>SWKJ01000210.1:0-306816 GCA_019425465.1 Colletotrichum falcatum
TCTATAGTAAATTAATCTTATATACCCCTAGGCTAACTACTCTCTTAATAAAAAAGGTTTAGTGCATTATAGTAACTATTTCTTCTTAGGTTTACTAGGTAGAGAGTAGCCTTTACCTAGCTAAAAGTAAACTTTATCTCCTATAGAGAATTTTACATTATAATGCTTAGTGTTATATTACTATTTCTATATAACGCCTACTGCGTTTATAAGGGCTAGCGCTTTAGCCTAGTATATCTATTAGAGGATATCTAGTGATTTCGTAGGTATATTGTTAGTACTAACGTGCTTTAACACCATCTATGGGTAAAAACTAAGTACTACTTTATTTAGGGACTAGCTAATAGTAACTACTAGCAAGTTATTAAGGGAGTATTATAGTAATAGGATTATATCTATCTATAGTATCTTAGGGTCTATATATATATAAAAATAAATAGCATCTTAACTATTTAATTAGTTTATTTACTTTAACCGTTAGTCTAAGGGTAATACGTAGTTAAGATAAGTAACTTTACCTTAAGGGCGTTAAAAATTACTCCCTAGACATTAGAAATAAACTTTAAGTCCTAGTTACTAATAATCTCCTTTAGTAGACCTTAGTTATATATTATAAGGGTTTATAATAATACTTAAGCCTAGTAATAGGCCTTATATATAGTGTAGCTAAGTATTAGTAAGACCTTCTTACTAAACTTATACGTTATAGTATAGAGGTAATTAAGCGTAGGGAAATTAGGTAACGCCTAAAAGCTATTACTACTACTAACTTTAGGTATATTAGTAATAAAGTCTATAGAGATTATATAAAATAGGATCCCTAGCGTTATAATAAGTTATAGAGATTTAACTACCTTCTGTCTATTTATTTAGTTTTTGTAGTATACTAGGCAATAAGTAATATACTAGTAGACTAACCCTTTCTTCCTATAAATGTGTATACTGCATAATTCTACTAGTATTTAGTTAACCCTAAAGTAAAACTTTAAGTTATAAGTAAGCTTAAAGACCTTCTTATATACTAGTTAAGGTAGATAGAGTTAGTAGGTGCTATTAGAGCTAACGTAATATAGGAGTCTACGATTATTAATTTCCTATAAGAGAATTAGTTTGTAGGGCCTTTAGTCTTTTTAACGTGGTTATTATTAAGATTCTCTAGCTATATCTAGAGTAATAAACTTTTAACTAAAAGATAATATACACTAAACGTAGTCTTAAAGCGCTTTTATTTATTTATCTTATAAGTATCCTTTTATAATATCCTACGTAAAGGTGTTACTAATCTATACTATAGTTATAGTAGCTTTCCCCATAGTAGGGACTTTATTATCTTATATACTACATAACTGTCTTAATATTTACTTTAACCTTATCTTTACTATTAATATCTACTAACTTATCTTTAAGGGGAAAATACTTAGCGAGGTTAAGCTTTATTACTAGTAAGTAGGATAAAGTATTAGGGACTACATTAAGTTTCCTAGGAACATAAAAAATCTTAAGCTAAAATTAGGATAGGTAGTTAGCAGCGTTTACTAACTTAAGATTAGCCTTAGCGAGATCTATAGTTTATAGTAATATATAGGTAATAATGGCTTTTGTAGTAGCATAGTCTATGAGAATATTAACTTTATAACGGTTAGACTAAATAAGCTTATAGAGCTTTTTTATAGCCTAGATAACTATAGCTACTTCTACCTTAGTAGCGCTATAGTGTTTCTCTACTAACGTAGTAGAGTAGGATAAGAATTAGCTTAATATACTCCTTAGGTATATTAATACTAGGTATCTACTTACTATCCTAGTTATAGTTAAGCTAAAAGACTATTAACTTAAATCCTATAATATAGGCATTAATTTTAAAAAAGAAGGGTTTCTTAGGGTTATAGTAATACCTAATAACCTGTTTATAGAGTTTCTTTTAGAGGGAACACTATACGTTAAGTTCTTCTAACGTTAGTTTAAAACTCTCCTTTGCTACCACCTTAGTATAGGTTTATTATAATACCCTAGGTTTTAATACTTACTTATTGTATAGCTAGGCTACTAGATAGGTCTTGCAGTCTATTAGTAGCTAGGTAATTACGTTAAACTAAGGTAATCTAGCGTGTAACTAACTACTTATACTAAGATATATTTCAAGGTTACAGAGGCTATAAGGGAAAGTAAGGCGTTAAAAGGCGTAAATATAATTATCTATTTTATATACTCCTTTACTATTAACAACCTAGCTAAGAAGTTTTACTAAGGGGAAGCCTATAAATAACTTTATTACGTTAATATAGATTTAGTGCTTATTAAGGATCTTAAGGACTGTTTTAAGGTGTTAGAGGTACTCCTTATCTAAGTTACTAAAGATAATAATGTCATTAATATATACCTATACAAAGTGCTAGTATAAGAAGAATAGTTAGTCTATAAAGCGCTAGGTGTACACTAGCGTGTTCTTAAAACCTATAAGGACTACGTTAAAGTATTTAAGTCCTTATAGACTAATTATAACTATGTAGTTACAGTAGGGGGGATATACACTAAGCTAGTAAAAGAACCTTAACGTATTAAATATTATTATCCTTTTCTTACCTCTTAGACTACTAATAATGTTATCTTAGTCTAGCAAAGGGTATACGTTTAGTAACGCTACCTTATTAAGGGGCCTTATATTAACTACTATACGCCTACAGTACTTTGTCTTATCCTCCTTATGTTTCTATATAATAAAAATAGGGTAAGTAATTAGCGTTAGGTGTTACTACTAACTAATTTTCTTATTCTTATGCTATTCCTTATACTAGTTATTAAGGACCTCTCTATCTTTAAGTCTAAGTAGATAGATATAGATATTATATTTCTAATTTTACTATCTATTAAGTAGGTTAATATATATCTTATCTTTGTTTAGTATTAGAATTATACTACGGTTGTAATAGATATTATATTTATTAAGTAGAGCCTATAGTTTTATAGTATATTTAGGATTGTCTACATAAATCTCTACCTTATAGTGATTCTTAATAGTTAGGTAGGAATCTAGCTTAGATATACTATAACTTAGTATATCTTTAGGTGTAGCTTCTAGGTCTTAACTATTATCCTCTTTGGCTTGAAAGGTAATATCCTTAGTTATAATGACGTGATTTACTACTTCCTCTAATAGGTTAAAGAGGCTATTGCTACTAGTCTAGGCTATTTACTTTAGCTAGTCCTTAGTAATAGCTATTATTACGTTGTTTGCGTGTAAGGGTGTAATTTATGTAACCTTAGTGCTCTTTTTAATTGTAATAGGGAAGTTTATTAGGTTAAAAACTAGTACTAGTTTCTCTAACCTATAATTAATAAGTCTATCTAGTATATATACATGTTTAGAAAATATTCTCTATAGTAAGGGTTTCCTATTGTTAGTAACCCTTTTAGGTAAATTAATAAAGTTAATAGGAATCCTATAAATCTTACCTAGAGGAATAATGGTGGTGTGCTAGGCGGTAACCTTACGTAAGACTAGAAAGTAATTTTTAATTAAGGCTAGCACTAAGATATTATGTGTTAACTTAAAAAGGATAGACCTCTTATTAAAGTCTACTATAAGACCGTAGTTATTATAAAAGGGTATACCTAGAAGTAATCCTACTAGTAACTAGTTAACTACTCTTATAGTAACTATAGTATATATCTTAATAGGGATGTCTTTTACTATGCTAGCTACATAGAAATTAAAAGTAACCTCCTCTATTATTAAGAAAAATAAGCTAACTACGCTAACACTACGTAGCTCTATAGGTAAAAAGCGTAGATTTTTAGTAAATCTAGTAACTTAGTCTCTCTTAGTAAGGAGTATAGAGGCGCCTATATTTACATAGACTATTGCGTCTATAGAGTTTTTATTAGCGTAGATATATATCTTAAGATATATATACTTACGGTAATTCTTTTTCTTATTATACTTAACTACTACCTTAATAACCTCCTCTAGCTAAAAGGTAAAGTTTACTGTCTCTATAGGTAGAGAGGAGATAGCTAGGGGATTAGTCTTAGCTAGGTATTCTTTACTTATAGTTCTATTAAGTAGTATTATAGTAGGCTTATTTAAATACGTAGCCTAAGTAAGGTACTCTTTAACCTTATCCTAGTAAGGTGTGTATTCCTCTATAGGAGGTAGGGGAGGTATATAAAAGACTAACTCTTAGTAAGGTATAGTAGGCGTAGGGTTTAGGATAAAGTTTATAGTATCCCTTAGCTTTATATTAACCTTATTAGTATCCTTAAGAATATACCCTATATCTATAAAACTATTAATAATAAAATAGACATTTAGTTTATCTTTTTAGACTATATAGACGTCTTCTTTACTATTTAGATATTAGTAAGTAAATCTTATATTATGTCTCTATCTTTTACCTTATAAATTTATTAGCTATAGCTATTAATCCCTTAACTTATAGAAAAAGTTATCTACGTAAGAGTAATCTTACTAGTTATAGTAAAAATTACTCTATTTACTACTATAGCCTCCTACTATAAAATCCTAATAAGTACACTAGTTATACTAATTAGGGTTTCCCTAGTAGGTAAAGTTACTACCTATAGAGGATATATTAGTCCCCATTAGGCTATTATTACTATAGAAGATATTACTAGAGGGCGTAGGCTCTATTGCAGGGGTAGGATAAGGGGCTATAGTTTATAGGTTTAAAGGGGGGCCTACTAGTATACCCCCTCTAGTCTATAGAGTAAAGGTATTTTAGGGAATATTAAGGTTATTTACCTAGTACATAGCTAATAGTAGCTATAAGACTAGGTAATCTAGCTAAAGGTAGATATTATTTATATAGTTCTACCTTAGGATATAAGTAGTATCTTATAGCGCCTTATAGCGCTCCTCTACTAGGGTAATAAAGGAGTCTAAGGAGTTAGTTTCTTAGGGCTTATAGAGAAATTAATAAAGCTATAGGGTAAGGTTATTATAAAAGTATATAAGCTACTAGTAGGCTATCTTATCTCCCTAGGCGTAGGAGTACTTAAAGTAATCCTAAGTAAATACATAGATATCTACCTACTTAATAACCTTATCTATAGAGAAGTAATTCTCTTAAAACTACTTTTCTACCTCTACTAACGTTAGCCTAAAATACTATTAAAAGCACTTTACTATAGTACTTTAGTTCTTTAAGACTAATATCTAGTAGTCTTATTTAGTAAGGTAAAAGTCCTACTAGTTTTAGGTACTTCTATAAAGGTACTAGGATAAACTCTTTAGGATAATAGCCTATACGTTACTACTATAAAGTAGTACATTTATTATACTAATCTAAAGGTTAATATTATAATAATATATTATGTAGTAGTTATAAAAGATAAAATTACTACTATACTTTTTTATATCTATATTTAGCTAAAAGATACTAACTAAGGGTATTAGGGTAGAGTATAGTACTAGGGGGGCGTTACTACCCTAGCGAGGGGCGTTCTATTATAACATAGCTATAATTACTAAAATAAATTATAAGGCTATTCCTTTAAAGGTTATTACTAAGGCTACTAGCAGGGAAGGCAATTAGTAGAGGTGTATTATAGCTAGTAATAAACCCACTAACAGGGTTAAATAACCCATCCACGTTGTTAGGTTTATTAAAGGGGTAGATACTACTTACACACCTTATTAGGTATATTAGATTATCCTATCTAAAGGAGTATTATCTATAAGCTATAGCCCCTATAAATAGGAAATTAGTAGTGTAGTTACTAGTTATCCTACTAAGGGGGGAGAATACACTATTATAGATATAGCTAGCTAAGGCCTTATTTAAGGATATAGGGGTTACTACGCGGCAGGCTAGAGTATTTACGTGGGTGGGTTAGGCGTCTCTACGCCTTTTCCTTTTAATAAGATTCCTCTATATTCTATTAATAGGTCTACTAAAGGGCTAGCAGTAACTATATTACCTCTCTAATAACTTATAGTTAAGGAGTAAAGACGCTAGGTGTATAGTTTTTATAGTGGGTTAGGCTACGCTACCTTAGGGTCTCTTGGTGGTGTAGATAGGGTGTTTAACAATTAGGAGGTCTATAAATTTATTTGCGAGAAGGGTATAGGGTTATTTAGGTTATTAAGATAAAGTTACAAGGTAAATTTAGGTATTTAGCACATAGCTACGATAATACACTTTACAGTATTAAGGATAGATTTCCCCTAATATAGGTTAATCTCTAGGTCTCTAATAATATCGTTTAAGTATTCCTAGTTATTATAAGAGAAATAAGATAAGTTACTATTAAATTTAACTATATAAAGGAGTTATAGATCCTTAAAGAAGTATAATAGTAGTTACTAAAAGATTAGTAGGTCTAACGACTAATTAATAAGCATCTAAAGTCACCGTAAATCCTTAATTTAGCTAGGCTAAAGCTATTTTAGTAAGCCTATAGGCTATCTTACAGCTTACTCTCTTATTAGGGTAAATATATATCTTTACTAAGGTTAAGTAAAGAAAAATTTTTCTAGAGGCTATATTAAGAGGTTATGCTACCACTTAATATAGCCCTCCTAGTAGCTATTCTAGATCTAATAGGGTAAATAGGCTGTGGAAGCTACTAACCTAGAAGGGTAGTAGCAATGTAAAGAGACGCGGCAAAAGAGTAAAGTTAGATAAGCAAAGCAATAAACGACAAGGCAAATAAGCAGGCAATAAATAAATAACACAAGTAATAGCAAAACGTAGGTATAATAAGGTTAATTCTAGAGAACTTAGCCCTTAAGCAAAGATACCTAAGGGTGCTATATATATACTCCTCTAGGAGGTAGATCTCCTAGTAAGTATCTACAGTGTTATCTATCTATACTTATGATATATACTAAGGTAGTAGTAAAGGAGAGTTTTAAACTAACGCTAAAAAAACTTAATATATAGTATTTTCTTTAAGAGAAACTTTATAAATAGGTTATTAAGTACTACTATAACCCTAAAAAACCTTTCTTCTTTAAAATTAACGCCTATATTATAGGGTTTAGGTTAATAGTTTTTTAGTTAAACTATAACTAAGATAGTAAGTAAATACCTAGTATTAATATACTTAAGGAGTATATTAAGCTAATACTTTTTTTATTTTACTTTACTATATTAGTAAAAAAATAATATAGTATTATAAAGGTAAAAGTAGCTACTATTATTTAGGCTATAAAAAAACTCTATAAACTTATTTAGTTAAACTATTATAAAGTTAATATTTTTATAGATTATACTACTATAAAAGCTATTATTACTTATATATTACTATAAACTATAAATCTTACTAAGACTAATCTTAAGCTAATAAACGTTACTAATTACCTATCCTAATTTTAGCTTAAGATTTTTTATATTTTTAGTAAACTTAATGTAGTCTTTAATATCTTATTTTATCTACTAGTAATAAGGCTTAACCTTACTAAGTATTTCCCCCTTAAAAATAAGTTAGTAAATATTAATAGTAAAGATAAAGTTAAAGTAAATATTAAGATAGTTATATAGTATATAGATAATAAAGTCCCTACTATAAGGAAGGCTACTATAACTATTATATAGATAAGTAATACTTTTATATAGGATATTATAAAAGGATACTTATAGGATAAATAGATAAAGGTACTTTAAGACTATATTTAGTATATATTATTTTTTAGTTAAAAGTTTATTACTTTAGATATAGCTAAAGAATCTTAATAATAACTATATTAAAAAAACTAAAAGCCCTATAAACTAATTCTCTTATAGAAAATTAATAATTATAGACTTCTATATTATATTAGCTCTAATAGTACCTATTAACTTTATTTACTTTAACTAGTATATAAGAAGGTCTTTAAGTTTACTTATAATTTAAAGTTTTACTTTAGGGTTAACTAAATACTAATAGAGCTATATAGTATATATATTTATAAAAAGAAAAGGTTAGTCTACTAGTATATTACTTATTACCTAGTATACTATAAAAACTAAATAAATAGATAAAAGGTAGTTAGATCTCTATAACCTATTATAACACTAAGGATCCTATTTTATATAATCTCTATAGACTTTATTACTAATATACTTAAAGTTAGTAGTAGTAATAGCTTTTAGGTATTACTTAATTTCCCTATATTTAATTACCTCTATACTATAATATATAAGTTTAGTAAAAAGGTTTTACTACTACCTAGCTATACTATATATAAGGCCTATTACTAGGCTTAAGTATTATTATAGACCTTTATAATATATAACTAAGGTTTACTAAAGGAGATTATTAGTAACTAAGACCTAAAGTTTATTTTTAATATCTAAGAAGTAATTTTTAATACCCTTAAGGTAAAGTTATTTATTTTAACTATATATTACCCTTAGACTAATAGTTAAAGTAAATAAACTAATTAAATAGTTAAGATTACTATTTATTTTTATATATATATAAACCCTAAGATACTATAGATAGATATAATCTTATTACTATAATATTTCCTTAATAACTTACTAGTAGTTACTATTAGCTAATCCCTAAATAAAGTAGTACTTAGTTTTTACCTATAGATAGTATTAGAGTATATTAGTACTAATAATATACTTATAGAATTACTAGATATCCTTTAGTAGATATACTAAGCTAAAGTACTAGCCCTTATTAATATAGTAGGCGTTATATAAAAATAGTAATATAACACTAAGTATTATAATATAAAATTTTCTATAGGAGATAAAGTCTACCTTTAGCTAGGTAAAGGCTACTCTCTATCTAGTAAACCTAAAAAAAAATAGTTATTATAATATATTAAACCTTTCTTTATTAAGAGAGTAGTTAGCCTAGGGGTATATAAAATTAATTTACTATAGAGCTAGAGAGTATACTTAGTTATATTTACTACTTAGTTATAAAAGACTATATAAGAGAAAGATCCCTTTAACTATAAAGAAATACCCCTAAAGCTTATTAAGGTTAATAGTATAGTAAAGTATAAGGTTAAAAGACTTATAGATTAATAAATTACTTAGAGAAAAAAATAACCTTTAGTTAAGTACCTTATTAAGTAAAAAGGATATTTACTAGCTTTAAATACTTAGGAACTATATAAGTACCTTAAGCTAAATACTAGTTAGATAGTAAAAGACTATAATACTAAAAACCCTATTAACTAGACCTTAGTATATATAAAGAAATACTAGAAGGGTATAGTAGTACTATAATATAAGTTTACTAGGTTATTATATAAAACTAAAATATAAATACTAGTCTTCTAAAAATAGTAACTTATAAGCTTTTTAATAATACCCTATATACTAAATACTCTTTCTTTTATTTTTTTTTATTTAATTATAGTATATCTATTATAAGGTATTTATTTTTATAAAGGAGGTTATTTTATTATAGAAAGGTATATTATACCTAAATATTTTTACTTTTTCTTTTACTTTTACCTATAACTTATCTACTTATTTTTCCTTATATTATAATATAACCCTTCTTCTTACTTATAATAATATAACTTTTTTTTTTTTACTATATATTTATTCTTTTTCCCTTTATTTTTACTAACTATAATAGTTATATAGTAACTTATATAGTTAATATACTTATTAATAGTAGATACCTCTTTTTTTTTTAATTTTTACTTCTTTTTAGTATTAATAGTATCTATATATTAATTCTATTATTAAAAACCTAAAAAACCTACTTAGATTCTCTTATAACTAGGGTATATTTAACTTTTAAGATAACCCCCTTAATAATAGTATTAAAGACTTTAATAACTATAATTTTAACTAGTATATTAACGTAATAAACACTAATAAGGAGTATCTCTATCTTATTATAGACTTTAATAATAGGGCTATCTAGTAGTAGGGAAGTTAAACTTAAGGCTTTATACCTATTAACCCTCTTAGCTAAAATAATAATACTACTATAGAGACTATTAAGTATACTAAGTAATAGCCTTATAAGTAGGGTAATAATGTAATTATTAAATAGATTAATAAGAAGGATTAGCTTAATATTAATAATAATAATATTACTAAACCCCTATTAAAATTTAGAGGTAATAAAAATAACTATATTAAATATTATAAGGCTATTAAAATTAATAATAAGAAGATTACTTTATATAAGCTTTAGCTTAAAGCTAATAAAAAAGGTAAAAAGTATATTAAGTTTAATAATTTTATTATTAAATAATATACTAATTATAGTATTAGTAAGCTACCCTCTTTTATCTCTAGCTACTTTAACTTTAGTAATAATAAAGATAAAGTTAATAGTAAAGAAGAGAAACTAAAGCCTATACCTACTAAGGGTAAGGCCTTTACCCCTAAAGCCCTAAGGGGTATTTTAACCTAGGAGATAGCTCTATATTAACTAAAGAAAGACTTTATAGACTCTACTAATTATAAGTTATACTATAAGACTTACCTTTAGATTAAAAAGTTTTATAAGGCTTATACTAAGGTTACTATATATACTTTACTTTCTTTAGATATAAACTTCTACTAAGAGATTACTATACCTATCTATAACATCTATAATACTTTTATAAAAAATAATATATATTTTTATTTTTTTTTCTTTTATATTACCCTTATTAAAAGTATCTACTTTTATTTAGAGGGTTATATTAATAGTATTATTACTAGTATACTACTTAAGATCTAGTACCTTAATTTTATCTTTATCTTAAAGATAAAATATACTAACCTACTATATACTTAGTACTACTAAATTATTTAGCTTAATAACTATATTCTAAATATAGAGGCTATAGCTAATTAAGGATACTAAATTATTTAAAATAATAAAGTACTTATTAAAAATAATAATAACTTTATTAGCTATACTATAGCTAAGGTTAGTAAACTTAAGCCTAAGGTTAGCTAGCTAAAGGAGAATTTTATAATTTATAATAAATAAATAATTACTACTAATAACTAAATTATTACCCTTAAAGCTAATTTATATTATTATAAGGTTAATGTTAATACTCTTTATAAGAGAAAGACTATAAAGGAGGTTATTACTAAGTTTAAGGTTAATAAATACTAGTAGCTTATTAATAAAGTCTATACTCTCTATAAGTAGGTTTATAAGCTAACTAAGGCTTAGACTAGTAAGTATACTACCCCTACTAACGCTACTAGCCCTCTAGTAAAGTACCCTAAGACTACTAACCTTTTTATACCCTACTATAGTTAAACCTTAACTACTATAATTAGCTAAATATACACTATCCTTAGTAATATAGTATATATTATTTTATTAAAAATAATATAATAAAAGGGTTCTTTTTTATTAAGTAAGGGTTATATATATACTAAAGGATATAAGGGAATAAGATTTTATATAGAGGGAGTTATATTATAAGTATAGATAGATAATACTATAGATACCTACTATAAGATCTACCTCTTAGAGGAGTATATATATAGTACCCTTAGGTATCTTTACTTAAGGGCTAAGTTCTCTAAAATTAACCTTATTATACCTACGTTTTACTATTACTTATACTATTTATTTATTACTTACTTATTTACCTTATTATTTATTACTTTACTTATTTAACTCTACTCTTTTACTATATCTCTTTATATTACTACTATCCTTCTAGGTTAGTAGCTCCTATAGCCTATTTACCCTATTAGATTTAAAATAGCTACTAAGAGGGTTATATTAATTTTAAATCCTATAGCTATATACTTATATACTTAAAACCTTTAAGTATATAATAATATTTAAATTCTATATTTTAGATTTTTTACTATAAATTAAAGAAGTTAACCTTAGTTATATAGAGTAGCCTAGTATTAATTTAATCTAATATATAGCTTTACTAAGCTTTCTTTATATACTAGTAGATCCCTATATTTAGTAGCTAAAGAAAGTAGCTTATATATAGTAATATAAGTATAAGGATAATATTAAAAAGCTTATAATATTTAATAAATTTAGGTAACTTATAGGCTAAAAACCTATCTATTAATAGTATATAGTAGATATTATAATATACCCCTTTAATAATAGGGCCTCTTACCCCTTTAGATATTATAGCTATAACTCTAATACTAGTAGTTTTAGTGCTAGTAGTACTAGAGGTACTAGGGGTACTTATTTAACTAGTAGCTAAAGGCTACTTCTTTTACCCCTTACCTTTATTAATTTACCTTAGTTTAGTTTCTAGATTTTTTAGTAAGGTTACTACCTAAATTTCCTTAATTAATATCTAGGCTAAATAACTAAAGTACTCTTAAAAAGAGATATTAGCTAGTTATAAAGGCTACCTTAGTATATATAATATTTTAGTATACTAAAAAGAAAAGCTTAAAGTATATAACTATTTATTAAAGTATTTTATTTATTTTAGTATTATATTAGTATTATTAAACCTAGAGTCTATTATTATAAGGTATAATATACTTAGTAGATTAATATTAAAATAGTCCTCTTATATAGTTTTACCCTAGAGAATAAGGAAGCTAGGGATTACTTTTATACTAGCTAATATAGTATTAATAGTAGTAATATACTCTTTATTCCTTAGATTATAAACTATAGGTCTAAAATATCTCTTTTACTATATATAAATAACCTTTATTAATCTATTAATAAATCTAGCTTAAAAAGGAGACTTATTAAAGTTCTATAAGTTATTAAGTTAAATATTAAAGGTATTTAGTATTACCTTATACTCCTTAAACTAATCTTAAATATATTAGATTTCTTTTTTTACCCCTATATAATTTATATCCTTCTACTTATAAATATATATATCTAACTCTAGATAATACTTTATTTATTAAGTATACTAATTATAGTATATTAGTCTAGTAGGCTAAAAGTAATTTACCTATAAATAATTTATATAGTTAATAATAGAGGTAGGAGTTAAAAAAAGAGGTTTATCCTCTATATAGTAGATAAAGGTAATAAGAGTATACTCTTTATCTAGTAATAGAGTATATAGGTAATAGTTAGATAATAGTAATATATCTAATATATATAATATATTAAGTAGCTAGTCTAAGCCTTTATTTTTACCCTTTTTACCTTTATTTTTTACCTTAATACTAGTAACTTTATATTAAATAGTAGAGTAACTAATACTATAATAGTCTATAGTAGACTAAATAGTTTATACCCTACTTTAGGTATAGCCCTTATAGGCTAGTAAGCTAAGATAGTATAATATAGCTAACTTAGCCTTTTAATAGGTTTTAGCGTTAAAATTAGGTATATTTTAAAGCTCTTATTAAGATAAATATAATAGTATAAAAAGTAATAGGTTTTAATAATAATTATAATTATTGTTATAGATAGTAAGTTTTAGATTATTTAACGGTGGGGGCATATTTAAGATTTAGGTGTAGACTCTCGAGGGGTCCCAACGAGTCTGCTGAGTAAGACCTTACACTAGCGGACGAGTACCTATTTGCACTCGCCGAGTGTAAATAAACTATCTACGTAGCCGCAGCCTTGGTGGAACCCACCCGGCAGGTCGCAGGTGCCCATTGGGGTGCTGGCATTCGCCGAGGTGTACCCGTTGTGATTACAACTACAGCGCGTGCAGCCGTGAGATTCGTATCTGACGTCGCCGCAATAACACTTGATGCACCCGCCTAAGCAGAATTTCTTTGCGGCGACCGTTGTCGCTATCGTCAGGACAGACAAGAAGGTAGCGAATCTCATCTTGACTTTAAAGTTTATGCAATGTGGTGAACGTGTTTTTTTAAGGTTTTGGTGGTAGGGATGGGCCCAGTGATACTGGTTGGAGGAACGAATGGCGTGATAAAACAAGCGTAGTTGTCTTAATGAGTGTAGTCGTTTGTTAAGGGAGTGTGGTTGTATTAAAGAGTGTAGTTAGTTGTCCGAAGGAGCGTAGTTGTCCGAAGAAGTGCAGTTGTCCTTAAGGATGTAGCTGTGCTTCCCAGTTATCCTTGGGCGACAGACTTATATAAAATAGTCTTGACTGACGGCCGGCGAATTCGTGCTTGGGCAATAAAACAATGGTGTATAGGGAGGGACTACGGAGACACCGAACCAAGGTTACTCAATACGCGACGGGCCAGGCTGGACAAATAAAGTGCCTACGAAGTAGTCTGGCCGCCAGGCTCTCGCAAAGTAAGTTTAGCACAGCCTCTTTGTGAAAAAGTGGGTTAGTAGGCCAAAATGGACAAATTGCAACGCCGTTAGGTAAATGGCGGGATAAATTTCCCCGCCCAACTAAGGATTTTCGGGGTTGTACAATGACCCGACGGTTGATGCTAGGATCTAGGTAGGTATGATAGTCTATATACCCAACTGCCGCCAAAGTGACAATAACCTCATCTCCTTCCTTCCCCTGGCAATATCTAAAATCAAGAGTCCACTATACGATAATCACTACCCAACAGGGTTGGGAATAAGTAACTTATAAGTATTTCTAAGTATTTAGTATAACGTTCTATAGAAAATAGATAAAAATATTGAAAAAATATTAAAAACTAATCTATTTCTTATAATATTTTATCAGTATTTTATCTCTATTTTTAGTAATTATTATAGCACTTAAAACACTATTAGTAAGCAAAAAATTCTGGTTTTTAAAAAAATACTTAAAGCGTAAGACTTATCTTTAATAACTGACTATAAGAATTTTTTCATTTTTTTAAAAAATTATTACTATATAGATATACTTATTTTATACTTAATAAGTATTTTTTAGTATTTTTAATACTAATAGTTAACTATCTACTGAATTTAATTGTACGCATTTTAAAATACTTATAAGTTACTTATTCCCAACCCTGCTACCCAATACGCAGAGCGTTCCCCGGATAGTTTTGCTACTCACTAGTCTATCGGGGCACGAACTGCAAGCAACACCAGGGTAGGTTTCAAACCTGGAGGGCATAAATGGCATTCCCCTACTGATTATCAGGAAGACTAAATCAAGCCATCTTGGCCAATGTACCTTTTGCTTTTCGACTACGGCCATATTATTGTGGCGCAAGATTCGACTGAGCCTTTTGAAATGTCACGGACTCCGGAGCGTCGCGGGCTTCGGAGCTCGGAGGTTAGACCCCGCCGACCAGTCCCTTCGCCCCGTGAGTTCCGATAGAGGCCCCCCCCTGGTTCTCCACCGTCAACGCGTACTTCGCCAAGGGGCAAGAAGGGGGTGACGGATCTTATTTCGCCGATACAAAGCCATCATATATCACAGTTGTTGTGACGAATGCCGATGCTCCTCGTCACCTCGCGCCGTTGCCCCCACGCTACTTTCGCTGTCGTCCGGGTAAGTAGCTCGGCCGGCCATGTCCCAGGGCACACAAGCCTCGAAGCTGCTCTCATATATCTCGACGTCGCAGTTCGTGACTCAGGCAAGTCCGTCCGCATCCTCCGACTTCTTTCGCAAACCGTTGTAGAGTGTGCATCTCGTCCTTGCTGAGGAGCAAAGGCAAGTTGGACTTCTTCTTTGCCTTGGAGACAGCTCAGTCAGCAAAATACAAAAGTCTCAAGGTATGGTTTATAACCCCGAGGGATGCGAACTTGCTTGTGCCGCAAAGCAAGCCCTCACCCCAAACTAGAACCCCCCACCCCTCGGATGAATCATCAGACAAACCGTTGGGTGAAGGAAACTCGACCAGATAATCCACCAGACAAAATTTCGGACAAGTTATCCGAAAAGTCGTCACACAGCCCGCTCTCCAACCACAATTTTCACCTCTCTATTCCAATAGTTGCGAATGGATTCAAGCTCGCCAGAAGGCAGCCTGCCCGCCACGGCTGCCCTGGCACGGTCGGCCAATACAGAGACTGCTCTCAAAAGACTGCGACAACTGCGGAAGGAATGTGAGGCCGAGCGGTTTTAATCGCGTGCACTTTTTGAGATCCAAACACTTGGAGAAAGGATAGAAGTGGAAGGGACCTTCTCCTAGCCGAGATTTTGACATGATGGATTTTAGGTGCGGCGTGAGAACCGTGGTATCTTGGGCTGAAGTTTGTTGTATGGTCAGCACTCCGCGCCTCTAACAATGGCCATGCATCTGCGAATGCCACAGCGATGAGAAGGGGTCAACCATGGTCCGATTGCTTAGCAGTGGATGGGATACTGAGTAAGCAACCCTCTGGCCCTGCGTGGTGTTCTGAATAGGGAACTTTTCTCTCGATAAAGGTAAATGATTCGTGAGTGTCTTTTAGCCGATGTGAACATGGCATAGGAGTGCCTGCATCTCGTCTCAGAGCCATGTCAGGCTTCACCGGCCCTCTCGAGAACCTACGTCTCCATCATGAACGCTCGCGGGTACCTCTAACGCTACTCATCCGGGCCGCAAGAGGTGGAAGCGCTGTGTGGAAACCTTAACTAGGTACCTCACGATAATCACCATGTTGTGACCACTGCCCGGTGCGTCTGGTTTTGCCATCAAGGGCGCCATAACCCGTCACAACCTCGCACAGAAGCTTTAAATGGAGACGAGGTTTGACAAAACGCGCAGACCCTGGCCTAAGAGGCCCACCAGGTATAAGGATGTTGGTTGCTCGGAGCAATGACTGTATAACTATCCCTACTTTGGTTAACTGGAATGAGATATCCATGAAGGACCGGGCGTTTTCCTGCATCGCACAATATCTTTTTCGGACCCCGTCGTATTCAGTCGTATACTCTATAGTTCCGCACCATGGCCAACCGTAGACCGTAGGATATAGTGTTTCCAGTTAGTGAAACCTGAATTATGCTCTCAAGACGATTAGCTGGCAGTTGGGGCAAGCCGTTTATCCTTGATGAAACCTCATTTCCTGGAGAGACTGTGGCATAGATGATGGAAGATTACGATATCCCACGTGCCGCACTGTCTCTTGGCTACGCGCTTGTTCCTGGCCACCTCCCTGTAGTGATGCCCCTCTTTCCTCTCCGCTCTTCCCCCCCCCTCCGTCCAGGGATCGCTCGGTGTGCTGACTTTGAAGCTATCTGAGATCCCGCACCGCGCTGCTGCAGTGTCGGGGTGTCTTTGCTAGCCCAAACAGCCTTACAGCGGACAATGCACCCCCCTTGGGTCAACACAGGCTGTAGAGAGTGCATTCCACAAAATAAGCTCACAGTCAGTCGGAGCGGAAGAATAAATAGGGACAGGAAGATATGGGGTTTGAACTGGGCAATGCCGGTGTAGAAGGGAAGAAACCCCCCTCATGTCAAAGTCTATTTTGCTAAAATGATATCATGGCCCACGTTATTCTACATGACGTCTAGGAACGGGATACCCGACCATAGTTTGTTGAGGACTGCATGTAGGTTACTCGTCTCAGCTGCACTCGACCGTGCAACACACTGACACAAGCGAATTGCAATTCACAACGTTTGGCGCTTCTTCAAAGTTGGACCCTCAAAAAAATAAAACCTTGTCAATCTAGAGCTCTAGACCAAACCTCTTTCACGATGTCAATGAGAAGTCGGCGCACTGGCCCCCGTTTACCGGGATGCTTGTGACTACGGCCCACGGCACTCATCCAAGCTTTGGGTGAGGGTTCTCCAACCATCCCTTGAGAGCCGTGATGGCCTCATTATACTCTATCATGACCGAATCTTTGGGGGCGAACGCGGGGGAGGCTTATCCCAAGCGTGCTTCTCGGCCTTGACAACCCGTGTGCTGACCCGGCGGCCTCGGGATTTGACCCGTTCAGCAAAGCTCTCGCCTTCTAGCAGCAACATGTCGAACTCGCACAAGCACAGATGAACAGGCGGCAGCTGATCGATCATCTCATCTGTCATGAGACCGGGCGAGAGGCGGGGATCACCACGTTCCGACCTTGGCCGGGGAGGGTATACATAGGAAGCATCAAAAAGATCCGTCATGGCTTTGGGCAGCGTCATGTCAGGCCGTCCACACGTCTTCCGCTTCTGGGGCCTTGTCATGGTCCAATCCAAAAGGGGATAGAAGAGGACGAGGCCGGAGATGTCGGGGACTGGAAAGTTGAACTTGTAGCCCCACCTGTCGGGGTTCTGGAGGACGATCCAGCTGGCGAGGGCTAGCGTGCCTCCAGCCGAGAATCCCGAGAGGAACACGTTTTTTGCATCGATTCGGAACTCTGCGGCACGAGCCACAATCTGCAGGATGGCATCGGCAGAGTCTTCTACGGGTGTGGGGAAGGGGTAGCCCGGGGCCAGACGGTAATTGACGGAGAAGACAACGGCGTTGAGGGCGGAAGCGACGGAACCAGCCCAGCGTGCGTCGTCGGTCCCCTGACCGAGAACGAAGCCGCCGCCGTGGAAGTTGATGACTGCAGGGACCTTGCCCGTGGGCTTGGTGGTGGTGGTGGTGGGTGGGAGCCAGACGTCGACCCTGATTTTCTCCTTACCGCTCCACTCTGATAGGGTGGAATCAAGCCAGATGACCCTATTTGCAGCGGGTGGGACGGGAGACGAACGGTTTTGCAGGCCGAAGGCGAAGGCGGCCCCCGAGCGGAGGGCGACGGCATTAGCGGTCAGGCGCCAGCGAGCGACGTTCTCTAATGGGTTGTCGTACTCGTCGTCGGGAGTGCCGGTGACGCTGCTGGCAATGCTGCTGGCAACGCTAGCAGCCTTGCTAGCCTTCTTGCTGGCCTTGCTCCCCTTGGAAGCATTTGAGATGCTGGACAGGGTGCGGGTGAGTTTGTCCTGCAGCATCGGAGACGCGGAGGTGCGGGATGCGGGATGCGGGATACGCGACACGGGGAGTGCGCAGAGGAGGCCGCGGGAAGGCTAAGGCTAGCAGGGAGTAGCAGGCAATTGAGCAGTCAACGGGGGTATGGTATGCCTTGGTGCTCAAGATCGAAAGCGGTCAGAGCGTGGTGCTTTGGTTGGTATCTGTATCTCGGGTATGTCGGAACAGCAATCCCGTTGTGTAGGTCGAACGGGGAGGAGGAGGAGGAGGAGGAGGAGGAGAAGATGTGACAAATCAAGAGTAATGGGTGGATGGATGGGTGGGCGGATGGGTGAAAGAGGGAAAATGCTAGGTAGGTATCGACGTACAATGTATGTGGCCAGGCAGGTACGTACACGTGTAGTGACTGAGGCTGTCCTAAGGACTCCGAATGGCTGATGGGAGAAGATGGCGTCAGTTGTTGTTGACGTCCAAGTAGCCTTTGCTTGGCGGGGTGTACCTTGCTTGGTGTGCCGCAAGAAGGGTCGGCAGTTAGGTGGCTGGTAGGTGGCTGATGGAAATCAGATGGGGAGAACCACCTGTGGCTGGCTACTTGTGGCACAGCGATGATGTGATGTCAGTTGAATGGGTTGGTTCTCTGAATGACAAAGACGGAAGGAACAGCGAGGAGTGGCGAGACATTGGTCGTGGGGTAACGGCGATAAGCGCAGGGGACTGAGACAAGATGTCACCATGAGGCCACCAGACATTGAATCACCCACGCAGATGAGCATGCATTGTACCGCGTACCTACCTTGGCTGCAGTCGATTGCCTGTTGCTCATTGCCCATTGTCCGTTTCCTCGACGTGAGGTCAGGCAGGTGTCAAAGGTGAGAAGGAATGCCACGGTGGCTAGTGTACACTAGGTACTACCTAGGTATGTAGGTACGAATACTCTGCACCGAGTGTGTTTGACGTCACTTGACGGCTTCGAAGGTCGCAGAGAGCAGGGGCCTGCGGGTGAGGTGGGGCCGTAGCTTCCGGGATGCGACCGGAATCAAGGTAACATGGAACCACTTATTATCTTTTTAGGAAGCAGCAACGCAAGATGCCGCTCTTTCCAGACGATGCGAGAAATGTCGTGCTTACCACATGGCATCCATTTGAGACCGCCTTGTGAGGCCAGTGATTTCCCCCTAATGGCTGACTATTATCTTTCTTATTTTTTTTTATTCTTTTTTATAGTCCTTTCGTCTTTCTCTCTCTCTCTCTCTAGGGAGTCGACCACCAAGCCGGGGAAGGAAAGAAGAAGAAGAAAAAAACACCTCCCAGATGCGGGAAGGAGTAACTGCTTCAGCTGCACGTGTGGCAGGGCAATCCTCGGAGCAAAACGTCCATGAGTGCAGGTGCCTCTCGGTCATTCACAGTCTCGGATCCAACGTCCGTGACCTCGCCGGCCTTGCCAGGTACCGCGGGCTTTATGTTGCCCCACATCCAATGACGTTTCATTGACACCACACGGTCGAACCCGCTGAGGAAACAGAGGAAGCTTCGACGACGATTGGAGCACCGCGAGAGAAGAAGAAAAAAGTGGAAAGATGGGGGAACCTTGCGCACTTACTTGTTCACGGCCGGCCTGGGGGTCAACCACTCACTGCCCGCGCCTGCCCGATGCGATGCGATGCGATGCGATGCGATACGATGGATAGCCCTGCCCTTCCGACACCACGTGGTGTTTTCAGCAAACTTTTTCTCCTGGGTGGCGCCAACGAGAGAGTACTCAAGGTGAGGTAACCGCCAGTCACTTACACTACCTACCTACCTACCTACCTAACCTACCTAGGTGCCTACCTACTTATCTAATGTACGTACCTAGGCATACTCTTGGCTCTTGCCAACGTATACGATACATGCCGACTTGGCTTTCCTGGCGCTACCTTGTCATACGTATTCCAAGCTCCCCAGCTTCAATGTTGGTGGTTGAGTCACTGCCCGCGTGTCCCGGACTCGTCCCAGCAATCGAGGCTCCAGCTACCATCTCTCGAGCCCCTGCGTACCTGTTGCCAAGTTACTGATACACCCAAGCGAGGAAGACTAACATCGCCCTGTTCTGCCGAGAGACGAGAGACCCACGGACGTTGACGGAGACCGAATTCATGTTCGTAATCAATCTGACTCTGCCTCCCCTTCCGTTTGCACCCAGTCTTTTCTTCCTTTCCTTCTTATACCCTGTACCCATTCTCATCTACCCTCTCCCCCTCCTCTCCTTTACTGTATGTAAACTCGTCTTGGCCGACTCAACGACACTGCCACATCTTCCTCGTCCATTGTACATCTGCACATCTGCCAACCAAAGAGGTACCGACACATACACGCATACAACTACGAAGCATATCATCGCCTAGCCTTTGCTCAGGTGAGGTCATACCACCATGACCCAACAGGAAGCTGTGCCACGCTCACCGAGCACGCTCTCCCGCCTTGCTCAGAGGTTCACCTCGCCCTTGAAATCGCCACCTAGCCCGACCGTTTCCACGCACACTAAAACGACTGTTTACGAGAAGAATTCGCCCACTTCTAGCTCCACCAGCACCTCCAGCAAAGGACGCAGCCCGGCAAGGAGCGGCGAGATCAGGCGTCAGGAACGCGGCGAGAAGCTACAGCGCCGACAAGAAGAAGAACGACTGCTCCGAGAACGCCGTCGAAGCGAATACGAAGAAGCCCGCCTCACCGAGGATGAAGAGACCCGAGCCCGCTATGGCGAAGGTGACGAGGGCGACTATCCTACCGAGCTGACCACCATCGGCGAGGCGGGCAAGCTCGACGTTGGGACAAAGGTGACGTTCCGCGCGAGGATACATACACAAAGGAACATCTCGAAGCATCTCGACTTTATCCTCTTCCGCGACCAGACGGACACCATTCAGGGAGTTCTCGCCCATACCACGCCCAACATGGTCAAATGGGTTCAGCGCCTGCAACCAGAGTCCATTGTACAGGTGTCCGGCACCTTGAAGAAACCTATCCAGCATGTCAAGTCGGCGCAATACCATGATGTTGAGGTGGACATTTACTCTATCCACCTTCTCAACCCGGCCAAGGCGCCGCCCTTCACCAACTACCAACCCCCAGACAACATGAACTTTAGGTTGAGCAACCGTATTCTCGACTTGCGGCACCCCAGCAACCAGGCACTGTTCCGTGTGCGCGCCATGATTACACGCAAGTTCCGCGAGACCCTCGACAACAGCGGCTTCATTGAGATCCAGACTCCCAAGCTGCAACCCGCCGCTACTGAGAGTGGCGCTGAAGTATTCAAGCTCAACTACTTTGGAAGGCGTGCCTTCTTGGCACAGAGCCCCCAGTTGGCCAAGCAGATGGCGATATCTGCCGATTTTGGCAACGTCTACGAGGTAATTAATATAAATGTCATCCCGTGCAGGCTGATTGGTACTGACTGACATATGCGTAGATCGGTCCTGTGTTTCGCGCTGAGAACTCCAATACCCACCGTCACTTGACCGAGTACACCGGCCTCGACATCGAAATGAAGATCCATAAGCACTACCACGAGCTCATCAAAGTTCTTGACCAGACTTTGAAGAACATCTTCTCGGCTGTTCAATCCATGCCCGAGCTCAAAATCATCCGCGAGCGCTTCCCTAGCGAAGACCTTGTCTGGCTTGACGAGACACCCATCATCCCATTCCAAGAGGGCCTGCAAATGCTGCGTGACGATGGCCGCGACGTTGAGGATGAAGACCTCTCGACTCCCGACGAGATCCGACTGGGCCAACTGGTCAAGGAAAAATGCGGCACCGACTATTATATCTTGGACAAGTTCCCCGCCAACGCTCGCCCCTTTTACACCCACAAGGCCGAAGACCCCTTCTGGACCAACTCTTTTGACATATTCATCCGTGGCCAGGAGATCTGCACTGGTGGCCAGCGTATCAATGACCCCAAGGAACTGCGAAAGAACATGGCCGAAAAGGGAATCTCAGAGGACGACATGGCCGAATACCTGGATGCCTTCGATTTGGGTGCTCCCCCGCACGGCGGTGCCGGTCTCGGATTGGATCGTGTCGTTTTCCTCCTCCTCAACTTAGGAGATGTCAGATACGGCACCCTCTTCCACCGCGACCCCAAGTCTCTGCCTTCGCGATCCTTCACCCTGCCGCACCCAAGCGCCGACACCACCAAGGCATGGGCCGGAAAGGAGCTACCACCTCTTGAGGAGCTGATTGCCAACTACGGAGACGCCACCAACACTTCGTGGCTCGATGAGCGGTTTGAGATCTGGCGCCACAGCAGTGGTGCTGCAGTTGGATATGTCAAGCAGGGCAAGTTCGCAATGATTACCGGAGACCCTCTCTGCGACCGGGGTCAGTATGAAGAGGTGATTCCGGCCTTTGTAGAGTTCGTCACCAAGGAGCTCAAATTGACACCTGTATGGATGCTGGTATCCAACAAGGTGCAGGAGATTCTCGGACGCCGCATCGGCTGGCGGACCATGAGCTGCACCGTGGAGCAGCGGGCGGATGCGGACCAGCACACCACGCCCGACGGCCGTGCCGCTAGGCGCGTCAAGAGGGAGGGCATCAAGATTCATGAGCTCAGGCCCAACGAGGATTTCATGAAGCGTGCCGATCAGGCCATTGAGGCGTGGAAGGAAAAGCGCAAGACAAAGAAGCAGGTCCACCTCACCGAGATTCGTCCTTGGATCGACCAGGCCCACCGCCGCTACTTTGCCGCCGAGAAGGACGGCAAGGTGTTGTGCATGGTTGTCCTTGCACAGCTCGCACCCAGGTACGGCTGGCAAGTCAAGTGGGCACTGGACTTCCCTGACGCCCCGAACGGCACCATCGAGGTGCTTGTTGAGCACGCCTTGTCGTGCATCTCGGGCCCCGTGACTTTTGGAGCCGGCGTTAGTGATAAGTTCGTGCCCGGTGAGCACCTACACGGCGTCCGTGCCAAGTTCCTGAGTAAGACGTACGCCGGCATCGTCAAGAGCCTCGGTCTCGGCAATAAGGCCGAGTTCAGAGACAAGTTTGGCGTCCTGGGTGAGCAGGTGTACATTTGCTATCCGCGCCGAGGGGTCACATTGTTCGATCTTAAGGAGATTGTCAAGTTCTTCACGGACGAGTAAAACGAGTAAGATGCTTTCCGGCCGCTAATGACTGACAAAGATAAGGAAGAGTTGATTGAGCATGGAGTCGGACGACAGCATGGAAAGCATGTTTTTCTTTTCTTTCATTATTTCTTTTGCTTATGCTACAGCATCTCTACAATTTTTGTGATACCAAGCTTGATGTTGCGGTTGTTTAGATTTTGATACCATTGTAACCGACTTGGTTTGTCATAGCAAGATATTCATAGCAAAAGATAGGTCGTCTTTTTGCCAATATTATCGTTTCGACATTCCCCGCTGCCTGTTCAAATGAAAACGAGTTGGCCCAGCCGAGAGACTGTTCCCACTGCCGACCGTCGTGGTACCTCGCTGGTCGAACACGCCATGAATCTTCCGGATCAACAAGCGCTCAACCACAGCACAGGTGATGTGATGTGCCGGAGCCGGAGCGCCTCTCTTAATGGAGACGGACCTGGAAGAAATTCGAGATGTTTCCATCGGGATGAACACATCGTCAAGAGCTTTCGCAAAAGGTCAACGATGAATTGTCGTCATGAAGATGCTTTCTGTTATTGTTGCGTCCCGGCAGTACAATCTGGATGTAGTCTACCAAACAGCCTCCGTCCTCGTTCCACCTTGCTAATTCACTTCCACTCATCTTTCAGAGCAAGCTTGGCTAAGGGGGGGTCAACAATTACCCCAAGACAACCCGAACCACACAGGCAGCGACGCTTTGAAAACCAGAAAAAAGAAGAAAAAAGAGAGGAATGCGCAGGAGGGGAAAAAGACCATGCAAGCCGCCGACCCGCAACGAAAAGGGCCATCGCCGAACCAATATCTCCGGGGCGAAACAAGCAGAAAGGAGCACAAACGGCGTGTTGGGCGGTTGTCGACTGCCTACACCATATCTGCCACTCTCCTCCTCTAGGGTGTCGTCTCGGTCTTGATCCGCCTGACTGCTTCCACGGAGTCGGCGACCTCCTTCTCGAGCTTCTCCCAGCATTCAGGGTGTCCCAGGGCCGAGACCCAATAGCTGCCATTGAGGTCTTTACCGAGAATGTTGAAGACGTTACGGGAGAGGACGGTGCGGGTGCGGGTCATGGAGTGGTGGTAGGAGATCTTGCCGGGGGGCGGACGCCTCAGAACCGGGTCGGTGTTGTTGGCCTGCTTCTCCAGGTCGATCTCGCCGCCGCCGCCGCCGCCGCTGCTAATACTGTCGCCGACGATGGATTCGCCTGCGTTTGGCGGGTGGTTGTCCTCGGGGACCGCGGACAGCTCGGCGGGCATGTCCGGGGCGCGGGAGATGACGGCTGGGGCGAAGTCGATGCATTCGAAGAACTTTGAGCGGGACCAGTTGGTGAAGATGATGAGCATGCTGTCGGGGTCGCCAAAGATGGGCTGGGTCTTGCAGCGGCCGCGCTTGCGGACGCGGCGCATGTAGGCCATGAGCTGGGACGGCGTGGTCTGGGTCTGGATATCGTAGCGGAAGCAGCGGGCGACGTAGCCGAGGGGCGCCTTGAGGACCTCGGCGGAGCTGAGGAGGGTCCAGGTGCAGAGGGCCGAGTTCTGGACGTAGAGCTTGCCGGGGGCGAAGACGTTCTTGAGGCGGCCGGTGATGTCGACGGCGTTGAAGACGGTGACGGGACGGCTGGAGCCGCGGGCGGCGCAGACGATGCGGGTCCACCAGGCGGTCAGGACATCGCCTTCACTGACGAAGGGGGTCTCGCCAGTGCCGAGGCCCTTCTCGTCCATGGCGTGCAGGTCCGCCATGGCCTGGGCGCGGAGGCCGGCGACGAAGTCGGCGGGCAGGCAGAGCGTCTTTGCCTCGATCTGGGGGCGGCGATAGATGTCCCAGAGGAAGCGCAGGTTGAAGCGGAACTGGCGAAAACCCTTGAGCAGGCGGCGCTCGAGCAGGTGCGTCTCCTTGTCCGGGTCCGTGTCGACGCCGACGTCGTCGAGAATGTCCCTGCGGGCGCCCTGGAGGGCGGGGACCTCGGCCTCGCGGCCGGCGAGGACCTGGGACCAGGCCTCGACGAGGGCCTGCATGCCGGCGGCGCCGAAGAGGACGTGGGAGAAGAGGAGGCCGACGAGGGTGGCGTCGTTGAAGGAGACGACGTGCAGGGCGATGCCGGGCTCGTCCGAGGAGAGGAGGTCCTCCATCGTCCGGGGGGCGCCCTCGCGCGCGCCAAGGGTGTAGAAGTTGATGACGCCCGGCTGGATCGAGGGGACCGAGGTGGCCTTGGGCATGTTCTTGGCGTACTTGTGCTCCGCGATGCTCATGTTGTGGACCACGTGGGAGAAGCGGACGGCGGGGCGGGCCGGCGTGAACTTGTGCGGGACGTGAAGCTCGAGTCTGTTGTCTCTCTGAGCGGGCGGACCTCGTGTTAGTTGAGCCTCGTCTTTTTTCCTTCTCTTTTCTTCCCACACAAGAAAGAGCTGGCAGCTCAGATGGGGTAGGGGCAACTCACGGTCAACCGGAAGCGTCCGGCGAGCTTCCTCCAGTCGCCGATATCCAGCAGTTTGGCGAGCGAGGAGTGAAGCATCTCCGCGTCGAGGACATCGTCGAACCGGAGGGTCCAGTTCAGGAGCATCTGACGGAAGGGCTTCGTATCGTCGAAGAAGTGGACCGGGTACACATCGTCGGTTGCCACCCTGGGCACCTGGACCTTTTTCGTGTTGGTCCCGACAAGAGAGCGCATGTAATCCATGATGGGCGGTTCGTTAAAAAAGAAGACGGATAAGAAAGAGAAAAGGAAAAATAGAAGGGGGGTATCAGTGGGCGTCGTTTGCTGTTTTTGGCCACAATGAGCTCTGGCGAGGTATCAAGACGTTCCAGCCGCGGACCCAAAGCAGAAGCAACCAAAGGAAAAAGGGGGGATCAATCCTCCCGTTTAACAGAAGAATCTCAGCTAACTAACCTCGCCGGGAGGGAGGGGAAGGATCCCAATGCCTTGGAGCCGTCGGATGCCAGCTTATATGGCATAACGGACGACGACTCGTTCTGGCCGAACTTGGGCCCAAGGCTCGATAGCAGCCGTTCAAGCCCTTGTTTTTTTTTCCCGCCCATTAACCATTCACCCGCCTTTTGCGGTGAAGAAGGGGGGGGGGGGGTTTCCTGTAGGTTTGAGGCACGGTCTGAGCTGGACAGGTCCAACAGTTGGTTCATTGCGTATGGCCTGCAGGACCGAGAAACGTGCTCCGTCGAGGGAGCATGTGCGCTTTGTACCCTCCCAGGAGCCGAGCGATATCGTGCCCCCTTGAAGTATGAGCCAAACTACTGCCCCTTTTGTTCCCCTTCTGCAGCCATATTCAGCCTCGATGCAAGTCTTAGGGGACGGGTGAGCCCCATATGAGGTAGCTTGGTTGGCAAAAGAAACCAAATCAAAGCATGAGGCAGATGCGGGTGCTTGCTTGGCTGCGGGAGCTTAAACAAGCCTCCCTCACACACACACACACTGTCTCTCTCGCATTTAGACGTTGGATCCCTGCCTGTGTGGTTTTGCTACGGGGTTGCGTTGGCCGAAAATGCGACCCGACTCGGCGGAGACTGGTGGGGAAAAATGGGAGAGAGAGGAGGGGGAAGGGGGTCTTTAGAGTGGAGAGAGTAGCACGGAGCCGGCCGGCGAGACTGCTGTAATAGCCTATCGGTGCATTTCCCCGCAGTTGTCTGGGATTCTAAAAACCAAGATAAGTTCAACTCGACCCCAAAGGGGAGATCGACTTCACAGACAAAACAAGAAGAAGGGGGAGTAAAAGAAAGAGAAAGAAAACAAAAAAAGACTCGGTGACAGCCGCACAAGAGACAAGATGACAGCCCAAACGTACAACCTTTGGGTCGGAGGCCAGGAGAAACCGGGCCATGCAGAACAGTTCGTGACATCTCTCTTGATTCCTCCCTACCCCCCCCCTCAGCGACGGGTTCGCAGGACGCTTTTATCCGTGCTCGTGCTTCATGCTCAAATTCTCACACTGCATCAGGATTCCGGTCGAGGACCCCGCGACGGGTGAGATCTTTGCCCAGTAAGTTGACAGCCCCCCCTTTGCCATCAACTCTCGGACCCCCGCCCCTCAAGTCCACCGTCCATTCTTGTTCGAGTGACATCTAACTGCTTCATGCAGCTGTCACGCAGCGTCCCCCCAGGACGTCGACGAGGCCATCCGTCTCGCGCACGAGACCTTCAAGGCCGGGACGTGGTCCAAACTGCCCCGTCATGCTCGCGCCGACGTCCTCGACAAGACGGCGGAGCTGCTCACGGCGGAGCTGGCCTCGCTGATCCCCCTCGAGGTGCGCCAGACCGGACGCGCCATACGCGAGATGCGCGCCCAGGTGCCCACGCTGGTCAAGTGGTTCAGGTACTACGCCGCCCTGCTGCGCACCGAGGAGCGTGCCGTGCTGCCGACCGTGGGCAAGCTGCACAACTGGATCGACCGCGTGCCCCTGGGCGTCGTCGTGCAGATCACGCCCTTCAACCACCCGCTGCTCATCGCCGTCAAGAAGGTCGCCCCCGCCCTGGCCGCGGGCAACAGCGTCGTCGTGAAGCCCAGTGAGCTGACGCCCCTCACGACGCTGCTGCTGGGCGCCATCCTGAAGCGGGCGGGCGTGCCCGACGGCGCCTTCAGCGTCCTCCCGGGCTACGGCGCGACGACGGGTAGGTCCCTCGTCGAGCACCCGCTCGTCCGCAAGGTCGACGTCACGGGCGGCACAGCGGCGGGCAGGGCCATTGGCTCCATCGTCGGCGGCAACCTGGCGCGCTACACGGCGGAGCTGGGGGGCAAGGCGCCGCTCGTCGTGTTCGAGCAGGCCGACGTCGACGTCGCGGTCAATGGCATCGCATTCGGGTCCTTCATCGCCAGCGGCCAGACGTGCGTCGCCAGCACCAGGATCCTCGTCCAGGACACCATCCTGCAGCCGGTGCTGGAGAAGCTCAGGGCCAAGGCCGAGTCCATCGCGCGGCGGATGGGGTCCCCGAGCAACGAGGAGTCCATGATGGGTCCCCTCGTCTCGGCGAAGCAGTTGCAGAACGTGGAGGCGCTCGTCGACGAGGCGCTCGCCGCAGAGGGCGCGGCCTTGACGGGCGGCCGTCGCATGTCTGGGACGAGCAGCGTCGACGGCACCGACTTTTCCAGGGGCCACTTCTTCGAGCCGACGGTGCTGGTGTCGTCGAGTGGCGGGGGCGACATTGTCAGGACGCGCATCTGGCGCGAGGAGGCGTTTGGGCCGGTGGTGGTGGTGGCGCCGTTCAGGACGGAGGCGGAGGCCATCGCGCTCGCCAACGACAGCGAGTTCGGGCTGGGGGCGAGTATCTGGACGCGCGACGTGGCGCAGGCGTTTCGGGTGTCGGAGCAGATCGACGCGGGCATCGTGTGGGTGAACACGCACCACCGAAACGATCCCAGCAGTCCGTGGGGTGGCGCCAAGAGCGCGAGCGGCGTCGGCAGCGAGAACGGCATCGACGCCTACCACGCCTACACGACGACCAAGAGCACCATCATCAGCTACGCGAGCCCCGAGGAGGCGCTGGCGGCGGATGACTGGTTCCGCGAGGGCGCCGGGGATGTGCGATACGGGTAGGCTTTCTTTGCTCCCTCTGACGGACAACACATCCGTCCATCCGTCCGTCCATCCCTCGGCGAACCAATTCCGATATTGAATGACTAGAGTAGAGAAGCAGAAAGGTTAAAAGGGGGAGGAAATACGAGACGACGACGTCGTTCCTCTGATGTTCGGTGGAATGGTTTCACGCAAAGGAACCCTGTCGGTGCGTGACTGCATGTTTTGTTTTGTTTGGTGTGCCGCATAGAAAGAAGAGTAGCCGCAGCAAACTACCTTAGTGGCGGAATGAATAATCTGGTCCAGACCCCGATGGATGACTTGCTTAGTTACCTACTTACTTACTTACTACCTACTCCATCTCCATTCCACGCCGAATGAAGTGAGCGGGAGGGCATAAAAACAGTGACTTGAAGAAGGAGAGGAAAAAAAGAAAGGTCCATCCAGGATTCGAACCTGGGCCTACGGAAGAGACTGAGTACGATCAGAATCCGACGTCCTAACCAACTAGACTAATAGACCAATGCCTATTTTGGTGCTGCGGGTGGAAATCCAGCTTCGTGGTCCATATTGCTTACTCATCCATACGCCTGCTGTCGACTGTCAACGGTTGTCCCCACTATCCATCGATCCTGCATGAGTCCATAGATTGATTGATTGCACAGAAAGAACCCGGAACAGCCGGTAAAGGTGACTCTCAGCAAAGCGAAACGGCATCTCACACAGTATATCCTCTTGTTTTCAAGAAAATCCAAGGGGCATGAATCCTTATGCCAGGCCAGATGGTTTTCATGCTCCCCATCCGTGCCGTCAGCTCATGCGGCCGCTGCCGTGTTGCCTCCAACATACATGGGCAAGCTTTCTGAGCCTGTCCCCAACGGTCTTTCTTCCTCGCCTTTCTCGTCTCGTTCCGGATTGTCTGACCTGTTCGTCCCGGCTATGATTGAACGAAAAAGAAAAAAAAAGAAGGGAGGGGGAAGGGGGGGGCCGAAAGAGGAAACATGGCACGAACGGCTCGATCGAAACGTCCCGCTGCTAGGTCCGCCGCATGACATCATCCGAACGACATCCAGCAACTGCACCGACCACCCAAAAGGCAAGCAACAACGAGAGAGCGACGGATGGGCGGTGTTGGGATCGTGGAACGCGTGTCAAGACATCAGACTATCCAAAAGCCGAGCAAACACCTAGTTGGTCACCTGAACTCTTTTTTCTCTCTTGTTTTTCTCGTCCTCTCTTCCGGCCTGCTGCCTACCCAAGTTACCGTCCTTGTTTGAACACCAAGTCCGGGAGACTTCAGAAACATTTCTGGTCTGAACCAACTTCGCCGCGTGCTCTGATCCTGCTGAGATCCCGATCCGAGAAAACATCACCTACCACGCTCTCTCGGAGCCAGTCGGCCTTGTTCTCGAGCATCAGCACACCTGCTGCAAGATCCCCAAGCATGTCGCGGCCGAAACAGCACATCATCTTCCTGACGGGGCCCACGGGGAGCGGCAAGACCACCATAGCAAAGTACCTTACAGAATCCCTCCACATGACCTTCATCGAGGGTGACGATGTCTGTGCCCCATCCTCCTCCTCCTCCTCCCCCACAGCCATCCAACACACCGTTTAAACACAAGCAAGCGCATGGACGCAATGACACTGACATCGCCCACCCCCCGCGCAGTACCACCCCAAAGAAAACGTGGAAAAGATGCACAAGGGCGAGGCCCTCACCGATGACGACCGCTGGGGCTGGCTCGACAGCCTCCGCGACGAGGCCCTCCACGAGCTGGGGGGCGACGGCGGCCCGCGAGGCGTCGTCGTCGCCTGCTCCGCGCTGAAGCGGGCCTACCGCGACGTCCTGCGCGGCGCGTCCCACCCGGAGAAGGACATCTTTGTCAACTTCGTGACCCTCCACGCCCCCGAGGACGTGCTTTTCGAGCGCGTCAAGAACAGGCACGGTCACTTTGCCGGCTCTAACCTCGTGCACAGCCAGTTCCAGAGCCTGGACCCGCCGCACGAGGACGAGCCCGACGTCGTCGGGGTCGACGTGCGGCCCCCGCTGGACGACGTCAAGAGGGACGCCCTGGAGAAGCTGGAGGGGCTGCTGAGCAGGTGAGCGAGCTGGGGGTCGGCTTTCAGAGACAGTGCGGCTTTCCCCATGAGCCCCCTCCAAAAGTAATTAGGGGGCGCATTTGTTTTGGAAGTTAGAGTTGGGTAATGCAATATGCAGCACAAAGTCCAACAGCACGTGTCCGACACCATGCACGACGACCTCTAGCTGCTCACTGGCAGATTTGGCCACACTCGGTACTATTAATGCTCGAAGCCAGTGGTTCAAAGTTGAGTTCAAGAGTCCATCAGGAAGGATGTTAAAGCTGTTTAACGCTATATAAGAAAACACTGGTCACGCGCCATCCCAATCCTCAAAGCCTATTATCAACACATGCGACAAGTGATTGACTGGCTTCACCTTCACCAATGCCCTTCATATCGCAGTCATCATCGTATAGAAAGAAGTTTCGAGTTAATCGTATTGAGGAAAATGCAATACGATGATGCCATTGAAACGCGTTGACGCCATCGTCTGTCCTGATCACCGAGTCAGTGCATGACTATGTATGCTGCTATGGTTTACCAGCTAGCCCCAGAAGTTCAGAGTTCGGGCTACGTACAGCAGGCCTCGTCCAATATCGAAGAAAGACTGATGACGAAATGATCCAAGAACGAAGCGTCGATCATCCGCCCACCAGAGCGGTTCATGCGGGAAGGACCCTGTGAGTCCCATGGAGAGATGGACAGTCGTACAAGGACGCACGCTTTACATTGGACCAACTTTAAATCGAGCTCCTCAGCAGAACCTGTTCGATTTTCGATGGCTTCCGAGACTGCTACCCGGAATTATACGGGATTGGGCCGCTCCATCCTTGGGTCAGGGCCGGTGTATTAGTTGCAAAGCCCGTTCAGAGATGGCGTGTGAGATAATCGCAAAACGAGTCCTCTCGTCGGCTATAGCAGCTCACAGATTATTTTGGTTATCGCCTTGTGGGCCGGGTGGGGGGTTCTGCTGTTGCCACTGCTCGTGCAAGAGATAGTCCGACTCGATCTCGCTGAGGGAGCTGGACCACTCGCCGTCGCCCGGCGCCTCTGCTTGCTCGTTCGCCTGCTCGCCGTAGCCGGGGTGAACGGCGTACCCGGAGTTTCCAGCCCAGGCGTAATCGTCCCAACCGGGCCAGGCTTCTCGGACCTCGTCCCACTGGAACGTGGGCGGTCCGGCGTTGCGGTAAGCGACGAACTGCCCGGTGATGGTTTCCGACACGTACATCACAGTGCCGTCGCCCCTCCGGTACATCTTGCCCGGCTTCTCGCTCCGGTGCAGCAGCACCTTCTCGACGAAAGACACGGACCCCTCGAGTTGTCCGAAACAATCGGCGTCGCCTCCGTAGGGGTGACAACTGCCGGGCCGCTGAAGATCCGGCACCCTTTCCAGCGCCCGTTGACTCCACGGCTGTCCAAAATGCTCGTCCACGTCTCTGATCAGTTCTTTAACGGGTGTGAGGGGCCATTCGGTGCGTGAGAGCTGGGGGGCCGGTGTGTCTCTTAGTAGGGGGAGGTGGATGGCGTCCCCCGAACCCGAAAGGCGTGGTTCTACAGCCGACATGAACGGTGCGAACGTACGACGCGGACAACTATTAGGCGGAGGGAGGAATCGCAGTTCCTGGACCTGGTCCTGGTTTGGCATAGCAACGTCGTTTCTAGGAGGAAAATAATAGTTGACTGCCGGCACGTTTTCTGGCGGGTAATAGTAGTTGACCGCAGGCTCGTTTCCTGGCGGCGGCGGGTAGTCACCTGCAGGCTCGCGGTGGTATCCGTTCATGTTGAAATGTTTTCCTGTATTGTAGCCATGAAAAGGATATCGTCTTTCCCCGTCGTTTGGAGAGGTCCGGTGAGTATTCACCCTGAATACCAAGGGGATGGCAAACAGAGGTCAAAGTAGGGTAAGGGGTTTATCAAGCCGCACATAACTAGGTGTACTGGTTGCTATTTTGCGTTTGAAAAAGGAGGAGAAAACGCTGAAAATATTAGCATGTATACTTGAAAATCGAGAGGTCGATTGGGGGGGAACCTTGGGGGCCACGCAGCTTGTTTGGTTCGTATGGTCACAGGGTGAACCAAAGACGTTTGGAGGTTAGTTTTCAAGTTTTGTCATCTTTGGGTACCCGTAATGTACGGTTGAACCATTCATGAATAGAAATTCTCCAATACCCTCTATCAGGCACCCGCTAGCACCAGCACAAACGCAAAGTAAGATGCAGTGATGACATCGGGCTTTCCTAGTCCTGGTTTACGACTAGCAAATATGGTATCTGTCTCTCCAATTTCCCTCAGTAGTAGCCAACCTCGCAACATGATAGCCCCCATGGTGCCTTCAGCTTCAATCCAGCTGTTCATCCGGCGGCTCCAAAGTCCCGCATTCGAGCGAACCCCACCGGTCACCTTTCGAGTCCCACCAGGCATTGTCAAGCCATGTTTCTTCGCAACTCGTGGTTGTGAACACCTCGATTTCGAACCCGTGCGGGGTGTTCCTGCATACAGGCTTTCTGTGAGGTATAAACTCACAGTCCTTGCTTCCCTCCAAGGATATCAAGAAGGCTTTGCAGATCTTGTCGAATTGGTTTTTCGGGATAGTATTGGTGACTATGTACCACTCCAGGTAGGAGACGACATTGGGGCTTTCGGGTTCCGACCGGCCTTCCACCCAGCAGTTGACAACACCCTCCCTTGGCTCTAGAGGTTTGGGTGGTGCGGTTTTGCGGGGACTGCCGAGGGCCGTTACGACCAGGGCGAGTATTGGCGCCGCGATGCTGAATTTCATGACGGACGAGGTTTGGCGTAACAAAGCGGCCGGAACCGATGAGTGTCAGTATATCAGGGGCAACGAAGCGTGGTACGGGTGAAGGAGTTGCAAATAAAGGTTGAGATCAAAATTGGTCCTCGCTCAAGCTTATGTAGCCCTGGATTTGACTCATTTGAGGACATACAGGTTTCGTGGACCAAAATCGGACTACCTTGTGCGCGCAACCAGCCTATAACCCCAAGTCATCCTCCAGTCCAGGTGCCCCAGTTTGATGACCATCTTGTCGTCCATGATGGTCAAGGTGGAAAGGTTTTGCAGTTCCTCTGGACCCCTGCCCGTCAAGAGGTCCTCACTCGCAGTTTATGGCACCCCAGCGGTTCTCTGTGGCCTCCCAAAAGGCCGAGTGCACCATTCCGGAGTTGCAAGCCATGGTGGTCGTGAAGTACCAGTAGAGTTCACCTTTGTTGTTGCTCTCCTCACAACCGTTGGGTCGAAAGACCATGCAACCGGGGTGGCGTTTGAGGTTGTCCCAGAGCCCCTTGCATAACGACCCGACGTTTTCCGAACCCACGCCTTCCATCGTGACCTGGTGGAGAATGTTTCCGCTTCCTCTTTGCCGCATGCAGCGCGAGCCGGCGGAGACTGAGCCGACGAGGCCCAGGAGGGTGATGAAGGGAGCGCTGGAAATGGTTGAAAACTTCATGTTGTCGGAGATCGAGACTTCCGGTAGCCGGTGGTCGAGGAGAATAGGATTAAAGAATTCTGTGATGAGCTCGCCTGAGGCCTTGTAATGCTGAAAGCAACGCGTTGAGGGTGATGCCGGGGGGACAGGTATGGAATATGAGAGCGGAATTTGGATCATATTTAACTCTATCCATATTTTCGAAATTTTAATTGATGCATGGGAGTGAATATGCGATCTATCCTCCAGCCCCTAATGAGCGACAATAGGAAGGACCCGGGCTGGGTCCTTTTGGCTAAAGGCTTTGCCATCCAATTACCAGCTCAGGCCAAACTCCATAGCCGGCTTGTGAATGAAGGAATGAATCAGTAAGGGGGGCAAGTGCAACTCTTTCCAAAGAATTCGGCTGCACCAGGAATCATCCTCCAGGGTTGCGGGATGGTTAGGGACGATCAGCCCTCTTGTTGCCATACAAACTGCTGCGCGGCTCTTTGTGGTGTTCGCCCTCGTGCAACCTTCTGCCACCACCGTATCGCTCCCTTCTCAATGTTTGGTGTATGGCAAGCTCAGATGTAATTGTGATAACCAGAAAGATGAATGTAATCAAGGCACCTTGGAAACAAAACCATGAAGAGGTCCATTGACATTTGGTGATTATAACCGCCCTGCAAGCCACTTTTGAGCCTAGCCGAAATTAGCACCCAGTCAGCTGCATTCATACACCAAACATGGCTCATGCGTAGGACTAGATGTTCTTTCTTTGAGAGGGAAGTGAAAGGAACGTATGATGGCATCGTTTGTCAAAAAGCCATGAAGTGGCCTTAAGGCCCGTAGAAGGATGACTGGCCACACATTGATTGCTGACTCTCGTAGAATTACAAATCACACAATATAGAACTTTGTCGGTTTCTCTGGAATCCCTGCTTTGGACCGTTGTAGTAGAGCATCATGTTGGCCCAGCTGCATCCCGGCAGGCGAACATGGAAAGGACACGGGTTCTTTTGCATAAGTCATCACCATAACTCCTTTATTTCTCTTCATAATGAGGTCTGTATATAGCATTTTACGGATATAACACTTGCATTGCAATGGGTATCAGAAATGCCACCCGTGGTCTGGTACATGGCATGGTCTACATTACCGTGGGCTTCACGGTTACCACGTCGAGATACATCGCTAGATAGCATGAACAATATGAGATACATATCAGCGGGTATCTGTACTGCGTGGGCTGGAAGGTTTTCTCTTGGGCTGTTCTTCAGGGTGCTCAACCGAACGGATGATGAGGTTCTGTCCATGCTTGCACAAAAACGTTCACAAAGAATTACAACGTCGTGCTTTCCATGCCATGTTTGCTCAGCAGGTCACCACCCTCGTCCCCAAACTGCACCTGCTTAGGAATTCCTCTACAAAAGGTTGAGCCTCAGTGAGGACTATGAGCAATAGGCCAATGGCAACAGCAGCAGCAGAAGTTTTATTACTAAACAATTAATTTTGGCCTGTGTAAGACTTTTCTATCTATTTCTATGAGAAATGGGACAATTCATTAAGATTTTGGGACGTCAAGAGTCAACATCACCGAGCGCCCGGACATAGAGCTTTGTTCATGAAGCGGCCTTGCCTCTTCCAGAAGCAGACTCAAACTTGGCTTGCCACCTGTCTTCTTGCTTAAACATGACCACGCATTGCAGTGCGCTCGGGTTGCCGTAGTCTGGGTCTGCTCCGCCCTTGAGAAGAACCTGGTTCTGGGGCATCAGCTTGCCGTGCATCATACGTACGGAAAATGAGGTTGAATCTCCCAGCTGCAAATTTCGACGGGGCACTTACCTCGATGACTGCGTCTTCTTGCTTGAACACCGCTCCCGCCAAGGGGCTTTGCCCCCTATCGTTCAGACGATTGGGGTCGGCTCCGTGCTGCATGAGGAGCTTCACCAGCTCCGCATGCCCGTGGTAAGCAGCCAGCATGAGCTGGAGTTGGGGGGAGGATCTTGTCAGCAAATTTGGAAAAAGAGGCCGAGGAGCAAAACCCTTACCAATGTGTCGCCTTTTTCGTTGGTCATGTTGGCGGGCAACCCGGCCGGCAGGGCTTGCTGGAAGAGAGTGACATCGCCCTTCCGCGCACCGTCATACATACGCCCAGCAAGAGCGATGGCTTCAGGTGGCAATTGCCGACTTCCCTGATACTGGTCCATGGTTGCCCGGTCTATACACTGTCAGTCAATATCTCAAAAGTCTGCAACGAACAGCGCCTTGGCAAACTCGACGACCTCTCTGTCATGCGTCATCCGACAAGAAACCAGCTCACCTTTACAGGGATATTATATCGTGCTGGAATCGACTAAATGGCAGTCTTCTACCTGATATCGAGTTGCCAATGGTTACTTGTGCGGTTACTAAGGCCACTGAGGCTGTGAGGATGCTGAGCTGCCAAGCGCAGTAGGCCCAGTCACGTCAAGCAGTGGGGTAGATGGTAGATTCCGAACGCCGAATGGATGACGTGAAGGTCCTTCTTTCCAGAGGACCCATGCTTTCGGTGGAGAATTACGAACTGGAGAGCCTGGACCAATGAGAATCAACAGATTTGACGTGTCAGCCCATATATCGACTTTACCAACTCTGTTTCGCTCAGTGAGGTCATTATGAATGGTTCAAAGTGACACTTACTGGATCAAAATCGGGCAGTGTATAAACCGAAATTTGATCAAGAAATCACAATAAGAATTGTATGCAGCGCTATGGTCGGTTGCTAGTTGGGACATGTTCGAGTATTGCGGCGTCGGGAAAACAGCTTCAAGGTTCAAGTCAGTCCACGTAGGTTTGTAAGCTCTAGTGCTCTATATCGATGTTAAATCACATGGTAATCTAGCAGTAGCTGTGTAGAATACCTATACCAGAAGAAAAGGTTAGAATAAAGGTCATCTAGCATCGCGACTTTCACCGATGGCTATCACCCTACATGGGGTTCGGCCATAACCATTGGAGGGTAGTCTCTAGTTGCATGGGGTTGAGATGCGCGAAGGAGGAGGCCCTGATGTGACCTCGAGGATGTGCTGGACAAACAAGTGGTTGCTCTTCCGTTTCTTTCGCAATCTTATGCTTATAGCCAACAAAAGCAGATTCTAGCATACCGACTGCAACCAACACGTTAACCCGCATCAGCGAGTTTCCGTGTAAACTAGCGGTACGGAGGTTTCCCGGGCTAGAGAGCGGCTGCCTTTCTATCCATCGATTCTCGTGACCATCTATTCTCAACCTGCACGTCCAGGGCGGCCCTTGTCTCCACCTCGGGGCTCCTGTGCTAGGGTAGTAATCTGCAGCGGCACTAGATTAATTCCGACTGATTGGGCTACCTTGGTAAGGAGGTAGGCAGCAAATGGCATTGGACAGCAACAACCGAACGGTCCACCATGACTTGACGGCTTTCCGAGATTTCTCTCGCCAATCAGCGGCGTTTCGTCCAAGTGCGATTACCAAGCGACGTAAGCCAAACATCCACACTTCGCGACTTCGGCGATACGAAACGCCCACTCTCGGAGACACAGGGATGGAGCCCAGAGCTGGGGCTTTTTGACACTTTGGCTGCTTACTCATTACGCCGTTCGCAATCTCGGGTTCGTTCCGCGGACAGAAAAGGCGCGGGGTTAAACATGGCGATAAGGCTAGCGCGCCCGTAGATAACTCCTTTTTAAAGCCGAGCCAAGAAACATATAACAGTCGGGCGGACGAACGAACGAGCGAGCGCCTCTCAACGTCCAGGTGAATCTTCTTTACGAAGTCGGCATCCATCAAGCCCTGTAAAAAGCTGACGACAGAGATTCGCTTCCGTGACAAGTTCACACGCTCGAAACAATCCAGTCGTACCATGTCGTCGACCACCAAGGGCCTCGCCCTCGTCACCGGCGCCAACGGTTTCATCGGCGCCCGCACGGTCGAGGCGTTCCTCCTGGCCGGCTACTCGGTGCGCGCCGCCGTCAGGTCCCAGAGCTCGGCGGCGGAACTCACCAGCGCGCTCCCCTCGTACGCCGCCGACGGCCGGCTCTCCGTTGCCATCGTGCCCAACATTACGGTCCCGGGCGCATTCGCCGACGCGGTCAAGGACGCTGCCGTCATCGCCCACCTCGCGAGCCCCGTCGACTTCGCCAACAGGGACGCCGAGCAGGTTCTGGGCGCGGCCGTTGACGGCACCCAGAGCATTCTGGGCTCGGCCGCCGGGGAGCCCGGGCTCAAGTCGTTCGTCTTCATGTCGTCCATCGTCGCCATCAGGGGCTACGCCCCGCGGCCCGAGGGCTACGTCGCCACCGAGGCGGACTGGAACGAGGACGCCGAGGCGGCGCTCGAGAAGGCGGGCGAGGACGCCAACGCCTTCCAGGTCTACCAGGCGAGCAAGGTCAAGGCCGAGCGTGCCTTTTGGGAGTTCCGGGACAAGAGCCAGGGCCGCGTCGGCTTCAGCATGACGGCCGTCAACCCGGTCTGGGTCGTTGGCCCGCCACTGATCCTGCCCAAGGACCCCAAGAGGCTCAGCGACACCGCCATCGTCCCGTACCGCGTCATGAGCGGCGAGGAGCTGCCTCTGATGGGGCCGGGCAACGGGTCGCACGTCGACGTCCGCGACGTCGCTCGGCTGATTGTGTTTGCCGCGGAAAGGCCGGATGTCGCGGACGGGCAGCGTTATATTGCGGGCGGCAGTACGAATTATGCCACTGTCCAGGCGTACTACGACGTTCTACGAAAGGCCTACCCCGGCAGGAGAGACATCATCAAAGAGGGAGAACCGGGCAAGGGTTACATGGAAGACTACAGCACACCTCCCGACGGGAGGAAAGTTGATGGAACCAAGGCGGTAAATGCGACGGGCCAAGGTTGGATTCCGTTTGAGAAGATGGTTCTGGATGCAGCAAAATCCTACGAGATCTATTTATGAGTGTTTTTTCATCCTCGAGGTAGGACTCTCCCACTCCCAAGCTCCAAAGTTGCAGATGGAGGAAGTTTCGTGGGTGATGGGGCGGTCCAATATGCCGGTCACCAGTATTCAAAAATGAACTTTTGCGCGACAACATTCGAAAGAATATCATGATTATGATCATCACAACACTATTGAGTTGCCATCCGAAAAAATAAGATTAGCCGGTTAGGCAGAAACGGCTTAGGAAACGGACTAGAAATGGGTCAAAGAGTGGGTTGGATTGCAATGAGGTATCTATATTCGTCTAGAAAACGCAAGCTTTTATTCTTATCAAGAACGGTCCGGTCCACGTTGCACTGTATAACCAACTTCTAATCACCTCCTCACTCAGGCAATGCATCTGCGGGGTAAACGCAAACAACTCTATTTTCCTGCCACAGCCTCGCTCGCTTTCAAGGCACCGACAACCGCGAAACATATCAGGGGTGAGATGATGTACGACATCTAGGGCATGGTCAGCAAGCCTATCACGTTCTCATGGAGCGAAGGCCAGTACTCACAGTCAAGAACTTGGCAATCAACATCTTCTCGGAGTCTTCGGAGCCCTCGCAATCAGCTAGCGCAGAGAGCTTCATTGCCGGGGGTCCGGTGGGCATGAGCATCAGGCAAAACCACAGCAGCGCATCCTGGGTCACCAGGTTCGTCCGGCTAGCCAAGACATAAATAATACCAATCGAGATGACGGGCCAAAGGATGAACCTGACAAAGGTCACAACCAGGAATGGCACTGGAGGAACTCTGCTTTCTTTCGAGTCGTTTCCGTTCTTGTATTGGAGAATCGCCTTGGAGAGCTTGACACCGACAACGATGACTTGAAGCACAGCGAAGAGCTCGCCAACGTTCTTGATAGCAGAGGTGAGCCATGCGTTGAAGTAGCCACCTTCTTCGGGTTCGTTGAAGAACAAGCGATGGAGAGCGGGTACAAGGCCAACGAGAGCTCCAAGAAGAGCTCCAATAACGGGAGCGTTGATGAAACTGTACAGGAAGTCGAGGATCGACCGGGTTGTGGGCGAAAGAGAAGACCAGAACTTGCTGCCTTTTCCGTAGGCGAAGTACCCGACGCGGGTACCTTTGGCCGCGACTGGCTTGGGAAGAAGCGACGTCTGCTCGTTCCTTTCGACAGCATCCTCTTCTTGCGACTCAATGTTGTCCTCGACATCGGTTTGGCTGTCTGCGTTGTCGCCCACGGACTTGCCAGGGGCTTCCTCCTCTTGGCCGTTGAGTAGTTTTGGTCCCAGAGCGAAAGTCAAGGAGTTTCCAATCATGGCATTGACCAAGAAGTAGCTTTTGGCCTTGCTCACAACTCCAGAGCTGTCGTCTATAGAGCTGAGAATGCCGGTGGCATCCAGAGACTGGACGAGCAAGAGCGGCAGACTGGTTGTGTTATTGAAGGCGATGGCCGGGATAACCCAGTCAGGCATGCCGAAGACCTTTGTAAGAATGAAGCCAATGCCAATGGAGACGGTGGTGTAGAACACGGCCCAGATGACTATAGGCACGTATCGAATTCCCTAATAGATGGGTTAGAGAAGCCGGAAACGGGTGTCAAGGAGGGCCTTGAACTTACAGTCTCGAGGTCAAGCTGGGATCCGACATTTGTGATGAGGAGTGCGGGAAGTGCCATGCGCACGCAGAAGGTCGAAATCTTCTTGCTGCTGGCATCGTCAAGTAGTCCTAACTGGGCGGCGATGACTCCGGCTGATATAGTTAACAGGACTGATAAGGAGGCTTGGATGGCCCCCAGAAAGGGGACGAGAATGCTCTCTGCTGTGCTGTCTGACATTATGAAGGAGTCAGCAGACAGATGGATGACAACGGCGAGAAGAAGGTAGGAGAGCTGCAGCAAAGCGACATTTTAAGGAAATCCAGCCCAACTAGAGGTGCGTGTTTACGCAGGGACAGAGAGCTTGGCGCCGGGAACGTGGACGTCACTGTGCACGGGCCATTGACGCCCCATGGGTGAATGAATGAATGATTTGTCTTGGCTGTTTTCAGGGGTGACTGAGATGGTATTTCTTTTTGAGAATTCTTCGAGACGGTGTCCCTCGACTCGAGTGTTCCGCCAGCCAAGCATTGACGATGGTTGATGTTGTTGTGTCTGTGTGTGTGTGTCTGTGTGTGTGTGTACGTGTGTCTAAGCGTGATCCAAGCTCCTCGGTGACCTTGGCCAGGAAGCTTCTTCCACAAGAGCTTGAGCTGTTGGGTTGGTAAGTGCCTACCTAGGTAGCTAGCTGCCTAGGTAGGTAAGCTAAGGATGACAGCTGGCGACTGACCAACAGCTGGCAGGCGACAGGTAACAAACCGTTCCCCCCAGGCCCACCCCCACAAATAGCCGAGCAAACCCAGGATGCCGTGAACGTCATCGCATTTTCACCAATGGGACGTTTGCTCCTCCAATCTACGTCCTCGGCCCAATTCTCGAGCTCTGCCGAACCGAACCACACGCACGATTGAAAGAAATCTGCAGCGAGCTTTCTCACATTCCTTCTGAATCCAAAGTCTCGATTCCAATTGTACTTTACAATACCCTCGACTTGTCTTCCCCCCCGACCCAACCGCCGTAATGCCCCCCCGCCTCTCCCCCCTCCGTGTCGCAATCCGCATCCCGCGCACAGCTATCGCATCTTCAAAGTCGGCCACCGCGGCCTTCTACTCGACATCGACCGCCTCAGACTCCAACCAGCCGCTGATAACCGTCACCCAGCTGCCCGCCCCCGGGTCCGGTCACATTCGCATCCTCGAGCTCAACCGTCCAAAGGCCCGCAATGCCCTCTCAAAGGCCCTCCTCTCGCAATTGCGCGCCGAGGTTGACGCCATCCACGCCCAGTACGACCCGGAGACTGGCGATGAGCTGCCCCAGAAGCCCGTCTTTGGCGGTGCCGCAGGCAAGGACGCCAAGGGACCGACCCGTGCCTTGATTCTTGCGAGCGCTGTTGAGACAAGCTTCTGCGCCGGCGCTGACTTGAAAGAGAGGCGGGGTTTCACGCAGCAGGAGTACGTGCTACCCACCTACATCGGCCCAAGCCAATTGCCTTTTCAAGATTGGATTCGACCTGCTTGAACCTGCTAACGAGCTTTTTCTTCAAACAGAACCGACGAGTTCCTCCACAACCTCCGTTCCACCTTCACATCCATCCAGAACCTCCCTATCCCGACAATCTCCGCCATCTCGTCCATCGCCCTCGGCGGCGGCCTCGAGCTGGCCCTCTCTACACACTTCCGCGTCCTCTCCTCCAATGCCCAGGTCGGCCTCCCCGAGACGCGCCTCGGCATCATCCCCGGCGCCGGCGGCACTCACCGTCTGCCCGCCCTCATCGGCCTCTCCCGCGCCCGCGACCTGATCCTCACCGGCCGCCGCGTCTCGGCCCCGGAGGCCTACTTCCTGGGCATCGCAGACCGCCTGGTCGACATCACGCACGAGGACGCCGAGAAGGCCGGCGAGGGCGACAAGGACAAGGGCGTGCTGCTCGTGGCCCGCAGGGCGGCGCTGAGCGAGAGCGTGCGTCTCGCGGGCGAGATCTGCGAGGGCGGCCCGATTGCCATTCGCGCCGCGCTGCAGGCCGTTGCGTGGGCGAGAGAGGAGGTCGAGAATAAGATGTACGAGCGGGTTGTCGCCACCGAGGACCGCAACGAGGCGCTCAATGCGTTCCAGGAGAAGAGGAAGCCTGTTTTCAAGGGCCAGTAAGCGCCATTTGACAGCGTTTCTGCGGGGGTATTGACTGATCACGTGGCTGTAATTGATACCACCTCGTTCATGTTGGGTAAAAAGGCTAGACAGTCGTCGTGTGGATTGGTCACAGACTCGGCATAAGCGGACCAGCAAATGTGTAGATAGTAGAGAGGAAGAGATGAGAATGCCATTCTCGGCGACCATGTATGGGGTGTTGAATGCTTCTTACCATGGTCATGGAGCTTCATTATACGATGTAACTAACCAACTCATTGAGTATTTACCAGGCACCTAATATGACGGAACCAGAATCGCTCAGCTAGTCTATTTGCTCTTGTCCACCATGTCCCCGATCTTGTCCGTCACTTTCCTTCCAGCCTCCTGCACGTCACCGCCGTCGCCGCGAGAAGTGCCGAGGCCCGGCTTCGCGGCCTTGCCCTCTGGCGACGAGGGCTCCTCGCCGCCGTGCTCGATCTTGCTCTCGTTGAACGCGTTGACCTTGTTGACCAGGTCCGCATCATTGGCGGATCCGAATGAGCCGTACGCGCCGTGTTGCTGCGTGGATCTAGTATCAGACAATTTGTCTCGGATTGTGTATTTCGAAGAGGGGGGAGCGGGCAACAGAGAGGTAGGGGAGGGGCTGTACTCACGTTCTCCATGGACGACATTATGGTTGTATGGTAAGAGTTTTTACGTAGGGTTCGGTTTGCGTGTGTGCAGTTGCTATGCAGTGTCGTGTGTATTGGGTTTGATGAGAATGGGATCAGCCGATTTCTATCTCGACGGGATCGAAAGGGTATTTAACGGCCGTGATCATGATGACGGCGTTTCCTCTCTCGTGCATTGATGGCAACACCTAGTTGACGAGATGGCAGACTGCAGGGGGGCATCATTGGCCGACTAAAAGCAAGGGAGCCCAAGGGATGCGGGTCATATGCGAGTCCGAGACACCTACTATACGGTAATCGGCGCGGTTCCGAAAGGCGCCCGGCTCCGTTCACCGGTCCCGGTCGCGGTAAAGTGGGGCCGCTGGGCCGAGAGCACAGACGATTGTCACTCGGTGGATTGCGAAGGGATCGAGATCAAGTGAGCTTTCACTCAAGGTGCCGAGCGAGCCCATCATTCCAGTCCTTCCTTTCTTCGCGTACCTAGGTAGGTATGTAGGGAAGGCATGGGGGATCCAGGGCCTCGAGGGCCTCGGTTATGCAAACAGCCCAAAGCAAATGGGACCAAGGCTTTGTCGGTGTGGGCGCTGGTGCGACCAAGGGCTTCCAAAGTACCTACTAGGCACAACGTCATCTCCCTTCCCAAACCGCCCGCAGGAACCGGGGACAGTGGCAGAAAGATACTTAGACAGTACCTGTCCCTCGAAAAAATAATCGAAATAGAAATAAAGCAAGCGGCTGCATTTGGGGAGCGTCGACCCGATCGATGATGTAGGTGTGATACAATGTCTCGATGGCTGTCCAGGAACGTCATTTAGTGGGGTGTTCTGGCGTAGTCAGTGCTTCGAGGTGCAGCAGTTCCAGACCGTGCTAGAGGAGCTACCTTACGTGCTTACCTACCTAGGTAGGTAGGTAAGTACCTGGCCATGCCCCGCGAAATCAGGTTGTACACCTGCTGCCCGTGCGCCTCTCCCCTCCCTTGGGGGAATGGACGGTCCCGATGACATCACCCTAAGCTCACATGCAGCTTCAATAGGTAGGAATCCGTAAGCTACCTACCTACCACACCTCACATCTCACAGTACCTACAGTTGGTAGCTTGGACGGGAAGTACTGGTTGCTGGGTGGCTGGTCTCTTTCTCATATTTGAACTGTCTGCACCTCTGTCTTCTCTTCTCTCGATCTTTTCATCGCTCAACAACAACAACAACAACCACCAAACGAATCAGACGCTTCTATCGCGATCCAACCCAAGCAATCTTCACAATAATAACAACAACAACAACAACAACACACCCACACCCACCCACACAATGTCGCTCTTTGTCGAGACAACCAGCCGCCGCCTGGCTACCCTCCCCCGCGTCGTCCCCAGAACCTTTGCCGCTGCGCCTAGGTTATTCACCACCACTGCTCCTGCCCAAAAGTCCCCGACCGAGGCCGTCAAGGACGGTCTGAAGACTGTCGACCGCAAGGTCAGCGACAAGCTGGTTGATGGTATCAACGTAGGATGTAAGCAAAATCAACCAGCCTTGGTCTAACCTGCAAACCATTGTGTGCCGCGATTTACTAACATGTTTTCCCCCACCGCCTTCAGCCACCGTCGCCGAAAAAGTCAAGCAGGTCGTTCCCAACACCACGGGCGAGGCCAAGGGCAAGGCCCAGGAGCTCAAGGGCGAGGCCGCCGGCAAGACCAGCGAGCTGTCCGGCCAGGCCAAGGGCAAGGCGAACGAGCTCGCCGGAAAGGCTCAGGGCACCGCCGAGCAGGTTAAGAAGAGCATGTAAGGCGCTTGCCTCCAACGATCACGTAAAATGAAAAGCATTGTACGACGGATAATTCGCGATTGGGCATGATCGTGTCCTGCTACCTATTGTACACTACCATTACTACTACCTCATAAGCATGGGAGGGGGTTCTCGGGTCCACAAACGGGGCGTTTCAGTAAGCTCAATCAAAAATTGCAATTGATCATATAGCATGGACGTTTTTACTTTCTATACAAGTGACCTTTGAGGTGGCATTGTGGGCAGTTTTGACGAGGCGGTCAAGAAGGCGAAGCTTTGGGTGAAGAAGGTGAAGCTACGATACCGGATGGCGGTTGAGGGAAAGCAAGACCGCCTCCCTTCTTCCATCCCCTTTTCAAGAACTTCTTCTTCGCAATCTCTCCAACTTTTAATGACGCCGTCCCCGACGCTTCTTTTTGGAAAACTGACATTCACTTGGAGCATCATCAAAACATTACACTGCTCGTTCCCTCTTGCCAGCGCAAGCCACATCACTCCTTACGCTGCCACAATGGCAACCCCCGACGCGACATCGCTGCATCCATCACCTGAAGGCCGCCTAATAATGCCTTTCCAACACACGCCTCTGGAGAACGCCGATAGCATTCGACTCTTCGTCCTACATAACGGTAACTTTGACGATGAACTCACCGGCTCCCTTTACAATGGTCCGCTCCATCGCGATGGTCTAACCTACAACTTCCTTTCCTACGCTTGGAAAGATGCTTCAGAAGCCGACGCCAGTCTGCCCTTGGCCAAATCCGATCAAGACTGGAACCGGCAGGACAACTCTCGCACAATCCGCATCAATGGCCAGCCATTCAAAATCGCCCACAATCTAGCCCTCGCCCTACTACATATACGCTCCCAAAAATATACCCAGACTCTGTGGGTCGACGCCATCTGTATTAACCTTGAAGACCACAACGAAAGACGCTCTCAAGTTTATCTTATGTCGACCATAGTGTCCAAGGCCCAGGCCGTCATCTCTTGGCTCGGTCCGGATGATCCTCAGCAGTTTTCAACAAAGCGGTCTGATAAAAACGTATGGGCTCGGATGAAGCTCATTTGGAACCACGGGAAGACAAAGTCTCTCCCTCAGTATCTGCGGCGTCTTAAAGATGAGAAGCTTGACACCACACGAGCCATCCCGCCAGCTCTCCTTGGACGAATTGGACAAAGGCCCTACTGGACCCGCATCTGGGTTCTTGTCGAGCTCTGCTATGCTCGGAGGGTCTTGTTCGTTTCTGGTACAAATGTATGGAGGGAGAGGGACTTTTACAGCTGTCTGCATTCATTCGGAACACTTCCAGTCGTCAAAACCCTCAACGCTCGCAGAGACCGAGACAGGACGCTACCATTCGCGACTCTCCTGATCAAGTACCACTCTTACGAGTCTGAAAATCCCCTCGACATGCTCTACGCCTTGGCCGCCTTGTCGTCCGAAGAATATGCAACCGCCAAAAACCGTCGCCAATTTGCCGAGATGGACACGAGGCTTTTTGACTTGACCGTTGATTACTCCCTGTCCCCTTACCAGGCCTAGATGGATTTGGTGCGGTGCACAGTCCAAGGAACCAACCCTACGACACTTGTTGAAAGCGCTCAAGACCTCGAAAGAACCTACGTCGTTCTCTTTGCAGCGCTCGCTCAGAAAGCGCTCGGTGGGTTTCGCCCTAAACTTGTCCTCCGAGGGAGTCGACCCACCCCTTTACTCGTATCCTTTTCGGATTGCATCGTCGCCAAGGGCTACATTGCTGGATATGTCCATCACGTCGGACGAAGCTACAGAGACATTGCTGCCTCTCCTAGACCACGTGCCTCGGGAGACTACACGCCTTTGTATCAAGACGAACAAGACAACGCCATATTCCGAGCTTTCGCACAAGACTACACAACCAAGGCCATCATGTCCCGCAGACTGGAACGACCCACAACCTTATGCAACGGGTTCTGCTTCTCTGATCAAACCCGCGGCTGGGCCTTTAGAGAGGGCACTCTAACTCCTACCCGTGCTCTCCTCCGGGCTTGTTACATTGCAGCTAAAAGGGAAGGATTGCCGGCCATGCAGACTGGTGGACTCGTGCAGTTCATCGGAAACGGAGGCAATGTGGGCTTCGCTTATTCAGAAGCCGGCGTTGAATGGGGAGACCGAATCATCGCGTTCCATGGTTGCCATGTCGGTTTGATCGCCCGCTCGCTGCCTGGCTCCTCTTGCCTACAAATCATCAGCACTGCTGATGTCGAAACTGCGCCACGAAAAAAACGCGCCAAGGAGCAGCTGGGGGGTCGTCAGCCATCTCCGTCCTACAACCCAATGAAAGACCCCGCCTGCGAAAAAGTCTACGTGTTGATGGATTTCCGCACTCTTCAACAACTCACGGCAGACTTGGAAATCTAGGCCGATTCGAGTGCCTTATGGCGTGATGGAAGATTCGGCCTATGGCTTGTGGAAACGGCATGCAAACGTTAGGAGGATGTTGATGATGTTTCCAGAGGGGGTGAGGGGAGTTTTGATGCATTTGTTTTTCCTTCGCAGCGGCAACATTATATCAAAAGCGATACAATATAATTCAACGATAGCGTTTCCTGTCAAAGGCTCCACGTTCACCCACCCAAGCAACGTGTGTTGTGTGTACAATGCCAGGATTACCACAACCTGTTGACCCTCAGCCCTATCTGGACCAGCAGAACGGTGCACATATCTTCCATGCCATCCCGATCATGCCGCCCCGACGAGGTGGTCCAGAGCATTTGGCCCCAGGTGAAGAAACCCAACGCCATCATGGATAAGACGGGCCAGCTGGCGCAAGGGAGCGGATCGTGTCCGGCGAGGAGGGCAAACCGTTTCCGCTCGCCTGCCCAGGGCAACGTCCAGAGGGCGGCGGTTCTCGGGCTGTACAAAAAGAAGATCGAGGAAGTGTATGAGCAGGCGAGGGATGGTTAAGGTTCCAGGAGCGTAGTAAATCGAAAAGTTATGCGGTGCACATACGCGGAACCGAATGCATAGTATTAGCGCGGCGGCACCCAAATGCCGAGGTACCTTCAACGGTTGTGCGATTTCCCTTGGCAATTGGATGGCCGGTCTTTGGTAATGGCTTCTCACTCCGGGACACGTGTCTGGGCAGCAATAGACCAAGGAGATTTGGCAGGCTGTAGTGAAGATCGTATGTGCATGTAGTCCTGGGCCACGGTAGAGAGGAGCCAGGGTTCTCTCAGCACAAAGCACTGCGGTCGTGAAGGACTTCGTGACAACGAGACAAACATATATCAGATATAATAACACTTGGAAAGTCATGCATGACACTGGTCACTAAATCACACATCGCTGATATGATGTACCGACGGAACCACCTCCCAGCCTTGACATCCCCCGCCCCCTCCCATCTTCCTCCGGCTGCAATACACAACCAGAGTCAAGGATTCAGGGCAGATAGCAGGATGACGAGGTAGGCCGGGAGAGCAAATGGTCAATTCGCGTATGCCGAACCACCCGTTTGCCCCCACCCGTAAAAAGTCCCTGTCCTGAAGTAGGAACCGTCGGCTATGCCCTCGTCATGGAGTCAATCCGCCCGACAACACTTCATCTTGCGATCTTGTGCCTTGCGAGAAGAAAAGTCCCAGAGGAGGAGGGCTGTTTAATGTACCGCTCGTAATACAGAGCTGGATCAAGGATGAATCTCTCCTTGCGCTCCACCTGGACGTGCGGATTGCCTTGGCCTCAAGAGGCTAGGCGAGTGATAGATGTATGCTCGTGACGTACGAGGAAGGAAAGCGTAGGAAAACAAGAAAGTCGACGACAAGGCGCACTACGAACGCAGGGAATTTGGGTCGACTGTCGCGACGGCCCAAGGGTATCGTACATTTTGCTCTCATCTAGGTCAAGTCTCGTCAGCAAACATTAGTGAAACGACCGGTCCTGGTCTCCCTCGAAAAAAACCCTCTTTCGCCCACTGCCCCGGTCGTCTTCCATATCCTTCAAAGCCTGGTCAATTTCCAGGATATCCAACATCTCCACTTCAACGTCACGCGTCGTGACATCGCCCTGAAGGTCCGCCGCTGCGTTTAGTGTGTCGGCGAACCCAAAGCCCGATTTGGGCCGTCCGACGGGTAGTGTGAAGTCGTGCGTGGCGTCATCGGCGTCGAAGCTGTCGCGGTCGCTTGGTTTCGCACGCAGGCTTCTCTTCTTATTGACGCTGAGGTTGAACGACACGTTGCGGGGCTGGTTGGGTCGGGAGTGTACAATAATGGCGCTGGGCGGCTCTGCCTTGCCCTTGTCACCGAACAGGCGTCGGCGTGTCGAAACAACCGATCCGATCTTGGTGCCAGGTGTATCCTCGGACTCGTGAACTATCACCAAGCGGCTCTCTCCCATGATAAGGACCTCAATCTGCAGGCCGCCGTCATTTTCTTTCAGCCTGGCAAAGTTGACCGCGGCGCTAACGCCACAGCAACGCTCCCCGAGGAGGCCCGTGGACAAGTCTTGCAGCCGGATCATCCTGGTCGGGGTAGTGCCGCTGAAGAGGTTCACGCCACCCCCTGAGCTTCGACGCAGTTGTGCATCCCAAAACCTAGAGACTGCTGGAATGACCGAAACATTATCCAATCCGCCAATCCAGAGCACAGCGCTCTCGTCGGCAGAGCCCGAGCCACTACCAGGCAGGGGCGTCACTGTGATGCCGCCTCTGACAGACGCGAGCCGTTCCAGAGAGCCGGCTGCGCTTAACGATGCCGCAGCATCACGGCGGCTGTGTGGCGTCAAGGGAACAAACTCGGCATTGCCATTTGGCCTTGGCACTCCAGCTGTTGTGCGCAAAGGGCCTGTGCCTTCGACATGGCCGCTGGCGCTGAAGGCCGTAATCGCAGCACCCCTGATGCCAGAGCTGTTCTTGCCCAGGATCGAAGCGCCGTGGGGGCTCGCACCGTCCACGTCCCAGATACCCCAGGTGCCGTCTGCAAGCAAGGCAAGCACGGCCCTGCCATGTGCGATCCAGGCTGCGTCAAGAATGGGCTTCCGCGTCGAAGTAGGGCGGGTGAAGGACTGAAACAAGGAAAGAAGCCAGGACCCCTGGCTGGGGAACGGCCCGGTGGCCTGGTCATCGGGAGGCAACGAGGGAAGTGCATAGTCGTAGATGCGCACAGCATGCGGCGAGGCCACCGTGAGAAGCTGAGTAAGGTGTGTGGGGTTGAAAGAGATGCTGGATAGGGGACTGGGCAAGAATTCGGACTGGAAGGGGCTGATTCGGCCACTGGCTTCGCCTGGTTGGACTTCCATAGGGACGTCCCAAAGACGCAGTGTTCCGGATGCCTCGCGAGTGTGTGCGGCCACCACAAGGCGAGGTTTCTGTGCGCTTGGCGCACCATTTTGCTCCCTTATCCGCTCGGAGCCGGATGCTGCCTTTGGCTTGATTAATGACATGGCAATACCTTCGCTGTGTTTGTATTGCCCGCCAAGGAGAACAACGCGCTCCCCCCACTGGCCAGAACCGGCCTTGCCGGCGAGCAAGTTCGATCTCAGCTCCGGGAGGGCCTTGCTTTCGGGACTCGGGGGCGTCAACGGGAGAGTCACGACATAGACCTCATTGGTGGCGCAAGCCACCGTGAAGACAATCTTCTCCTTGAGGACATCGGCTCCCACCCACGAAGCATCTTCGGCGGCGCAGGGTGTCATTGGCAGCACGGCTAGGTGGAGAGCGGTAGTGCCGAAGGAAAGATCAAGAGTCTGGATGATTTCGGGATACGGGCCATCCTCTTCGGAATCTTCGAACTCGGGTCTATCCGTGAATGGCGTGGGAGCCTTGCCGGCCTTGGCTGGGGGTTCGTCATCATCGGAATCGATGATCATGACGGAATCGTCGGGGGTGCCGTTCTGTTTTTCGTTCACTTGGGGTGTAGGCTTCTTCGATGTGTGCTTAAAGCGCCTTCCGCCGCGCCAAATTATCGTCACGCCATTGTCATGGGCGTACAGGAGGATCGTGGCTCCCTGGGGAGACTGGACAGGGTATGTCTTGACATCATGGATTCGCCTCGAGAGGTTGTATCTGGACCATGTGAGCAAGTTGTATCGACCTAGAAGTCCGAGGCTGAATCATACGTGTATTGCGTGTTTTGCGACGTGCGCTGAACTCGCGGGGTAGGGTGAGGAGCCATGGCTACCTTCTTTTGATGGGGATATCGTTTTTCCCTGGGTGCTTCCAGTGCAGCTACCTAGGTAGACTGGTTTGTCTTGTATGGAATGAGTGTCGCTTCCGCCAGTGGCAAAAAAGTTTCGCGTTCCCAAAGACCCGCTGTATCTTTAATGAGACACCCAATGGGGTTTTCGGTTGGTATGGGCGAGGGCAACGCGCACGTCGTCAATTGCTTTGTGCAGTGTTGAAGCTGTCGAGAGCAAAAACGCGATGGCGTCGCGAAAAGCATCGAAATGCTGTGGCTGAGCCGTCACCATCCAGTTCTGCCGTTGTGGCTGGATAAGGCGGTCAGGCCAATACAGCGGTGTGGAGTGGGTGCAGTAGGAGCTTGGGCCACCGAGTGCCGCCCCGCGATACTGTGGTCAGTGATAGGCACCAAAACGGCCTCTCTGCTGTGGAGGGAGAAGTAATAGAGCATGTTTCGTGATCGGATTCGACATCAATTGATCTGATTAACGCAGACCAATCTGGGTTTGTCGACACCGATCAGTCGCTTCCCTTCGGACGTGTAATTGCAGGCCATTCTATCACGTACCGCATCCAACTGTCTTTGCGTTTCGATCTTCTGCATCATCGTAAGCATCACCAAAGACCTTGCGTCTTGTTCTTTCGCCCATACTTACTCGTGACCAGTTTCTTGATCTCAACCATCAGATCTCGTTTTCCTTTGCCAATCCCACCCAGACGCCAATCGTCAGGATGTTCACCCCTACTGTCGGGAATTACATCTCCTTCTTCTATGCTGTGGGCAACACTCCAGCCATTAACTTGGCCAAGAACTTGCCTCACGGCGTTGATGCCAGTCTTCTACTTCTGGGCTGCGGCGATTTGAGGAACATCCTTCATACCTCGTATCACGAGGATGGACTCCGTAAGTCACGGCCTGTCACCCTTGTTCCCGGTTCACTAACACCCCGAAAGCTAGCCGTAAGCTTGACGTCACCATCAACGACATTGACGAGGCTATCTTGGGTACGGCCACTTCTCTTGCTTCAAAGTTAGGTTCAGCTTTTACTGATCCACCCAAGCACGTAACATCTTCCTGCTGTCCCTCCTCCTGGACAACAGTGCCTCCGGCAACACGCCGTGGAACCTGTACTACAACCTCCACCTGGACAACACAGACTTGAGCGTTCTAGCCTCTCAAGTAAAGAAGCTCATCTCCGCATCAGAGTCTTTGAAATCATGGAAAGCAAGCTCTTACGGCAAGGTCTTGCCATTCTGTGACCAGGCTACCCTAGACGATGTCCGTGCCATTTGGATCACCTACGATGCTGCTGCCAAATCCGATGATGCGTCTGCAGGATCGGCCGCGATGGTTGCCAACATGAAGCATTCATTGGAAAGGAAGAGAATTGCCTTTGGCGGTGGCGTCGCCCTCACTGGTCTGAGATCAGCCGCCCCTGTCTCCTTGCAATCTTCACAAAAGATCGTCGAAGCATCGCAAGAGTTCTGGGATTCTGCCGCCACGGGACCCAGCGGCGTCGCCCGCCACCCTAACCCCCTGTTTTATGCCTCCTTGACGGAGCATCGTCTGTTGCATTACGGAACTGACCCCATTCTGGGTTTTCATCTGGCGGCTGCGTTCCTCCGCCTAACGGAGAAGTCTCCTCTTAAACCCGACCAAAAGGATGAAAAGTCAAAGGTGTTCGCCGCCGCCAAGACCCAGTTCCGGGAGTGGGCCACTGCCTGCGGCATTATGCTTCGGGCAAAGAGATTAGTGATTCGTTCTATTGCCAGCGAGGCTCTGGCATTGTGCCAAACCTTCCAGCACTACGCTGTAACCAAGGAGACATCAGCTGGGTGGTACCGCCGACAGTTCGATGCCCGGGTCCTTACTCTCGATCCCGAAGCTTATGGATCAAAGTCAACAGCCCCGGCGGCCTTCGATACTATCGATACTTCCAACCTCTCAGACCACTTCGGTACTATGAACATTCTTATATCGGCGCTGCCTCTACTCACCGCTCAGCCTTGGTCAGCTCTGTTTACTGAGACTCTCCTCAAGGCGGAAGATACTACGAAGGAAGCATTCGACAAGCTCCTTTACGGCCACGGTCGTACCATCTCATTACTCCTGGGAGCAAGCCCTGTAGAATACTGGACAAACGCCACCGCTATATCGAGCGTCGACGAGGTTCTTATCGGTTTGAGCACTAGCAGCATACAGTCAAACAAGGATACGCAGTCTCAAGTGCACAACCGAGTCACATGGAAACAAAGCAAACATTTCTCTGGGGTGAGCTCAAAAAGTCCTCTCAAGATTGACCCAGAGGCGCTGGCAAATATCTTTTTCAGTCTGTACCTTGAGATATTTGCGCATGAGAACCCCATGAAGCTGCTCACCATCTCGAAAGCTTCCGTCACCCAGCTAATTCGAAACTCGGCCTATTCTCACTTTCATCGCGGCACTCTGGTCTCCCTTCTGCGATACCTCAAGCTCAGACTCTCCGTCACAGATTTCGACGTCACCTGCAGGCTGGTGATAGAGAAGGTTTGCGCGGAAAGAAGTCTCATGTTCACGGGCAACCTCAGACAGGACTTGTCCCTGCAGATGCATACCCAAGGTGTCTTTTCTGAGCCCTGGCTTCGTCAAGAAATCAAACCCAATCGTAAGCTTGGTGGTTTTGACTCGTGGGAGCACGTCCCAGAGGTTGTGGCTGTCAGTCTTGTTGTGCCGCGAGAGTCGTTTGCTCGAGTTTACACAGGCTCGGATCAGGCAAAGATGAGCGCTCCCACAGTCAGAGGATCCTTGGTCTCTGGCGAGAATGCAAATCATCAGTGGCATAACTTCTACGACGAAGTTCAACTCGTCTTTGGTGACATAGTCCCCAGCGGCAACAGAGATAGCAGCGATTTCTCTGTCGTTGTCAAGGCGGACCCGGCGGGTTGGCTTGGAAACTCTCCACTCATCGCCTCCTTTTATGTCCCAGCTGCTGCGCTCCAGATGGAACGTAAGACGGCTTATGTTCGCTTGGAAGTTATCGGTTCCGCTCAAAGCGCTGCCGTCTTCAGCAAGACCTTGGGCCATGAAATGAAGATTTTCCAAGCAAAGCTGGGCGACGAGGACAACGTGTTCATCACCAAGCACATGCCTGGGCAGACTATGTACCCCGCTGCTTCTGACGCGGCAGTTACTGTAGCCGAGTCTGATGTTGAGCCCAACAACGAAACCGCGTCCATCTTCACAGCCGACGTGCCCAACCAGGACAGGGTCGAGACTATCACAGGCCACCTTGACTTCTTGGCGGAAAAGGGAAAGAAACTGCTCACCGACAAGGTCCCAATCGCCATTGAACAGGCGTCACCCTTTACCGTCAATATTGTGTTTGGTGACAAGAAGCACATCTACCCTCTCACGTTCCCAGCTCCAGTCGACGCCAGCAAGGCCAAGACCCGTATCGCTCGCAAGTCGGCCTACGTCGAGGTCGTCGCTCCCTTGGCCGTGCCCCCGACCCAACCACAGACAAAGACAGCTCTAGACGACTTCGCCTTCCCAACCTACCTCGCGCGAAGCCTTTCCAATACCCCAGCGGACCTCAACACCCCACACTTGAACCTCGATCGTCTCCCCATCATCGATGTCTCGAGCAAGGAAGACAACCGCTGGATCACGACGCTCCTCTCCTTCGGGTTCTCACTCAGCGAGAGGGCGCTGCGCGAGGAAGTCAACGCAGGACGGCAAGGGCTCTCGCCGTCTCCCAGACTCAACTTCAAGGAATCTATTTTCAGCATGACGATGCTCTCCTCGGGCCAGCAGGGCGGCCAGACTGGTCTCTTCTGTCTCAATCATCCCGACCGTGGCGGGATTCACATGCTGGTTTTCGTGTCCGCAATCAGGCTTGATGCCGCTGCAGCATCCATCGTCCTCGACGCCGCGGTCCTCCCCATGACACTCGCGCTCGTCAAGAAATGCGAGCCGTTCCTGTTGCTTCTCAGGGAGCTAGAGATGTGCTCCATCACGGTCAACGACGACGAGCTGGTGTTCTGGAAAAAGGCCCTCCCCGCCCTCGCAGAGCGCAGCCGGACCTGGAACCACAAATCGTCCTGTGAGTATCTCAAGACCGGCTGCGTGCCTCTTTCTCTGGAGCCAAGCGAGCCAGTCCTCTGCTCGTGTGGCAACGGCCATTTTCCGGACAACTTTATCAGCCTTCCGGAGTGGGAATCTGCCGCCAGATACGCCACCCGCATCGCCATCAGCCCAACCTTTGCCGTGCCGCTCGTCGAAGACATTGTCGACACAGACCTGTACAAAAGGTCTGGCAGCTTCCTTCCCCTGCAGCAGGAGAGATGTAGGAGCTGCGGCAAAACCAGCAAGGACGGCGCGGGGCTGAAGAAGTGCATGCGCTGCCTCAAGGTAAAGTATTGCAGCGCCGAGTGCCAAAAGAACGATTGGCGCAAACACCGCGGAGAATGCCAGGAGAGTGAGCAGTACCACAAGTGAGCTCAGCCTCGGTTCAAGGATAAACTCAAAACATATTTCTAGCGTTCATAACTTTTTGTCCTGCTGGTTCAAGTCATGTTTCAAGCTGAAGTCCGTGGGATCAATATCGTCAGTTTTCCAACCTGGATATGCCTCATTCCGTGACACACTGTCAGCAGCGTTGACGAGAAAGCATATGCTCAGAATCGCGCTTCTTCATTTTGCCCTCTGATCGAATCCGAGCTGAGTTCACCACTCGCCGTGAAAATGTGCACTTTCTAAGCCAGGCTAGACAAGCCGGGATGGTGTGACAGACATATGCCGAATGGAGTTGGTGCAGGCTGCCTTTATGTGGCTTATTTTGCCTCCACGCATGTCGACTAATGAGGGAGCGAGATATTCATGCGGTTCGCATACGCTACAATCCGCAATTTGCCGTGAGATGCACGATCTCAGGCGACCACAACACAGCTCACATGAGGCGATCAGCCGGCAACGCCCCATAGCTTATAGTCGCATTAACACTGATAAGCACCATAACCCGCTCTTGATTTCCGCTATAATTCTCTGCGGAAGAGGACCACCAAACTCCGTTGTCGAAAAACTGTCAGCGCGCGCACAAACGCACACACGCACGCTCGCGTCTCTGGCAAGAGATAAGATGTGGCTCATCAACACAAGAACCTTAGCCCTGGAGCAGACATATGACCCGTCCGCCATCAAGTACGCCATCCTCTCGCACGCCTGGGAGGGGGATGAGGTCACCTTCCAGGACATGGCCTACCTCCCCAAAGCCAAGGGTAAGGCGGGCTTCGCCAAGCTCGCCAACTTCTGCGAGGTGGCCCTGGAGACGGAGGGCCTCGAGTACGCCTGGGTCGACACTTGCTGCATCGACAAGAGCAGCAGCGCCGAGCTCAGCGAGGCCATCAACTCCATGTTCTTTTGGTACAGGCAGGCCGACGTCTGCTTCGTCCTTCTATCGGACCTGCCCCCGCAAACAAGGCCGCAACCGTCGCCGGCGTGGACCTTCCGCGGGCCTCCCGAGGACCCCGCGGTCCTGGGCGCCAGCAGATGGTTCAGCCGCCGCTGGACCCTGCAGGAGCTGATAGCGCCGGCCTACGTCAAGTTCTACGACGCGGGCTGGCAGTACCGGTTCACGAAAGACGGCGAGGCGTGGACGCTGTCCGCCATCACCGGGATCGATCACGACGTGCTGGCGTTGAAGAAGGAACTGACCGCCGTCCCCGTCGCGGTCAAGATGTCCTGGGCATCCTGCCGCGAGACGACGCGCGTGGAGGACCGGGCCTATTCCCTGCTCGGGCTGTTCGACATCAACATGCCGATGCTCTATGGGGAGGGCCACAAGGCCTTCCAGCTGCCCCGGGATGAGACAGTCAAGGAGACGGACGACATGTCCCTCTTTGCTTGGCTGGTGGCTGGCGGCAGCAAACAGCTCTATCGCGGGGTGTTCGCCAGGTCCCCGTCTGAGTTCGCCCACTGTGCGACACTGGAGCAGAGGAGCAGAATGGTCACGGCCCCAACGTCATTGCCATCACGAACAGGGGCGTCAGCTTCAAAGTCTACGTCTTCTCGAGCGCGCACAAGGACAGGCTGCACATAGACCTGGATTGTCGGACGGGCGGCGTCTGCCGGCGCTGCGGGACGGAACACGCCGTGTACGTCGGTCTGCAGCACACCGCCGACGGCTGCGTGCGCCGGTCGTCCACAGAGTGCTGGCTGGTCGACAATCTGGCGACCCCGTCGAGGGGTTGGAGGAGATCTGCGTCCGGAAGCATGTCAACTGGGAGCGGAGCAAGGACATCAGCAAGTCCCCCCGCACTCATTCAGGGTCAACGTCGACCTGGAGGCCAGCCGGCTCGTGGCCTGGCCTGACCATTACCGGAATTCCGTCAGCAGTTCCTTTGTAGGCGAGGCGTTCGTAGAGGACTTTGTGGCGACGTTTATCGTCCCTGTCCCCTGGCCGGTGTACCCGGCCAGTGTACCACGAATTCGGGCTGTGGCTCGTGAGGTACCTGAACGGCAGAACGCTGGTGATTCTCGGCATGAAGCCGCATCCGGACTGGGAGATCGCGGAGGGCCTGCTTCCAGAAGCGACACGTAATCTCGACAGGCGGCGCCAATACTTACTTGACACGTACAGACACGAAACATCCGAGTCGTGGGTGACTATCGGTTCTCAGTTGCGGGTGCGAGTCAAAAACAGGCACGGGGGCCAGAAGCTGGCGTACCAAGCTTTTATGGGACCGAATATGCTGGTCACGGTCAAACGGGTCGATTTCGGCCTCGGATGAGTTCTGAATTTGATGAGTGGTTCGAAAGACCGTTCGCGTGGCGGAGCTGCCGGGCAAAGACTTGTGCCAATATAAGACGTGAAGACCAAGTTTGTTTACACCAGCACTATCAGCAACAAAACAAAATAGACAATACGGAGTTTTCTAAAAGATTCCGACAGATATCATGTGCTCACTAGAGGGACAAAGTGTACCGGGCATATCATGTATGAGCACAGCAGCTAAGGGCAGCTTGGGGAAGAAAGCAAGTTGCGACTCTGGTTTGACGACTTGAGAGATGAAGGACCAACAGGACAGTATCGGTTGGCATGGAAAATCAATGATCGAGATGTTCTCCAGTGCCACTTGCAGTAAGTTTCGGAGGTGACTTTGGTTATGGTGGACTTTTGCTCACATACTAATTTGTCCCCGAGAGAGAGAGGTCATTCCGAACCGAGAAGGGGTTTGGCTCAATACATTGACGCGTTGTTTTGTATACTCCCACCAGTTTCCTATTTAATCACGACTTTGCACAATGTAGTAGTGGGACAATTCCAATCCTCCTCGTTGAAAAGCAAATTGTGGGAAGGGAAAAAAGAGCAGGCTGAGAAAACAAGGCAAGGAGAGTGCAGACACCGCCAAACAAGGCAGATTTTGAACGCTCGTCTGAAACTTTTCCGAGGTATTTGTATTATAAGAGTCAGTCAGGTATATCAGTTCAACCCTTTTGCACCTCCTCCCAACATCTCTATCGTTTACCAAGGGCTTCGGCCTAGAATATGCTTTGCTCGTCGCGATCGATGTCCATGTTGCGAGGTTGAGAGGCCCAGCATGTTTCATGCGCGCAAAACTCGCTTTGCATATACCTCATATACATCGCCACGCAGCTGTCGCGTCTCCACGACAATACGGGAGGTCCCAGTGACCCAAGCAAAAGAGATGAAGATCCGTAGCGGCTGCGCACCACGCAGCTTGCCAGCCTCAAACGATGGGGAGGGGAGCACGCGGCAGTCCAGGATGATCCATCGTCGTCTGTACAGCTAGCTGAGCCAGGCGACACAACCCTGTTGTGCAATGCAACTAATCCCTTCAGGCATCATTCCCCAAACCCGAATTGGGTTTACGACGGCGCGAGTGGTAAACGTTGATCAGCCATGGGCGACAACGCGGAGGGGGGGGGGAGCTAGCCGGCGACCATTGTCCTCTTTTTGCCCTTTTGTTTCTCGTTGGAGCAACCCCCCCCCCCCCCCCCCCAGCGCGCGTATGTCCGTCTGATGAATCTCGATAAATAAAAAGCCGAAACCTAATTTATCTCCGTAATTTTTTTTTCATCTATATTTTTCTCCGGATACCCGTCGTGTCGAAAACCGCGCGCACACACGCCCGGCATCTTCCATCAACGCCCTCCCCTCGTCGGGCCGTTGGGAGAGGGACAGGCGAGGCCGCCGGCTAAAGGGCGGATTATCCGTACATAGTAGAGACAAAATCTTACTCGAGCTCTTAGTTCCATCAGGAAAGAAACCGTCCCCTCCGTAATGGCGCTTGGCGCCAACCGGGTCTTGCGGAATACCCACCAGGGCACTAATTCCCACACAGACATACCCCTGGCTAAAGGCTAAGAAAGGCGCCTGAGGAGGGGGGCCCTTAGGAACGCGCGGCCACGGACCTTTCCGGCGCCTTCAGAAAGGGGGATTTAGTATAATAAATGGAGATGGCTATCGGGGGCCGCTTTCAAGAATTACACAGGCACCACCATATACGGGATCAAAAATTACACTGCACAAGGGCTGGGGCTCGTTAGCAAGGGGGATGGGGAGATATTGAGGTCTAACGCAAGGTTAGTAAAAGTCTATCCGATGGGGGTGCACATGGACAATTTGCCGCGGCGCAAAAAAGGCCCATCCTCCTTTGACAGCTGGAGCGTCAGTGCATCCGCACACCCCGTGGCGAGAAGAAGAAGGAGGAACATTTGGGAGATGATCAGGAGAGCTTGGCTCATTCGAGGCCGCTGCCCTATTTGGGTGGATGACGCGACAATAAGAGCATGCGTGCCTGAGATGTCGGCGGGAGCAGACGGTCTAGACCCTTTGGGCCCTTGGAAGGGGGCGGGCGGGCGACCCGGAGGAGCGGTGCTGCTGAGCCGCGAGTACAAAGTACCTCTGATGCGCGCGCATCACTGTGGGGAGGAGGATGTGAACATTCGAGCCGGGGAGGGCGGAGGGGGCTGGGTTTGGCCTCTCATCTATGATCTGATGCAGAACGGTGTTGTTGGGGCCGCGTCGAAAAGGTCAAGAGGCGATCTCACGCGGAAGAACAGAAAAGAAAGAATCAAAACAAACTCGGACGGGGGGATACCTGCGGAGCGGCCGGTTGGCACGCACAATATCAAGGAACCTAATGCAGAGACACAAGTGTTCGTCAATACTCCTTCTTCTTCTCCTCCTCCTCCAGTCCTCCTCCATTGAAGGTTTCTGTCAACAAGAGAGTTGCAACGCGCATGTCGGCGCATGCAAAAGGATCTAGAACTCGAACGAACATCTCGGTAGCGAGATCCCGGTCGATCGTGTCGTCCTCGGCAAGGCTTTGTGCGCGCCAGGCACAAGGCACAAGCCGACTCGTGGGTTGGTTTCGGTGCAGTTTACAGGGAGGAGAAGCCGTGGGGGATTTTGTCTGGGATTCAGCTTGGTCTGCCGATGAGACCTTGTCCCGCTGCCGTCCATCGTCGTTGAACCGCCGCCGGAGGCGTCCAAAGTCTTGGGGCGGCCTTGGCATTCGACCTTTGCAGCTCATGCCATCTTCCGGACGGGATTTGGGGGATGACTCGAGGGTCGTGATCGTGATCGTGGTGGCGACGTCTAATTAGCAGTCTCTAATGCGTATGAAGCCGGCCTCCCCGTCTCGCCGCATATTCCCACTCTGCCCGACGTGCTTCGGCTCTCCATGTTTGTCGAGAGCAAACGTCATAAGTCTCTTGTTGATCTAAAGGCTTGTCGCTTTGCCTACAACACCTACAAGATTGAGGAATTCACCTAGCCGCGGAAGAAAGCCATGCATGTCTCGAGATGTCCAGGCCCGCCGTGCGGCGGCAGCTTCATTCCTGGAAGACGTGCATGGTTCGAGATGCTTCTCGGGGGGACGAATGCTTGCGCGGGAACGGGTAAACAGCAGATGGCAGTCTCGCGTAATTAAAAGTGTCTGAGACTGGTCTCAAGTTTGTTGACGGAGCTGCACCCAAGCGAGAGTGTTTGTCTGAGAAGACGGCGTCCACTCGCCCCCTTCATGTGCACACAGGCGTTTGGAGCATGATGCTGATGTAAGACGACCTAGGTATCTGTAGACGGCTGGGAAGCCTCCCGATGAATGAATGGATGGGCAGGGCAATCTTGTGCCGCCACTTTCGGGACGACGGGCTCGGGCCTTGGGCGAGGACGGGCTAATCGTAATTAGAGTGAGGGAACCGGCGGGATCTGCGGCAGGGCCAGCAGGAGTAGGTGGATGAAGAGATACCCTTCCTCATTTCAACTGGAAGGGAGGAATGCTATGTCGAGACCATCAAAAGCCAGCACAGCACGGTCACACCGGCGGTGAAATAGGACACCTCCATTGAAATAGGATACCTCCATACGTGGCGGCCTCGGAGGCTCGGTTTCGTTGAGCAGGTAGGAGAAGAAGAAAAAAAAAACCCACGCTCAAGAACGGGTCACTGACTCCCGGTCAATGTCTCAACGGCTCCGAAGAAGCACGGTCGGGGTTCATTGGGCGGTGTCCGTCGTGACAAGTCCCCATAACAAGAGTGACGGAGTTCATGGTACTTTGCTCGGTGACGTCTTGGGCCAATGTGGAAGACTGCGTGTGTCTGGTGAAAAGCTCTGGACGGCTGGGCAGCTGGACCATGACTCGACCTTCTCCAGAGCATCCACATATCAGGCGGCTTACGTAGTAAAAGGTCGGGTTTGCGGCGCTGGCTCCCTTGGTCGAGGGATTGCCCCTGCAGCGACTCGGCTTGAAAGATGGGGTTCGGACTCTATCAATAAACGCACGACAACCATGCCATGTGCAGAAGGGGAGAGAGCTCCCGCATGGCGTCGCAGCCGAGAGTGGAAGAGATGGAGTGCTTCGGGGTAGGCGGGCGGTGTTCGGATTCCTTCCTTGGTCGGGAGGCGAGGCGGCAGGGCGAGGACGAGTGAACCGGGAGCCGGGTACCGACTCGAGAAAGGAAGTTCGGCAAGCCGATCAACGGAGCCAGGCGAGAGTGGTCGAGCCTATTCGTCAAATGAGAGTTTTCTGGGCAAGCTGCAGATGGCTGGGGAGGTAACTCAGAGGCTTGCTCGTATTAATCAAGATGGATGGGACCGGTTGGAACGCTGCCAGCAAGGTGCTTTCTTCACGGCAGTGTCGGATGCCTGCGTGCGTGCGTGCGTGCGTGCGGACGGACGGCAGGGCAGCCCATCGGTTCTTTTTTTGGGGTACGAATACCCGTAGACTATCCGTACATACCTAGCACCTAGGTAGTTGGCGTATTGGCGGAGATCCTTCACCTGGCAATGGGTGGCGCCAAGAGTCGGTTGTGTCGGAATGCCATGTAGCATTGCTTTTTCTGCTCCTAGAGGCATTCGTCGATGGTGAAGAATTGGGGCAAACAGACGCACGCCGCAGGGAGGACGTGGCTAATTAGGTAGGTACTACTCCGTAAGGTAGGCCTCCGACCTCTGGTGAGGACTTGAAAAGCGTCACCCAATAAACTCACGACAGCGGGTCGGACGCTGAAGACGCGGCTGCATTCTTTCTATGCCTAAAAAAAGAGAGATGAAGCAAGCCGCCTTATGCAACCAACTGACTACCTAGGTAGCTGGTCTTCTCGAAGAATGCGATTTTGTTGCCATTACTCTTCCCACCGTCTGGTGGCTTCGAGCCGAGATATCCAACATCATCTCCTTTTCGCTCCTCGCCGAACCTCTCAGCAACCCGTCTGAGCTTCGATAGCGTCTGTTGGATCGATGAATGCATGTATAAATGTATGGAAATAGAACCCGCCCCCCCGTGCCATGCTCGGCCCCCGTCCCATCCCGTCGTCCCCTTGCCAGGCATACCTAGAACAGCGCGTTTGGTTCAGGAGAAATCATCACGATTCACCGGACAAGCCAGAAAAAAAAATCACCCTTCCCTTTCGCTTCCAGGACGGACGCCTAGCGGCCAACAGCAACATGACGCAGGCCTTCTCGATTGAATGAGCACCTAACGAGGCTGTGCTTGGGAGGGGGGGAGGGGACCAATGTGAGCCGCCAAGAGCGAAAAGCAATGCAACCTGGGGCCACCCCGAGCAGGGACATGCATGGGGTCCTTTCAGTTGGCATCAAGCTACTCAACCCCCCGCCCCTAAAACGCAAGCATTGATGGCCACTGAGGAAAACAGCACCATTTAGGCAGGCAGCAAGCTGTTGTTCTGGCATTTGACCGACTGTTCGTGATATTGATTGAGCAAAGGGATGGCTCCTCCTTCGGGCTGCTTCTCGGGCAGGGGCGGCCGAACACGTTTTGCTGGCGCGGTGATGAAATCTCCTTTCCTGCCTCACCCTTTGCTTTTTTTTTTCTCCTCTCGTCACTCCGCTCCTAATGATGCCCCCCTCCTCGTACAACTGGAAGGAGGAAAAGCAACGGGTCACGTAATAAATGTTGGCGGTATTATCCGCAAGGTACGAATAGGTAGTTAGATGGAGAACCGAAACTAGGGACCAATGCAAGCCACCTGCCTACCAACCTGCGTTGACAAGTCGTATGTACAGCAAGTACGATTGCCTCATCTACCTACTCTGTCCGGGGCGTGTGGTAGGCACGCAAGCACGCAGGCAGCATTGACATCACGGACAACCCTGGCATGCTGCAAGCCTCTCTATTTCCCTCGCTCTACAAAGTAGAAGCCTTGCCTGAGCCGCCTAGCCTCGTGTCCTATCCTGCCTGCCCACATGCTGCCCACACCCCTTAGGGGAGCCAGGGAGTGTCATTATCCGCCAATGGCCAATTTCGCCGCCTCCTCCTTGCTGCTTCTGGCCGGCGCCCTGCGTGCACGCAGTAGCACAGCATACATAGGTAGGGGCGACTGACTCTGATGTGACTAATCACTCTCGGTTGAGCATCATCAGATAGCCACAGCCCGAACGTAGTACTTCCCCATGCACATAGCATAGAGGCATGTCACGCACGCCTGGCTCTTGGGCCTATGTAGAGCGCTAACGACGTACAATGCGCCTCGGAGTGTCCATCTTGGCGGCTCCGTCTACCAGGTGCCGGTGGGCGTTGGGCACGTAAAAGCAATACTCGCAATGAACGGTGTTGCCGAAGCCAGGACTGGGAAGAGAGAAGGGGGGGGAAAAGGAGAAGAAAAAAAGGAAGAAGGCGACGGGACCTTCCACCGCTGTCTAGATCTCTTCGTTTCACGTTTCAATCTGCGACTTTGAGACGGCCACTTGGCTCTAGGCGGGTTTCGTTTTCGCAAGTTGGTTGTTCGAGAGAGAAAGAGCGAGAGAAGGGGGGGGGGGGGGGGGCAATGGCTTCGAGACCTCTTCCTGCACATTGACGATGATCAGAAACACCAGTAGCAGCATCGAACCGGCCACAACCCTCCTCCTCCCTTGCCCAGTCCGCTATGAACCGCCCATCCGACGTCAATCCAGCACCCGTCATCGTCCACTGTCATCCGGTCATTACAGGGGACACGCTGCAAATTGTTGCAACGTTTGGGGGAGGATCCAAGCGGGGCAGAAAGACAAAAAATCCCGTCCGAACGGAATCATAAGTAGGCCGTCGTAGGCAGGCCGTTGATTAGTTGATTATCCCATATTGCTGGACTGCATGCACGCACGCCCAGCCGGTCCGCGAGCTCGCGACAAATCGAGACGAAGAAGGAAAGAAACACCGCCGAAAGAAGGCAAGGGGGGATGGGAGAAAAATGGCACGGCCGAGTGAAGAGCGAACGAAGGCCGGTCGGGTTCATCCTGATCCTGTCAGGTAATGGTGGCACCAATGGCCAAAAAAAAAAAGGTGCAACGGACGCCGGTGCGCAGGCGTCTTCGTCCTCCCCCAAATGCCATCTCGTCGCACAGCCGGACGGGTACCTGGCCGCAGACGCATCGAACTGCTCTCTCCCTCTCCCCCTCTCTGTATCCGCCTTCACCATTGATTGAATACCAGCCAGCTCCATGCGCACGCCCATGCGCGCGACACCCTGACAATCAGCGTCAAACACACGGTCCCTGGAGTCTCAGCGACAAAGTCGTCGCAGGATAGAGGTAAGGGAGCCCTCGTCGATAGGGGGGGGGGGGGGGGGAGGGGGCGGATTGCCGCCGTCCTGGGTTCACGTGGCAGCAAGATCATCGTGTAGACGTCCGACGGATGCAATATTGGAGACAACTGTATAGACCAACGGACGATTCGACGACGGTTCGACAACGGACGGTCGGGTGACAACGGGCGGTTGGATATCCGCCTCGAATGAAAAGATGCAATAATCTGGTGCTCCGTCAGTCTGGATGGCCAGCGGCAGCCACCCATTTCACAAGTCATGGTAGGACGACGATGATGTAGCGGGTGTGTGTCAAGTTATTCACCGCCTCCCCCTTTCCTTACCTCGTGCACAAATGCCGATTGATTTATGAAGGGTCCGCGCGATATCTATCCTCTGCAGGGCGGCCGGGCAAACAAGTTGGCTGTGGTGTGTTGCATTGTTGAAAGATTTAATTGGAAAGCGGGTCTGATCACTCTACCTAGTGCACTACGGATAGGTACTTTGTGGAGAGTGGTGTGCGTACCTACCTAGGTAGAGACACAAACGGGTACTTGGCCACCTAGGTACCCCATTGAATGTATCTAGCCGATGGCTTACGATAGCAGGTACCGGGACTGTCTTCTCTGTTAACCATCCTGCTGGGACTCTAGCAAGAGTTGCTAACATGGACTACCTTACACCACCTCCCCAAGCGGCTCTCAGACTATACCCAATACTGCCTACCAGGCCGATACAGCTCATGATCTGCATGGTCAACTGCGCCCCTGATGATAATTCTGGTTCCTGGATCCTCGACCAGGAAGACCCCAAACGCCAACCCCTGTTGCACTACTGCAGAGATATCCAATCGACGTCGACGTGGGACAGCAGATCGAGGCATGCCACCCAGTAAAATCCGTCCTGATGGGGTTTCTCGCCAGGCGCGGCACGCCGCCATTGGACCGTCGTCGTGTCAAGTTGTTGTCGCTCAGCTTTCCTCCAAGACTGCCTTGCCTGAAGCAGATTCGACTCGACTCTTGTCTCTCTCTGTCCAGGTACACCATCTACTTCGTACACTACTAGATTCTTCCCGGGGCTTTGAGTGACTGACGGCAGGGAGTCCCTTGGTTTCTCCCAGCACGAGTTCGCCTCCTTACAGAAGAGTAGCATCTTTCTTCGCGAGTAGGCTGCACGGGGCTTGGAGAGTTATGCAAGCATATCCGTACACCATAACTCACACATATACATGCAGGACGGGAAGCCGTTTTTCTTTTTCTTTGTTTTTTTTCTTGGGTTGAATGGTCCTAGCCTGATCTGGCCCGTCGTTGTTGAACGCCCCCTTCGCTCCATGGATGGATGCCTACCTACCTATGTAGCTGAGATACGTATTCGCAGGTTACCTGCCAAGGCAGTCCCCTCAGGGACCATGCCACGTCTGCCTGCCATTTTGGATCCATCCACAGGCAGAACCAATGCAGAAAGAGAGAGGGAAATATACATAGTTATTCGTACATACATAATGTGTGTGTGTATGGGAGGGGGAGAGAGAGGGAGCGGGGGACCCAATCCCGAGCAAGTGTGCGTGTGTGCAGTGCATTGGGTGGATGTCTTCCTAGAGAAGGAAAGGGGAGGGGTGTTCCTTCTCGACACACACCCTCTCACAACCCCCGGGATGCCGTAAAGTGGACTCGTAATTTCGCTTTTCCTCCTCATCTCAACCCACTCCGTGCTCGTTTCCCTCTTTTCAACAAAACAAGCCATTCCCTCCAATCCCGCCCGCTGTCACTCGTTCATTTCCTCCCCTCCCCCCAAAGTCTGTCCCTCTTCCATCGCCTTGTTACTCATCTTCAATCTCGCCAAGGTCATCCTCCTTTCCCTTGCTCATTCGCCTTCTCCCTCGATGCTATTTTCTCCGTGATATCCTTTTTTTTCTCCTTTCCCTTTTCCAGTAAGAGAGAAGATTTCGAAGGGAAACATACGAGAAAGAGAGAGAGAAGAAACCACGAGGCCGTCGGTGCCCACACATTCATTAGGACTCACCTTATTTCCCGCACGACCCGACAACCGTCCGACAAATACTCGCTCATCAATATCACATCAACCATCGATCGACTGTATCGCCACTTGATCGACCAACAGCTATTAATCGACCGGGTTGGGCTTTGAGGACGTCGTTGGGACTTTGAAAGACTGGAAATACTGTTGGCCGACTGAACTCGCACCGACTTTTTGTGCATCCGATCCCTTTTGGATCAGGTTGGAACTCGGGTACCCTGCGACGTGTGTCTCAATCGGCGACTTCCACGAGAACCGACTCGATATCCGTCTTTCCAATTCGGCCTTTTATTTCGCGCACTCATTATACCCTCGACGCCAGTCGGTTTTTATTTATTTTTCAATTCCCGCAAAGATGAAGAACTCAGTCGCTGCTCTGGCCGTCATGGCCGTTGGCTTCGCCTCTGCCCAGTCCGCGACCAGTTCCGCCAAGGGCGTCCAGAAGCCCAGCACGCTTCCTTTACCATCTGCCCTCACCTCGCACGGCTGCTACGACCAAAATGCCACAACATGGGCCAAGTACATCCCAGAACAGGGTATCAGCAGTGGATCTTGCAACGTCGAATGCAAAGATGTCCAGAAGAAGAATGTCATGGCGCTCAACGGCGAGGACTGCTACTGCGGCGACTCCTATCCCCCATCAGACGCCGTCGTCGACGACTCAAAGTGCAATTTCCCCTGCCCGTTTTACCCCGCCGAAGCATGTATGTATTGACTGAACTTGATTAACCCCTTAGGATCTGCCCATTGAATCAGTGCTAACCTATTCCTAGGCGGTGGTGTGGATGGTGCCTTGTACTACTCCGTTTTCAACACCGGCATCAAGCTCGTGGTGCCTGCCGACCAGCCCGCGTCTACCACCACCTCAGTTGCCAGCAAGCCCACATCGACGTCGGGTGGTGGTAATACCGTCGAGACCATCATCGAGACTCCCACCCAATCGGCAGCACCCACCGAGACAGGAGATTCGAAGAAGGGCAGCAACACTGCCGGCATCGCCGCTGGCGTGGTTGTCGGTGTCGTCGTCATCGCCGCAATTGCTGGCGGCGCCTTCTGGTTCATCCGTCGGAGACGTAACGCCGAGATCGAGGAGGAGCACCGCCGCAACGCTGCCGTGAATGCCTTTATTGGTGGCTCTAAGCCCCCGAGCAGCAGCGGCATGTCCATGAGCGACTCGCGCATGGATCCCACCCTCGCTCATCGACGCATGAGCGATGGCAGCATTGCTGACAACCAAGATTACTCGCGGAAGATTCTCCGAGTAAGTTCATGAGATGAGATGAATGATGGGATGAAGTTGAGGCTAATACGGGCAACTCGCCTTTGATAGGTTACCAACGCATGAGCGAGCATCTCACGTCCATGACGACGAACGACTTGGCCCCTTGGCTATTAACTTTACTTTTCAACATTCTGGCATTGATGGCGTTTAGAGGTGTTCAAATCTCCCGACGCTGGCTCACTCGGGAGCGTCTTCCGAAAGCGACCAGTGTCGTCGGATTTCATATGTATCATGGTGTAGGGAACATATCTCGGGATTATGATATGGGTTTGCGTTGGATTCATCTCTTTGTCTACGGGACCTAAAATCCGCCGTCGGCCACGGAACCTTCTACGCCGTCCACTCCTTTTGCACTCCATTTTAGAACAAACTTTTTGGACATCACCAACGTGGGGGTGGCCTGTTTCGAGACGGAATAACCTACCTTCACCCCTCACCCAATCGCATCGCCAACTACGCACATGGCGTCGTGCTACACCAAACCGCACTACACTTACAAGCACACAAAAAAAACGTCCCCGGCCTTCCAACGACCCCGCTGGGGGGCATCTTCGCTTCTACGGTTCCCTTTTACCGGAGGGTCTGGTCGGCCGAGATGTTATTTCTCTATTAAAAAAACAACGGCGGCGATTGGGAATACCCCTCTTTTTTATTTATTTAACGACATCTGATGGAAGAGTTGCGACGGAGTACGGTCCTCCACGCCCTACCCCCTCACCATCTTGTGTGTATAGTAGTACATGGCCCCTCATATTATTTGGCGCGCGAGGGGCATCCCGGGGAATTCTACAAATGGGACATTATTCGAAATATCGCTGTTGGATAACATGGCTCGTCTCCTTTGGGGGGGTTTTCGTGACATGCTCAAGGGCAACATGTCGTTTTTGAAGTATATCGGCGGGTTTGAGCGCGTTTTATACTCGCCCGCCGTTTGAGAGGTTGGGTGCGGGAGACTGTTGTGCTGGATTTTCGTCCTTTTGATAAGCGTTATTCGATTTACTCGAAGGAATAGGCTAATGATTGGGCATACAATGACCTCATTGCAACCGACACTGCTCCAAGATCGCATTGACTGCTTGACTTGCTGGGGAACATGGTGAATTGACAGACGGGCCATGAACTTGCAGTAGACACCACACCGACAGCCGTGAGCAGTGCCGTCTCCGAGCCCCGACCAACAAACAGTCTGTTTCTCCGGGAAGGTGTGACGGTTTAGGACAGATCAAATGGACGCATGAGGACATGCTGAGCCTTCATCCTACGTATTGCTCTCCTAGGATTAATTGTCTGATGGGTGCAGAGACCCTGTCCTATCCCCAGATTCCTGGTAACCCCTCAGCAAAGGAAGCCTTACATTCCCTAGGATGGATCTTGGCAGAAAAGGTAAGAAAACAAGAAGTCTGCCTTGTTTTGCAGGCTTTCCCCCTCTTTCGCCTTCCCTCCCCTCCCGGTCGAATTCCCCATCTTTCTCCTCGCCATACCTACAGTAGTTTAAGGCAAAAAAGAAAAAGATATAAAGACCTCCGAGCGCACGTGGGATTTTGGGAGGGGGTAGGGGTTGGGAAAAAAGGGGAGAGACCAGTGTTCTGGGGCGGCGGCTTCCTCGAGTCCCAAGTGGTTTTGCTTGGCCGCGCCGAGTGGGTGCGCCGGGGAACGTAAAACGGGGAACGGTGTGTCATGTTCAAGGCCCCTGACGATCATTCCTTTGACAACTCACTTTGGCTTTGTGTGTGTGTGTGTGTGTGTGTGTGCAAGAAGTACTTGTACACTAGGTATGGTAATCGTGTATGATACATGTATCTATACGTACATCGTACCATGGCTCGTTTGCCGTCCTGCGTCGCCCTACATGGTAGTATGTGTGGTCGACTGACCAACCAGCCAACCAGCCGGATTGGGCAAGTTCTCTAGAGACACACCAGCCGGAGCCCTACTACCTAGGTGGAAGCATCGCTCAAAGCAGATGCCCGTCCTTTTTGACGCGCCGGGAGAATTTTCGGGCTCTCTGCCTTCCCGGGGGGTCGCATCGGGGGGTGGTTGGGGTTGCACCTTTGGAAGCAACTTCCGGGTTGGCGAGCGTCGTCCTGTGTGTATCCGTACGTATGCCGGAGATGGGGGGAGGTTGGGTGCCGTGGAGGGAGGGACCCTGATGATGGCCCGCTACCGTCCATCTTCATTCTGGCCCGGTAGTGCGACGAGATGGGCAAATCCCGCCCGGCACACGTCTCTCGCCGTCCCATTCATCCCCCGCCCCCCCGGGGGGGGTTCGAGTTTTTTTCCATCTTCATCATATGCCTTGAGAGTCATGGCGGAGTCGAGATGTGGACATCGCGTCGGCACTTCGTTATCGTCCCCCCGCCTCGCTTTTCTGGGTCTTGCTTGGTTGTTTCCTTGCTCGCCCCTGTTTTCCCAAGAGAATGATGTTGGCTTATATAACTAACATAGAGGTACTTAGTATAATGATAGCACTCTCTGCTTAGTACTACTGTAATCTTTAACCTTACACACACTATAAATACAAAATATATCTATACTTAGTACTTTACTGCTTAACAGGTTATAAGCCTAGAAGTAATTCTACCTCTAAGAACCTATAAGTAAAATATTATCTATATATAGTAGATAGATAGGCTTATCTTTTCTTTACTATATACTTCTTTTTAATTAAATTATATAATATATTATACTTATAGGAAGGGGATACTATAAGGTAACCTATTAAAAACTAAAAGAGTAAAGATATATATTACTAAGATTACTAATATAGTAGTAGTAAAAAAACTCTATAATAGTAGCTCTACTACTTACCGCCTAAAAAGGGGCTATACTAAACTCTACTATACTTAATACTATATACTTATTACTAGAAAACCTACTTACCTATATATCTAAATATACTCTCTATATTATTAAGATTAACTACCTCTTTAGCTACTATAAGCTTTAAAAATACTCCTACTACTAAGTATAAACTTAATCTAAATACCTACCTATATAACTTAACTTAACCTAATAAGACCTTAATTAAAATTTATAAAGTAAAACCTACTATACTAAACTTACCTACTATTATTAATACTAACTTTATATTTACTATCTCTTTCTCTAATATATTATATATACTATTATACTATAACTATAATATAGAGAGCTATAAGCTAAATAAGATACCTATTACTAAGTCTAAAGTAAATAAGTTACTATAGGATACCTCTAAGGGGTATACTAAAATAGCTAATAGTAAGGTCCTTCTCTAAAGTCTAAAAGAGGTTAAAAGTAAGATATAACTAGTATAACTATTTATTATAAATACTTACTTTAGAGACTTCTTTATACTACTATTACTAATTTAATTACCTATTATAGCTTTAGTAAATAGTATAAGAGTATTAAATAAATAAACTAACTTTATTAATAATTAACCTCTTCCTACTATAACTATACTAATAATCTTAAATATACCTTAAATTACTCTCTCTAATATAAATATTATAATTAAAGTCTTTAAAATTATAAGTAATAGTAATAACTATAAGGAGGTCTTACTACTTAAAGGTTCTAAAAACTAAGCTAAATAAGATAAAGGGATATAGATTATAGCTATAGGTAAGTAAAACCCTTTACTCTCTAGTAACCTAAGTTACCCTAAACGCCTAGTAGACATAGTAGATAATATAGTCTAAAACTAATATATTAAGACCTACTTACTCTAGTAAAGGATAAATAATAATCTCTTTACTAAAATAAAGAGCTAACTTTTACCCTATATATAAGAAAAGGTTAAAGGAATTACTAACTTTATTACTACCTATAATATACTATAAAAGGAGAGTTAATACTAAGGCGCTAATATCCTAGGTAAAGTTATTATAAGGCTTATTTAAGATAACTTAACCTATTATAAGGATATTAAGGTATACTCTTAGGTATTTATATCTTATTATAACTACCTATAATAAATAAGACTATCTTAGAAACTACTTAAAGAACTCTACTAACTCTAGTATCTAATTAATCTTAAGGAATAATATATACTATTTAAAGCTAATATCTATTAGTACTTCTCTATTACTAGTATAGGTAAAGGCACTACTTTTACTCTAAAAGACCTAATTAATAGAGCCTATAATAAATAGTAGAGGCTTTAAACTAAGTAGTAAATATTATAACACTATAACCCTATAAGAGTTAATATCTACTATTATAGGGGACTAAAAGATAAAATAAAACGCCTAGAGGGACCTATATAGGGATAATAACTTCTAAAATAATAGAAACTAGCTAACTACACTAGTCTATACACTAAAGTATATAGTATCTATAGGTAGTAAGTAAACCTAGGAAATTATAATAACGCTACCTATAGAATATAAAAACCTTAAAGAACTAATAGGCCTATATAAGCCCCTATAGCCTATAAAGCCTCTCTAAAACTATCTACTAATATTAATACTATATTTACTTAGCCTAATAAGAAACCTAAAATATAGATAGTAATAACTAAACTAAGTCTTAAAGAAGTATTTTAGGTAAAAATAAAGGTTAAATTAACTAAATCTAGTAGCTATTACCTAGACTAAATCCTAGATAGTACTACTAAATATTATATTACCTCTTAACGTTACCTCTTTAGCTCCTATTAGGAGTTCTCTACTTATATATATATAAATAGGGTTAGCTAAGGAGCCTATACTCTTAGCTAAGATACTATCCTACTTATAGTTTATTATACTATAATAATAAAACTTATTTACCTCTAATATATCCTCTATATTCCTTTTCTACCTATAAACCTTCTATTAATTAAGGCTTTTATTAAATACCCTAGGGTTATATACACCTAGGACTACTTAGGAGTAAAAATAATAGTTAGAAGATTAAAAGATACTACTATAATATTAATTCTTTAAGGGTTAATAAAGGGGTATTTTTAATACTTAGACTACTCTACTATACTAAACCTAAGGCACTAGAATAACTACCCTATAAAGGTAATTACTTACCTTATTAATAATCCTCTAGTAACTATATTACTAAAAACCTTTTATACTTAAATAGGATACTTAAGTATTAGTAACTACTATATTCTTACTAAAGACACTAAAATTTAACTAATAAATAATAATAAAAATCTAGTCTATAATACCTACGTTTATAGTAAGGGAGCTTAATAAAAGACTAAGATAATAGTTTAAAGGGTACTCTATTAAGCTTAACGTTAGTTTATAGATCTTAGTAAACTAATAAGTCTAAAAATAAAGTTAAATAAAAGGTATTATCTACTATTAGTAGATAACCTTACTAAACTACCTAGGGTATACCTCCTATAAATAAAAGACTAAGTAATAAGCTTTATATACTATAATATTTAGTAACTTAAAAATAATAGTAGTTAGAGAGTCTAATAAATTTATAGTAATAATAGGGGTAAATTTAAAAATAAATAACTACTAGACTACCTTAGTACTAAAGGTATTATACTTAAGTTTATAGTACCCTACTAACTAAAGTAAAATATAGTAGCTAAGAGAGCCTATAAAATAATATAAGGATAAGTAAAGGCTATTATATATAATATAAAGCTTCTACTAGCACTATAGGGTAAAATCCTTTATACTATAGTTTACCTACTTAAGTAATTACTATACTTAGCTCTAGGTAGTATAATACTATATAAAGCCTAGTCTAGATAGAAGCTAGTAGTATACTACCTAAAATAACTTAGCTATAAAGCTTATAAGCTTATACCTAAGGTACTATTTCTAAAGAAACTAAATAATTAAGTATAAGCTTATATTCTTATTAGCTATAAAGTAGAAAGTATTTATAGACTCTAAAACCTAGAAACTAAGGTAGTTAAAAAAGCTAAATACATTATCTTTAATAAAAACTCTTAGCTAAACTCTAAGTATTAATATATTCTACCTACTATTAGCGTTAACACTATAGTACTACTATATACTAAGGATATCCTACTAATAGTAGAACTAAATAAGTTTTAATATAGTAATATCCCTAATAAAGAGACTTACACTAAGGGGGTAATATAGACTAAGGAGGTAATAGAGACTAATTAGCTTTACTTTACCCCTATTACCTTTATATCCTTAATAAAAACTATTAAATAACTATAAGCTATAACTACTACTAAAATAAAGGAAATACTACCCTAAGAATAAGTATTTCTTAATAAGCTTTACTAATATATAAAAGATTAATAACTAAATTAAATAGATATAAATCTTATAGCTTACCTTATAGTACTTAAGTTAGTAAAAAAACTAATTAATTAAGACCTAACTATCTATAAGTAAGTAATTAACTACCCTTTTACTTAATAATAAAAACTTACTATAAATAAAGAACTCTATATACTATAAAAGAATAAAACCTAGGTATTAGTAAGAATAAATAACTTACTAAAAACTACTAATATCCTTACTAGTAAATAAGTCTATAAGATAAAAAGAAGTAAAGATAGTTTAGTATTCTACTATAAGGTATACTAGGTTATTAGGGGTTTTAAATAAGAATATAGTATTAACTACTATAAAACCTTTACCTTAGTAGTTAAGTAAAAGACCTATAGAATACTCTTTACCTTAGTAGTAATCTTTAACTAAGATATTAAATAAATAGATATTAAGACTACTTTCCTCTATAGCTCTATCTTAGAGATAATTCTAGTAGAATTACCTACTAGCTTTAAGGAAGAAGGGAAAGTCTATAAACTCCTAAAGGTACTCTATAGGCTAAAGTAAGCCCCTAAAGTCTAATTTAATATACTAAGAGCTATATTACTTAAGCTTAGCCTATAATAGTCTAGGTAAAATAAAGTAGTATTTTACTTAATAGTTATACTTATTACTATCTACGTTAATAATCTCCTCTTATTTAGGCTAAATAATAAATATATCTTATAGCTAAAAGATAAGCTAAAAAAACTATTTAAAATAACTAACTTAGGTACCTATAAATTCTTCTTAGGTATATAAATATAATAAGATAGATAACTATAATAACTTTAGTTATACTAAAGTATTTACCTAGCTAAGGTATTAAAGTAATTTAAGTTTACTAACTATAAAGGCTAATAAACCCTAATAGATATAAGAGAAAATTTATAACCCTCTTTAAAGGATTTTATAGTTAATAAAGCTCTCTAAAAACTATATTAATTAATAGTTAAATTACTAATATATATAATAATTAGAATATAACTAAACCTTATATACCTAGTATTTAAACTAAGTAGGTTCCTTAATACCCTATCTAATATCTACCTCTTAGCTATAAAGTAAGTCCTATACTATATTAAGAATACTCTAAATATAGTAATCCTATTTAATAGCCTAAATTAATAAGGCCTCTAGGGATATATAAACGCTAAATATACTAAAGATCCTAGTAATAGTAAGTTAATTAAGTACTATATCTTTATACTAGTAGGAGGAGTAGTTAGCTAAAAAAGTTAAAAATAAGGAAATATTATAATCTCTAGCACTAAATTAGAGTATATATTACTATTCTTAGGAGGTCTAAAAGTAGTTTATCTTTAAATACTCTTAGTAAAGATTAGTAAATATAGGTTTATTTTTACTAATATAAACCTAATGCCTATCTACTATAATAATAATAGATTAGTATTTATCTTTAAAGACACTAAGTACTATAAGAGAATAAAGTATATTTAAATATAATACTATAAGATTAAGGAACTTTAGGTAAATAAAGTAGTATAAGTTAACTAAGTACTATAAGAATAAAACCTAGTAGATATAAGTATAAAAATACTACTAGCTATAATACTTAAATAGTAGAAGTAGAGGGTTAGACTTATAAAACTTAAGAAGGAGGAGTAAGATATATCGCTATACCTATATTTACTAAGTACTATCCCTGTTAAGGGGGTATATTAGCTTATATAACTAACATAGAGGTACTTAGTATAATAATAGTACTCTCTGCTTAGTACTACTATAATCTTTAACCTTATACACACTATGAATACAAAACATATCTGTACTCAGTACTTCACCGCTCAACAAATGACATAATGCCCTCCCGATGAATTTCCGGGAGACTGGGTTGGGCACCGCTCACGGACGTCTCATGGCTGACATGCGGGGCATGATTTATTCTCGTGAGGTCGTGAGGCGTCGGCTCGAACCCCATCTGTTTTTTGTTTTGTTTTTTTCGTCTGAAGCACGTCAATGAGTCTAGGCTGAACGCTTCGTTGCAGTCCTCTCGCCAACCTCATATCGTTTCGAGGACTGGCTGATATGATACGTAGCTCGGGCCGGCAATGATACCAAGTGGAACCGTTCTGGTGCACCTTGGACATCCCGGTCACCCCTGACATACTGTTGCCAGTCGCCCATCGAAAAGCGTTTGTAAACTTTCCCATTCTCGTCCCATTCATTAATCCATGAGCCGTGTCGAACCAACTGCTCTCCGTAATCGATTGTGCCATCGTTATACTTCCCAGGTCTTTTGGCACGACCTTTCCTGCGGGGAAAAGGTCAGGCAAGGTCACGACGACACATTTGGCGAATAGGGGAAAAGAAATGCTACTAATATGGACAACTATATAAAACTCATACGCCTTCCAAACCACAATCATTAGGAGAAGGGGGGCATTACATGTCCGTCAGGATATCGGCACGCTGCCGAGGTCAACCCACCGCGTGCCGTCCAACGACACTTCTCTCACCAGCCCCTCGCGCTGGAAATAGCACCTCACCATGCTCGCCGCCACCTGGAGCAGAACCTGCGCCTTGGACGAGTCGCGGGCCGAGGCCGCCATTGTGAGGCACGCGATGTCGGTGTCCGCGTCGGCCCCCTTCAGGGCATCGGGCTGCGCCGTCTTCCAGGAGGGCGAGGAAGAGTCGGACGAGTCCGTGTACACCACGCTGATGCCGGACGAGCCGTCGACGTACAGGGCGTACGTGTCGACCCTCTGAAGCGCGTCCGACGGCCGGGCCACTGAGAAGGCGGCGAAAGCGCCGCGTTCGGGCAGCGTGATGGAGGGGAAGTCTGCTCGTGGGATTGGGTAAGCTAAAACGGTTTGCAAAGAGTTGGCCCCGAAGGGGGAGATGTAAGAGAAACAGAGAGGGGGGAAAGAGAGACACACCCGTCGGCCACGACGTGACGTAGTCGGCGGCCACGTTGTCCGCAAGGTCGGGGATCAGCGCGACGAGGCGGGAGTCCGTCGCCTGATAGAAGATCCCGTAGCCCCCCTGGATGGCGATCCTGCTGAAGTTGGTCGAGGTCGGCACGAGGGCCAGCCGGCTGGCGTTGGCGGCCTGGACGCGGAGCCGCTTGGCGTCCCACTCCCCTGCCGGGGCGAAGTCGCCGCCGTTCAGCCGGTTGCGCACCTCGACGAGGTAGCCGTCGGTGGCCTGGTAGGTGGACCACGGCCAGTACGCGGCGACGCAGCTGTCGACGCCGGTCCTCAGAGACATGCTCTTGACGCCGTCCTCCTGGTACCACGGGGTGAACAGGTCGTTCATGCTGACGCCGAGCAGCTTGTTTTGGTCGCTCGTGTAAAAGAGTTCCGGTTGCGGCTGTGGTGTTTACTACGGATTAGCCATGTTCAAGGCCCTCTCGGCGGGCAGCGGCCCCCCGGAGGGAAGGGGGGTTGCATCTTACCATATACCCAGTGTCAAACACGATTGTAGACCCCGCCAAGCGAGAGTTCTCGGAGGCGAAGGAGTCGATCTCCTCCGGGTCTCGCCACGAGGGGTCGCTGGATGTGGAGTCGCGGACCGACCGCCGGATCTTGTTGTCGTCGCCCTGGTAGAAAAGGAAGAGCTCCGAGCCGTTGTTCTTCCACCACCCCGACGCGGTGAGCGACGAGCCCTGGCGTATCGCCTGCGCCTTCGCGACGGTCGCGTTGGCGGTCGGCGTGCTGGTGGGGGCCGCTGAGGCCGTCATCGTCGGCCGCGACTCCTCCTGGGACTTCCTGCGCTCCGCTGCCACCGCCATCTTGCTCCCCACGATGCCTCCCACGACGGCCGCCATGATGACCAGCAAGACGCCGGCCCCGACGAGGAGCCATAGTCTCTTCCTCCGCGCCGCCGCCGACCCAGACGGGGACTTTTGTGCGGCGGGGTCGAATTCGGCTTCGCTGGCGATCACGGGTATCTTTTCGTGCTCTTTGTTCCGGTATATCACCTCCTTGTTGCCATCATGGTGGTTGCAGTTGTGGTTATTGTTGTTGACGACTTGAAGCCCGGACCAGTGGTCTTGCTCGTGCCCCTGCGGAACGGCTTCCAGGCCTGGCTGTTCGTAGACTTCTGGAAACGAATTTGTCGCCCGCTCGTTGCCAGTGTTCTGTGCCTGTGTGGAGGTCAGATGAAAATGCCGTGTTGATCGGGGTTAGGTGTTGTATGATGGGAAGCTGCCATCACTTACACCGACCAGAGACATGGTGGGCCTCGGAGACTGTCCAGATTATCCGTACTCAACCTCGAAATATGCAGCGGGGATGAAGGCAAAAAAAACGAGAGAAGATACCCGGAAGCTCGGACAAGCGCGGCTCCCAAACATCATCTTAAAGCAACAACGCCCGAGGTTTTTCTAATGCCATATTATGACAAGGCTCTACCAAGTCACATTCACTAGTTCGTCTCCTGTCAGCAATCCCCATTCGATTCGTCTCAGGGGCATGAAGAATGCCAGCGAGCCTGCTGGGTACACTTAAAAGGACCCCTCCCCTCCATCAATCGGGATTGTGTCCGGCCAGGGGTCAGGCGCATCTCGGAATTAGTGGTGCGGTGGGCCAAGACAAACCGAGGCAGGCTGTACGAGCTACCGAATTGGGCATTGGACGGGTGTGCTTTTCTTCCAAGCGTCACACTCGCATGAGGACCAGAACGGGTCATGTCGAGGGGTGAGCGGCGTCTTTTTCCATCTTGGTTTTTTTTTTTTTCATTCCCTCAAGATGAATTAAAAATCCGGAGAGAGACAGCAAAGTAGTGGTTGTCTGTACAGACCACACCGATTATCCTCCGAAATTGACGCCACGATGAATGTGTTGGAGCAACCACATGGGAAAACCCTACCTGGACTTTGCGTAGTATTTGGACATGAAAAGGCCCGCTACGAATAAACGCTGACCCAAGACGGACCAACGACAAGATTCGGCGCCTGCACCGTGCCGCCGTTGGCGTCGCGCCCACCCTGTCTAGGGTTGGGGCCGTTAAGATCCCAGGTAATATCAAGTATTGCAAATCAGGGTACCAGGAGCCAACCAGGCAACCCTGGGCCTAAGCACGCGTGCCGGGGTGCTGGGCAAACACCCCAATGCCGCCCTTGTACTTCGTACATTGTCTCCAGCCTGATTCCACCATCTCTCTGCCTGCCGGGCAAGCTCTGCCTTTTCGACCGACGTTTCGCTCGGTTTCCTCAAAGTCCGAGATGCCTCTTTATATTTGGGGGTGCATTGCACGCCGCTAAAGGTCGGCTTTCTCACGGCCGTGTTCCTGGTGTCCGCATTGTGGACTCTGCCCTACACATCGGTATCTTCCTCCCCATCCAGGCACGGAATTCTTCGACTTGAGAGGGATCGATCGGAGGGGACAGTCACTTGGTCGGTCCAGGCGGCGATTAGCCAGGTTTCCAAACGAAAGCCTACGGAATCACACAGCCGAATCTGGACTACTCCGCCGCCGAAAGGTCTTCATAATGCTGCTGATTTTGTCTTCATCTCCAATGACGACACGACCACACCACTGCCGGTATCATCCTCAACTTACCCAATGAGGAAGCGGCAAAGCAGCCCAATAGGTGCTTCGGCATAGGTGCTATAGGTGAGGTTCTCAGAGACGGCGGTCTGTGGAAAAGAAGTACGGATATAAGCGCTTCATCCCAAGGAAACGCAACTGTAGGCCTTTCTTACTCGCTCGGAGTCCATCTTGCTGGTCTGATATAAACCTAGACAAGGTGACGGATACAACCAAAGTATTTCTCCTGTCGACTCTAACTTGACCCCAGTCAGATCCCTTACAGATACGTATGTCGATAGCCCGTCGGTATGGCCTTGACTGACAGCCTCGACTTGATGTATGCATACGAATAGTCAATGGTATCTAATTCAGACGACGTTACAGACGACGTCGGGATGAGAATCCTTCCGATTGTCGATTGTGATATGCGCAAACAAGGTGTGGCGTTCTCAGCCACCCCTCCACTGCCCACCACATCCATCCCCTTCGCCATGCAGGGGGGGGCGGCTTTGGGAGCAATGCCCACCCTTACGAGATGGTGTTTAACAGGGCGAACCGGGGCGTTGACCCCTTATTGATGTACTAAGTAACCAAGTGGTATATGCGTATCAAGACGACAGTTGTGGAGTTTGTGGTGCTCTCTGAAATGTCCAGAGATACAACGCGTCTCGGAGGGGTGCAGTAGCAGTAAGTCGCCTCACTTATTCTGGTAAAGCCAGGAATGGCTTCCTTCTTTTCAAAGCTCCGAACAGACAGGCTCCTTTGTCAGCACGTCGATTGAAGCGTGTGTTTGGTTCGAAACATACAATCAGGTTTGCTAGGCTTTGCAGTCTTTCGTTCAAGAGCCGTCGTCGGTCAACGTTAGTTGGGCTTTTGTGGAAACAATGCGTGCCACGCGCGACTCACTGGACCTCTGGGGAGTCTTTAGTCCAAGCCATCATACCAAAGCCAACTCTGTCAGTTGGTTCCAGCATCTAGCTAATGGGCTATCTATCAGGCTACTCATCGCATGTCGAAGACAAGACCTTGGGTGCTTACTATTATAAATCTTCCGGTATATCTCAACATCGATTGATTAGACAGCGTCGAAGCAATTATTAATAACAGGGGGGGCTCTTGGATACTTACTCTTTGATACAGTAACAATAGCTAAGTAGACAGGAATAAAAGTTTGCCTCCATTTAGAAATCAAGTAAGAAGTAAAGACATGTACACAGCATGACATGCCGCCCGTTCGTGAAGATTCGCAACAGTGCGCATTTGGACTGATACAGGGGCAGGGTCGAACGTAATGGTATCTTATATAAGCTTTTTTGGTATGTATTTATTCATTCTTTAAAAAAATAACCACCCGCCGACATGCCCTGCCTTTGTTGTAGAGAATTCCGACTAGCAGAAAATGGCAGAAACCCCCGCCGTAAGCCAGCCCAAAACGCCAAACGACACGCGCGCCTCCCTCTCACCCGTTGATGAAACCTATAGAGTATACGTCTTTATCCCTGCCCTCATTCTCACCCGTCGGCACATCTCCGTCCCTTTCGTCCTCGTCGTCATCTCCCTGTTCGATCAGCATGTCCAGGTCCCGGTCCACAGCCGCAGCCTCCTCGGCCGTCTCCTCCGCCTCCGTCGCGTTGAGAAGCGCCTGGAAGTCCGTGTGGTGCGGGTGGTAGTGGTTGTAGGGGTCATCGTGCGACGTCGGCGGCGGCCCGATGATTTGCGGGTCGATGGGCTGGAAGGACTCATCCTGCAGCATGGGGTTGTGGTGCGGGTGACGGGGTAGAGGGGAGCCGGAGGGGTCGCGGAGGGTGTGCGACGGCGGTATGGATGCGACTTCGGCGTACGGTGATGATCGTGGCGGGGATAGGGGAGACAGGTGGTGATGCTGCAGGGCGAGGACACGGTTTGCGGTGTTGATGTCTGCGGCCGAGGGCGGCGGTGTTGATGCAGAGGTGTTTGTGAATGAGGGATCCGAAAGTGTAGTATTTGGGACGGAAGTGGAAATGTTGGCCGACGAGGAGGCGGCGGCGGCGGCGGCGGCTGCGGCCACCGCGGCCGCCCTCCCCTGGCACCCCCGGCCCCCCCGGGGGCAGGCATCTTGCTGAGCTCCTTGCACTCGATGCAGTTCCTGATGACGTCGCTCACCGTCTCCTTGATGCGGCTCCAGTGGTATTTCTCGGCAATAGTGGCCGTCGTCTTGTTGATGCCCCCGTGCTGGGCAACGTGGACCTCGCGGGCGATCTCGTACTGACGACGCGGGTCGGGGACGACCTCCTTGTCCTTGAGCATCAGGCGATCGTCTTCAAGCAGCTTGTAGTGGGTGGCGGCGCTACGGAGCCTGCTTTTCTCGGCGCGGTCAGCCCCGGCCGGATACTTGCCGTACTTGAGATAGAACTTGATCTTGTCGAAACGCTCTTCACTCACGAGTTCCTCAGATTCGCCGGGTATGAGGTCGCGCCCGTAGATGATGGCGTCGATGAGCTGGCCTGGGTGCGACTTGAGGTTGCCGCAGCCCTTGACGCGGCCGATGCGCTTGAAGCCCAGCGCGTCCCAAATCTTGCACGAGGCAACGTTGGTCTCGTAGACGAGGTTGAACACGGAGTAGGTGTAGCCGAGCTTGGGTGCCCAGTCGATGTAGCATTCGCCCATCAGCCGGCCGACGCCACGGTTGCGTGAGGCGTCGGTAACGAGGAAGCCCGCGTTGCAAACGTGGCTGCTGCGGCCGGGGTAGTTGGGCTTGATGTAGAAGCTGCCCAGGCACTCCCGGGACCAGTCCATGCCGTCGGTGAGGTCGGCGCGCTCGATGTTGCCGAGCAGCATGATGGCGCCAAAGTTCTGGAACCAGTAGGCGCCGAACTTGTCGGCTGGCATGGGGTCCATCATCGGGTACGTATCGCCTCCCTCGATTTCCTTGTTCAGTTGATCGCTGAGGTAGCGAACGAGGGACGGAGGCACCTCATGTTGCGATGCAAATGGGATGATGGTCGCGGTCGTCTGGCGATCCCGGAGCGTCACTTGACGCGGAACGATATCAATGGGCAGTTCGGGCTTGTTCGGATCCGGGTACGGCGGCGCTCCAGAGACACGGTAAATTGTGGGACTCGCCGGATCATCCAGCATTGCCGGCATGTTGTGCTGACTCGGAGACGGGGTCGGCACCGCAGGGGCCTCTTTCAAGTATAAGTGGCGGGTGGGACGAAGACTCCTTTGCACCGAGTCCAACTTTACGTCGAATCAAGAGTTAGTCAACATTTCATTCACATGGTATAGCAAAAAACAAAAAAAGAAGAAGAAGAAGAAGAACAGCAATCAGCGGCAGCGCATGGCATTTGCGCGCGAGCACAGTCTCCTTCCGTCCCGACGTCTTGTTGGCATCTGGTATATTGGGGTGTGGATAAGATAGAGGAGGGGAACATGTAGGTCTTGATTTGTAAGGAAAGGCTGCAATGCAAGTAAGCCTACCGAGTCTGGTCCGACGATCGGGTCCTCCCCTCGGACAGGCTAATGAGAGACACAGCTTGTCTTCGACCAAGATTTGGTGGTGGCTTGCGCTGCACTTGTTTCCTGGTCGGAGCTGGCACCGCCCTGCGTTAAGCTTTTGCAATGACACCACAGCTACACCATGCACGAATGCCTAAACTTGGCGGGGTGTGGTGTGGGAAATGGGAACGGAACGGGAACGGAGCTGGCTGGCGCTGTGCTGCTGCTTGTGCCGTGCTGAAATGTTCGTTGGTGATGGTTGGAGGGAGGGAGGGAAATGCGCAGGTGCGAAGTTTTCAACATGGGCTGGCTGGTGGTGGTGGGGTTTGGGAGGTAGGTACCTAAGTTTATTTAAGCAGGCGTCCAAGGACGATATGTAATGTCGGTGCCACAGCTAAGCCACTGTGTGGGCGGCCCGTGTGGCTTGTGAGTGCGTATGTATACTTCTCGGACAACAACCTTCCATTGCCTCCGTGACCTTCAGCTAAGGTGGGTCATCGACTATAAGACCATTCATTGTAAGTGGCATCAACCTGGAGGCTCTCACCTGTCATATCCCTCAGCCTTTTACTTCTATATACATGCGACTATGACGGAGCAGCTTGGAGATGTTACTTCTCCTACTGCAACCGCGGTGGAGTACCGTCCAAAAGGCATCCATACCAAGCACCTCACAGAGGCTGACCGCATCCGCATCCGTACCCTCTACTTTGATGCGTACATGCCTCCAAAGGCTATTGTGAAGCAAACAGGCTACACTTTCAGTCAGGTGCGTAACGCCATTCGTGCCGACTCAGCCGCCGTCAAGCCACGCTCTGGACGCCCGCGAAGAGCCAAGAAGGACCAAGCGAAGGACCAGGTGAAGGGCCGAAAGAAAGACCGAGAGAAGGATCAAGAGAAGGACCAAGAGATAGATCAAGAGAAGAGCCAAGAGAAGAGTCAAGAGAAGGGTCAAGAGATGGATCAAGAGATGGATCAAGAAGAAGCCGGATCCAAGTAAGTTGCTTCTGCCCGTAAGGGATGCTCCTCGACTCCCTCTGAATGCCAACGGGCATCGCTGGATGGTCGTTCCACGATTGGCCCTATTGTCGTCTGTACTGGAAGTTGGTGGCAGTTGGGCCCTCTGTGTTCTCTTGGTACTGCTTCACAACGTTTTGTAGGGAAGCTTGCTCGCCGGTGCTCGACCAGATACTCCTCAACACAACCTAGCAAGAGCATGTTGACTTTTTCTAACTATCCACGCCAGAAACGACTGAAACTTACGCCATGACGCCTTGCTTAGGTATATAATATCCGAGAAAAGACCGTCTGTTATCGAGATGTGGGTTGTGAGAAGGTACCGCCGCGACGAGTTATGGCGCAAACCGCCGCAGTAAAGAGGCAGAGAGCACCAAAGTGAACGGGGATGCGTGCATTGTTGAACTCGCTCATTTCCGGCAGTAGAGGGGGCCTAAGAGTGGTTCGGGATCAGGGCGCAAAGTAGTTTTAGCCTTGACGTAGCAATGGCTGTTAGATAGAGAGGGGCGATGGAAATTACAACCAACGAAGATTTCGCCTCCGCTGACACACAAGTCGACATGCTCGATGCCTCTGATATGTAGATGAGCCATCTCGGCCCGAAGGCACACGGCCAACAAGAGCTCTCTCCCTCAACGTAGTGGCAGCCACCTGCAGACAAGCAAGGTGCAAATTCTATGGATACTGGTACATGTTCATACAACGGTGTATCTAGTACAAAGACGGTTGCGCTCTCGTTCCCGTCTCCCGGGTTTTCAGATGTTCTTTTTCGTTTTCCCTCCTCCGACAAACACGGAGGCAGACACTTTCCCTCCACCACATTCGCCACATCACCCCTTCTTCCTCTAGTTGACCTCGCCGTCGACAGCCTTGGTCCGTTCCACCTCCAGCGTTTCTAGCAGCTGCTGCTCGGCGTCGGAGCCCGTTTGTTTTTCGCCCGCGCTGACGCGCTCCCACCGCCTGATCTCCTGCTCGAACCGCTTCATCTCGCTCTTCATGTACCGCTCTGTCTCGGCGGGCGTCTGCCACGGCACCACGCCGTTCTCCGCGTCCGCGAGGCGCCGCTTCTGACCCTGCTGGCCTGCGCGTCCGAGAACGCCTCCGATAACAGCGACGGATCGGTAGCTGTTGGATGGCAAAGATAGTCAGTTAGTCATGGGCTCTCATCACTAGCTAGCAGAGGTCGGCCGCCCCGCATGGGAAGGAATTGTTGAAGCATACCTGTCGTCGTTGGCCGGGATGGTGTACGTGACCCAATCCGGGTTCGCATCCGTGTCGATGACGCCGATCGTCGGGATGTTGGCCAGGCCGCACTCGTACAACAAGGTGTAGTTCTCAAGCGGGTTGAGGCACACCACCAGGTCCGGTACGAGCGGCTGGCCCGTCCTCTCCAGCCTCTCGAACCCGTCCAGGGTCTTGTCCTTCTCGTCGACGACCTTGACCGCCTTGCCGCGGCTGATCATGTCCCGGTTCGTGATGTTGCCCGGCGTCCACTTGGTGAAGAGGTGGCAGCCGCGAGAGAGCTGGGCCGCCTTAGTGACGATCTTCATCTGGCCCCTGCGCGTTCCGACGAACAGGATCAGGCCGCCGCGGTACGCCACCTCCTCGACGACCCGCGCGGCGCGGCGCAGGTGCGCCGCCGTCGTCTCGAGCGAGATGATGTGGATACCCTGCCGGACGCCGTAGATGTACCGCGCGTTGGCCGGGTTCCACCTCGAAGTGTGGTGGCCCATGTGCGTCTGTGAGGCCATCAATAGTTCAAGCGTGATGTCCTTGGGCGCTGGCGGGTCGTTGACGAGTGCCGAGGGCACGTAGGGGCGCTCGACGACGGAGCCGATGTGCGCCGTCGCCTTCTGGACGCGGCGGAATCCGTCGTACGCCGTGCGGACGGCCTCGGCATTTTTGAGCTGACGCTCCCGCAAGTCCTCGGGGATCTGGCTGAGGGCAGCGGCCTGGTTAAAGCTCGCGAGCAGCTCGGGGGTCACGCCGAGGGAGGACGTGGAGATGGCGCGATGGGCGGCTGGCGCCGCGAGGGCTCGGCAGCCTGCACGGAAGAGGGCGGTCAGCATGTTGTCAATTGATTGGGGGCCAAGAAGGGTCATACCATGCCGGCTGACTATGCTTCTAACAATCATCTCTACCTAGTCGGCTGCGGCGTGATTGCGGGTGAGCAGTACCTCGTCGAGAACAATTTTTGGACCTTTCGGGGAACCGGAAGTAGCCGCCCCACTCCTCCCAACTCGGTCGATTAGGTAAGCTAGTGCTCGACAGCGTTGGAACTGATACGTTTTCTGTGTACCTATAGGAACTTATCATGGTAGTGGCCTCAGGGTTTTCATTTGCTAAACTAACGGAAGCACAATTGGTATTTTTTTGTTCTTTGCAAAAAGGTGGCGTCAAGTGGATTAATTAAAGTCGGGGCACTCTAGTCTAGTAAAGACAACAATACTCGGTGCATATCTATAATGCTTCGCCAAGGACTCTCGTAAAGTCGTAATCGAGATACTCTGCTTCCAGTGTCCCTCGGTCTCTGATTTAAAGATCCCTTACCTACTGGTCAAACGCGAGATGGTGAAGACACCGACAATAACAACCGCTAATGTCACAATGGCACCGGGGAGCAGCAGCTCATTGGGAACGCCGGCAATGACCTGTTCTGGCTCGGATGCGTGCCTGGTGCGGCGTGACCGACGGACGTGGGGCACGTCGTCGTCCTCATCCTCCGCCTCATCGTCCTCATCGTCGTAGGCTCGTCTCCGGCGCAAGTCGGGGGTGGCAGATATAGGGGGAGTGGGAAGGGCGACAGGCTCGATGGTCGGGGGGGCGGCCGAGACGGGGGGCTTCTCGGGGTCGTGGACAAAGAGATCAACCTTTTCTCTGTGACCTTGGCGGGCAAGCAGGATGGACTCGAGGAGATCGTTGTCCGTCGTGATTGAGACAGAGTCGCCCTCGTCGTCGAGGTAGCTGAGCGCAAACCCGCCAGAGATCTTTCCTTCTTCGACCGTGGGAGCACCACCGATGGAGTCAACCTCGCTTCCAAGCTTGGCAATCACATTGGTGACCATAGCGGCGATGCCCTGAGAGGCGATAACCTGCAGGCGGTGCACACGTCCAGACGGGGCTTTGAACTTGAAGGCGAACGGCAGCTCGGCAGGGGACTGATGAACCGGGCTGTGGCCGGTAATGGCGGACCGCGGCGGCGACTCGAGGCCGACGTGGGAGGCGGAGTCGCCGGGAGCAACACTGTCGCCGATGCGCTCGCGGCTCATGTCGGGGGACATGATGCGGGAGCCAATATTTGTGTGGTGGGTGTGGCTGCCCTCACCGGACATCATGGATTCCGTGCCGTCGTCCAGCGAGAGCCAGAACTTGTTCCACGCGGGTCCTTCGCTGTCGGAGGTCGACATGGTGTTGATCTGCTCGAGGGTGGCGTAGGTGAGCTTGAGGACGTCGACCATGCCGACGATCTCGCCGCCGTCGTTCATGACGGGGAGGTTGAGGTAGTGGCCGTCTGCGGCACGTTAGCTGGCGTTTCTCCGAATATCGCGCATCTCGGACAACACTTACCGTGCATCTTGCGCAGGGCAGCCTGGATGCTCATGTCCATGGGAGCAAAGTCGGGGTGGGGCGTCATGACACGGACGACGCTGCAGGTCGCGGGATCCAAACCAGGGGCAATGACACGGAGGACGACGTCCTTGCTGGTGAAGATACCGGTGATGGCGCCCTGATCCTGGACGAGGACGGCGGTCGTACGGTTCTCCTTCATCGCCTGTGCTGCCTCCCTGACCGAAGTCCTCACGCTGACCGTCGTGGGAGGGCGTCCGTCGAGGACGGACTCGAGAGTGGGGCCCGACATCTTGGAGCGCAGAGCCTCGACGTATTGGATAATTTGCTGGGGCTGGCTCGTGCCGAGTTCGGACTGGACACCCTCGAGGGCATCGTACAGACGTCTTGAGGACGAGTAGGCGCGCTCGAGCTTCTCCATTGCGTCGTAGAAGCACTTTGTGATGTCGAGGATACCGGAAATGTCCTGGTTCTCGTCCATGACGGGCAAGTGGCGGAAGCCCTTGCGGACCATGAGGTCGAGGGCATCGGTGGCGCTCGTGTCGGTGCGGGCGCAGAGAGGGTTCTTGGTCATGATCTCGGCGATGGTGATGTGGCTCGGCTTCTGACCGGCCCCGACGACGCGGAAGGCCAGATCCTTGGCGGTGAAGATACCGGCGATGCGGTCATCGTCGTCGGTAACAAGAACGCAGTCCTCACGCTTGGCGGCCATGAGCTGGGCGGCTTCGGCGACGGTGGTGCCAGGCTTGATCTGCAGGGCCTGGCTTGGCTTCAGGGCGAGGACAGTGCCAGGCGGGGCCTTACGCGAGTGACGGGCTCGGCTCGTGAGGTGCTTCTTCTTGGAGAGGTCGCTCTCCATCTTCCTGCGGATCGCCTTGACATAATAGTCAGTATCCATCGTGTCGAGCATTCTGGCTCTTTCGAGTTCGTCGTAGGTAAGGCGAGCCATTTGGCCGAGGGAGGCGGGGGCACGTTCTGGGAGTCGGCGGAAGATGGGATTGTCACGATGTAGACTCGACGGTAGCAGAATGGACAGAATGGACAGACAAGACAGCCTTGTTTCTTTTACCGCAAGAAGACGGGACGAAGGGACAGGAGGGCATTCATCGCGGGGTAATAGTAGAAAAAGGATTCATACCTCATCTCTCTTGGTCTGTTTCTGACGGCTGGCACTGAGTCCCGGTCCACCAACTTCGCTCGTAGCCTGGGTCTCTACAACTGGACGAGGAATACTGGAAGAGGCGCTAGGCGTAGCAGGGCCGGTGACCGAGGGGCTCTGAGTGAAGGGGATGCCTCCACGGGCCTGGCCGCGATTGGGCGTACCTCTAAGGGTGTTGCCTGACATTGCATGAACTTGTCAGATTGCGATATGAGCGGTGTTGATGCGATGTTGCTATTTTTTTTTCTCTCCTGCTGCTACGCCCAGTGGTTTGGCTGCTGGGGAGAGAGTGGGTGCCGAGAGCGGCGCGTGCACGAGTCGGAAAGCCGGAGAGTCGGGGGTTTGTCAATAAAGGTTAATGTGTCGGTGTGTGTCTGCTCTGACTGTCTGCAGGCAGAGAGGGAGAGGAGAGATAGAGGTAGGCAGGTGGGCAGGTAGGTAGGTAGGAGGGAGATGGAGCAGGGGGAGAGAGAGAAAATAGATGGAGGGGTTTGGATGAGCGAGACAAAAGGGCGGGCAACAAAGAACTGGCAACAGGTACGGAGTATACGGAGTAAGTATCCGCAATCTGGTATCGTCTCTTCCAGAGGATGCAAAACAAAGCACGCACTGCAAGAAAAGCCGTTGCAGAAAGCTAGAGTGCTTGCTTCGGGTGAGTGCTGAGGCCAAGATAATATTTGACGGACGGGGCGGTAGGGACCGGGTCATTTCCAGGTTCAAGGCCTTGGGCAAGGTCCAGTTCCGGTCTTGTCCTGTCCTCCCAGTCCCAGTCCCAGTTCTAGGTGGCCTTTGGTCTATTGCTGCACTGTAGGCTCTAGGCTGCGCGCTACACACTTCCACACTGCTCAGTGGGTAAAGTACAATTGTCACCGCTGAAGCAGCCAAAGAAAGAAGCAGGATCAAATTCACAAAACACCTAGTTTCTCAAAATACCTACAAAAAAAGAAGGCGAGGAAAAAAAGAAGGAAGAAAAAAAAACACCCCGGTTGTCGAGGTGACAGGGGTGTGCTGCACGTGCCACTTTTGGCACCCGCAGTTGCGTTCAATCTCGCCCACACTCCAGTTCGCCAAACCCATTCACCAATCATCTTTTCCCTTTACCCAGAGGGCCTCCACTTAGTCGCTCCCTGAAGCTCCCGAGGGCGTATGTGATCTGTGAGAGGTCTCGTCCCGCCTTTTCGTGGTTTTCATCCTGTGTCCGTTCGCGTGGTCCGTCGAGCACCATCGTCAGATTGAGAGCTATGGGTGTTGTACCCGGCATCCGTGGCTCTTGACCACCGGAAGAAGAAAGAGGAAAAACTTAATTGCCACGGGAACCTCCCTCGGTCCAGCAAACAAAACAAAGTCCAGGCAACATCCTCACTTCTGCACTCCTGGGGAGGAGGAGGGGGAAAATGACACCCGGCTCCCCTTGCATGAACCCAAACCAGCGGCGGCCGGCGGTGAATAGCAGTCTCGAATAAGACAGTATAACCCTGTCGAGTCATTCCGTCTTCACAACCAGTGTATTCGTATTGCCGCCAACCTCTCCCACCGAACCCGCCCGTCCAGTTGTCGTTGCCGGCTCTGCGGCTTGTGGCAGACAGACAGACCGCCACAAGCCACAGTATCATCGTCGACCGCCGATTCATACACCTAGGTGTACACCATTCCTCCCTCCCCAACTGCTTATGCATTCCCAAACTCGCACATTAAATATGCAGAGCGTCTCATGTGACCCTGTCCCGAAATGGCGGGTCTGCTCGTCTCCTTTTTTTCTCCCCCGCCTCACCTTAGCCTCACCTGACAAGCCAATATCGCCTGACCATCCCATGAATTAAATAAATAAAAACTCGGCTCGAGATTTGACTCATATCCTAAGATATTGCGCCCTGTACGGAGTATCACTTATAGATTGTACCTACCTATACTCATCGCCATTGCTGAGAAGCCTGGAACCAACTTCCGCAACCGCGGACTTGTCGTGCATCCTGCTTCGGCCCCGGAAGCTTTCGGGTCCGAGGCTCCTTAGCAAGGGCCCGTCACTCCATCCGCCATCATCGATTCTAGAGAGTGAATCTCTACCGGTCCGTATCTCACATTCATCTGCCCGAGTGCCGACCATATCAAACACCGACTGTCACCTCTTCGAATCGTCATGCCCGCAACTATACACAGCCACTTTCTTGTCGCCATTCCCAAGCCTTCAAATCATCTCTAATCAAACGTGCCCTGGCCGCCCTCCTGCCCAAGAAGGACTACCATCTTGAAGCCAGCACGAAAAGTGACAGCATACTGCGGCTTCCAATTGTGCACGCAGAGCCACGAGGCCTACGGAAGACCAAGAGAAAGCATTTCCAACTCTTTCAAGTCCTGTGGTACCCCGTGACACACGTATGCTTTTCTTTCGCCGCCGTACTTGGAAACCCGTTTCAGAGGAAGGGGCTTGGTGGAAGGGAAGATCGTGACTGACAGCCTCGAAGCCACGTTTAAAGTAGCGCATCTGCCGTTGATTATTTGTACGCATGCCTTCTACTGCTCGGGTTATCGGAACATCAATGCACGAGTGGTTGTGGTGCCCTCATTTCGGCGGAACTCACCAGCCTGCATACTTGTCGAATGGCATGTCCAAACGCGAGTGACCTACCAGAGGAGGCCCGCCAATCGCTCACACCTCGTCGATTGCCGGATGGTAGCGGTTGCATCTCCGGCATTTGACACGACTCGTGTCCCTCGCAGCTGGATACCGGGCTCTCAGGGAGTTCTACAAGATGCTTGCCTAATCCCCGAGTGGCTATTTATCCCCAGCGGGATGTACTGCTGCCACTCGTTTTACTATCAATGATCTTGCTCTATATGTCCAAGGACGCTTTCTGTTTCAAGTGCATCCATCTACTTGAAAGCAACATCATCTCGGAAATCCGGCGCTACAAACGGATCAAGACAGCAAGCCGCTGGTATATTGTCATATATGTGCCCGCAGAGTATATAACCACTCCCTCAGAATAGCCTACACCTATATAGAGAAGGTTTTCTATGGGCAGCCATGTTTGGCTTCATCCATTAAGCTTGTTCCTCGCTCCGCCGGTTCTTCTTCGCTGTTCACCGCTTGCCTCGCCGCCTCACGGCGACACTTCACGAAGCGGCAGTGCAGCCCGCCCGGCCTCCATCGCAGCCCTTTCAGATTGTAAACGAGCTACTGGAACAACAGCTTTAGGTTTCAAAGACATATTTGATTGAGTTGAACGCGCAGTAATTGCTATAACCGTGTGAGCGGAACCGTACTCGAATCAACCTTGTGAGAATGATTGCCAGGGACCTATACTCCCCTAGTAAAGCCCGGCCCCGGTCGATTGCATTGAGGTCATTTCCGCATAAAAATAATGTACATAACTTTGGGGCTGGGGGCTTCTACTAATAGAGGCAGAAAAGCTCAACAGAATGTGTAGCAGTGTAGCATAAGCTCAATGACTAGACTCTTCAAAGAGAGCCTGAGTTCTGTCCTCCCAGCCTTGGAGCGTCTTCTTTCAACTCAGTACACGACACGGCTTGCTTTCTGACATGCTGAAATATCTCTTACCTACATACAAGTATGCTTTTCTTCGCCATTCCCATTGTTGTCTCTCCCGAGCAACATCCCGCCCCCCAATGTCGTGAGATAGTATCGATGTAGCAGTTGCTATAAACCCCTGTAAGCGGTCTAGTGCAATTCACCCAGTACTTATGTAATATCACAATACGTAAAAGCCCAGTACGAGTACTTCTGACCTGTGCCACGGCCCACATCCCAGTGTTTTGTCGTGAGAGAGTATATCATATAACTGTGGCAACCTTATGCCTTCGCATCCTCAGATGCCGAGCCACCCAGAGAAAGCATTTCCAACTCTTTCAAGTCTTGTGGTACCCCGTGACACGAGTAGGCTTTTCTCGCCGCCATAATGTGCCCATCAAAATCTCCATCCGTTGGCTGACGAAGCGAGCTATGAATACACTTTCGAGATGGAAAGTGGTAAAGTGCTGAAGGAGGGCTTTATGGCTCTCAGATAGGATTACACAATCTGATTTGCGAGAGGTATCACCGGCCACAAAGGACGATGGATATGGGGAACCTGTATTGGCCTCGAGAGGTTCGACTACAGATCAAAAACTCTGAAGGCCGGATCCCAAGCTTGAATAACAAAACAGAGGAGACTATGAGCCTTTCATTTATAGCCAGGATATCACAAGACACATACACAGTCACATTCATGACCAAGGTGATTAAGGGAAGGGCCGACGCCAAGATGAAGGCCCAATGCTGGTGGAGGGGTGAAGAATGCGGCCGCACGTCTGAGCTTTGTTTCTGCATCGCACTAGACATATCTGCACTCACGTTGCGCTAATGCCGAGAGGTGTTGGCAAGCGAGGCTGAACTAAGATGGTGTCGACCTGCATGACCACTGGGGCCTCCCGCAGCACCCTCGGAACGGGAGGCGAACTACAGCTAGTCTCAATTGTCGGCTCTTCAAAGGCGTTGTCCGGGTCCATGCTGCCGTCCTGAACGGAACTTTAAAGGAGATTCCGAGGCAGACCTGCCATGCATGTACTCTGGCCGGATGGCTACCAAGTTGCCAGGCTCAAAGATGCGTCAAGGTAAGCTACTGTGCAAAGAGGATATGATGTCGCGAACCCGACTTGACGGCATTTCTGGCCAGGGAGAGGACGACTCGACAACTAGCGAGATCGGAGTGCAAAAGGAAACCTGTGTATGTTGGAGCGCACGTCAAAAAGAGATGATGATAGTCATCCGGTCTTGTTTTCCAGAAACAAGCTGTCTAACATTGGGATGACATCTCGGGAGGCGAGCGAGGGCGGATGAAACATTGACTCGACCGTGTGGCTGCACCAACGGACGCCGGCAGCTGCGGTGCGTCGTCGGTACCGTGTAGTTGGCGGCGATGGTGAGGTGAGACGGCACCAGCAGACGACGGTGTGGGATTGAAGGGAGGCGAGGCAGTTGGACGGTTCCGTCGGTTGTTCTCCACAAATCCGGTTGCCGGGGTTGTGCGATCGGTGATCAAATCGAATTGGTGGATGTATGATGGACCGGGAGCACGTCCTTGATTCGGATCCTGACTGCGGAGACGCCATGCTGTCCATGTGTACGAAGACATGGGGCGTATTTTCCTGGTTTGAGGTGGGCGGGTGGGTGGATTTTCGTGCCTGTGTCCACTTTCTTTCTGCGCCCGGGTCAGATAACGGCGACGAAGACGACAAGAGGACAAGATTGTTGCGGTGTAAGCGCATTCAAGGCTGGTGGCCTTGGGTATCACCGACGTCCGGCGTGGGCGATAGCGCACCAAACTCTGAGCATGCATGGATGAAGATGAGGCCCCTGGACCGATGATGCCTGCATACATCGGCCGTTTGTCGTTCGGCATCTGAGGATGCGAAGATATGATGAGTTTGAGAGAGAGAGAGAGAGAGAAAACCGGAGATTCTGACAAGGGCAACAAGAACGTCAACTTCTAGTAGAACCTGGGCCCAAGATGCTGCCGCGCCAGGAACGGCAGGGTGCAGGGCCAGGAGGTCCATGTCCAACGACGACATGCCTGTCGCTACCTACCTGCGTACTAGGTATGTAAACTCAGAGGACCAAGAAGGAGGACCGGGTCCAGTAATCAATCCACAATGACGAGATACATCCTGGGTTGAGCAAGAGCAGAGCAGAGCAGAATAGGTAGGTACTTACGTAGTAGTACGAATACTCCGTCTAGGCAGGTACTCAGGTAGGTACGTAGCAAAACAGAGCAGGGGCAAGAGCTGAGTACCTAAACTACCTACCTAGGAAGATACCTAGGTACGATAAAGAGGGAAGGCGTGGTAGGATGGGGTGGGAAGCGATGGGATGGATGGGGAGAAACAGATGTGGAGTGGTAAGGAAGGTGTCGAGGGTACGTACCGTTGGAGCTCCAGCCGCAGGCGCAAAGTGAAGGCGCGAGGGGCCCGTTGCTGTGGAGACCATGTCAACAAAGCCCTTGCAGCCTAGGTTACCAACGCCAACCCATCGTCCCTTCTCGACCGAGATGGTTTCCTCAGTTACAGCACTTGCAACTAACTCGCCCACAATTTCTCTCACAGGCCTCGCCTTGTTCCCTCCCCTTGCGTCGTTGCCTGGTCTGTGTCTGTGTCTGTTTGACTACCTCGTCCCGCCTCGCCTCACTCCTAGTACCTGCCTATTGTCCTATCTATTATTTCCCACCACCGCTAGAAAGAAACTACTACTACTACTACTCCTACCCACCCCATTGTCTCCAGAGTGGAATCTTGAATTTCTTCCCCTCCCCTCCCGTCAAATCCACTACTGCAGGAAGACAACCTCTACTACCCGTCCATCGCGACGACCTCCTACTACACAGCCTCTCCCCCTCTGCCACAACCCACAGCTTCTACTGCTGCTGCTGCTCGAGAAACTGAATCTACAGATCTTCTCGCGCATCTGACAAACAGACCCTGTTGCCATTGACAAATTTACCTTTGCCTAGGTAGAGAGCCCGCTCTCGAAGCTCTCTTAACTTCTCACCTCGCCTCAGGGCGTACAAACCAGATATCATCTGTTTAACCCGTGAAGTCGACCCCGACTGAGCACAACTCCCCTCCCCCCTTTAGCCCGGCAGCTCTGCTTGCGCTGCGTGAGGTGAGTCGCCCTCTGTTGTTGCCCCTTGGATGCGATGCGAGGTACTTCGCAAACACTCAATGTTGATGCTAACTTACACGGCGCAGTTTCGGACCCATAGGTTCCCTTGACAATAATCGACCGACGACAATTCCTTCCGGACTCGACCTTGCGACACAATGCTGTCCAATAATCCCCCAACAAACCAGCTTCATGCCCGTCACAGAGCGCACCGACGCCAAAATTCGACACCGACGGCATTCGAAGATGTGAAGATCCAGCCTTTGCCTCAAAATGTCCAGCGTCAACGAGCCCTCGGCCACCGCCGAGGCCTCAGCCTAGACACAAGACGGCAGGACTTTGCAACGGTAAGTATGAATACTAACACAGGACTAGCACAACCGCAGCATGTACTGCGAGAAGCGCAGCAGCAACGCATCCAAGCACGCCCGGGCCCCGCCGGCAAGCACACCTTCGACAACACTCACAACAGCAAATTCACCCACACCACCAAATGTTCATGGCCGCCGGCGACCATGAAAACTACCTCGTGTCCCCCCATGGTACACCCCATGCACAGCGCTTCAACACATCATGCTTCGACTCGTCTCCCATACAGTACAACCAGTATGGCAACCAGATCAACGACATGATGGCCAAGGGCCAGCCGGATTACACAGGTACCATGGGAGGCAACAAGGACTTTGAACTCTTTGCGTCTGACAGCGCCCTCTCGACCCCTTCATTCATGAACTTTAGTGACACTCCTGGAACCCCCCAGGGCTGGATCTCCGAGGATGAAACTGCCAGCACAAGGCGCTCCTCGAGAAGGATCAGCAACGGCATCATGGATCGGGTTCACAAGTTCGAGACGATGGGCATGGAGATGCAGAGGCCAATGACGCCACCTGACCAGGATGCAACAAGTATGTCGGTTCCGATCCTGTTACCACCGTTCACTCGCTTACAACGACCAGACTACTTCCCCCTACCCCGATGGAGACGCCCCACGGCAGGGCTGTGAAGCACGAGCCCATGTCTGCAAGGCCGGCTCGCTTCACCGAGGGCTACGATGAGTCGATGGAGGAGACGCTGAAGCCCGTCAGGCGGACGAACCAGCGCGCCCAAAACATCTTTGAGGAGCTGCGGAGACAGTCTGAGGAGAATGTTATGCCCGTACCCCAGCAGCCCTCTCAGATGGCTGATGGTCTGTACGACCACGTGGTTCCTACGCCGGATTTCATGAACATGAGCAACTTCAACAATGAGTTCATGAAGATCCAGGGCGGCTACAACGGCCTCCCAGACGATATTCAGGTCCCCGGCAGCATGTCCCAGCAATCTACTCCTCACACGCCTCTCATGAGCTTTCACAGCTCATTCGACAACAGGCCCGACCTCCACCATCCCAATATGACCATCGGTTCTTCCTCTCCTAGCAGATCCTTTCACGACTCCCGCCGCTCTTCGCCCCATCGTCGCACCGAGTCCCTCGCCAGCATTGCCAGTGCCGCCAGCATTGCGAGCATTAACATCGAGGAAACGAAGACTGAGACTGGCGTCACTATCGATGAGATTGCAATGTACATCACAGGGCCCGATCCCAACGACGGCAAATGGACTTGTGTGTACGAGGACTGCGGCAAGAAATTTGGACGCAAGGAAAACATCAAGTCCCACGTTCAAACGCATCTCAACGACCGACAATACCAGTGCCCTACTTGCAAGAAGTGCTTCGTTCGCCAGCACGACCTGAAGCGCCACGCAAAGATCCACACTGGCATCAAGCCCTACCCTTGTGAATGCGGCAACAGCTTTGCCCGCCACGACGCTCTCACCCGCCATCGCCAGCGCGGTATGTGCATTGGAGCCTTCGATGGCATCGTCAAGAAGGTCGTCAAGCGTGGTCGGCCCCGCAAGCACCGTCCCGAGATGGACGAGCGCGTCAACAAGTCGGCTCGCACAAGAACCAAGAACAAGTCCACCACTTCCGCGTCGTCGCAATCTGGCTATTCTGACAGTTCCGCGGCTAACTCGCCGGAAAACGACTTCCACATGATGTCAGACGACCATTTCGAAATGGGCGGAACGGGAATCGACGACATGCCCCTTCAAATAACCACGGTCTCGTCCGCTCCCATGCCTTCGTCGCCTCCCCGGATTCATAGGGAATTGCGTGAAATGCATCTGGAACCATCTCCGGCCGCGAGCCACAATTCCGGATACGTATCGCCCGAGGCCCTCATGGAGGCGCCAATCTCGTTGTCCCAGCAACCAGAGTCGCCAGCCAAGAGCGAGTACAACACGCCGCCGGAACTTTCCCAGTCTTCGTCCCCGCCACCTAATCAGTTCTTTGACGCCGAGCCCAACAACTCTGGCTTCAGCGACGATTCCCTGCTCGCTGGAATGAGAGGCAGTGTCGGCCCCGTCGGTAACACTAGCATCTCAAGCCTGGGTCTGGGTGATGCCGACGACGAACTCCTCATGAAAGCTTTCACGGCCGAGGAGGGAATGGCCCAGTTCGATCGCGAGCCAAGCATGCTCATGATGAGCAAGTTTGACGAGGAATTCGACGACGCAGTCGATATGTTCACCCACAACGACGACGTCTTCTTCGGTAGCTCATAGCACGGCTGGGATTTGTTTTTTATTCTTCCTTTGGCGAAAAGGTTCCGTTCGAATCGGTGTTGAACGATATCATTCACGGCTTCTTGAATTCGGTGGCTTGTACGTTATGACGCTACGCTTTTGCTTGCTCTTGGTCTTTTCGCATCACTGCCCCGGACCATATAATGACGAGGATGACTGGAAACGCTCTCGTTGGCTGGGCGGATGTACTACTACAAGGGAAACCAAAACGTTTCGATTCACGGTCAACTGGGTGTTGGTTTTCGGTATTGGCGATCAGCGGCGGTTTGGCATTCATGAATGGGTTGGGAATGGGACTCGACTTTTGGCGCAGAGCAACGGAATATGCCTCTACTGCGGTTGGGTTCTAGGGTATGCGACGGAAGAGATACGATGAAATTGAATCTGGAATGGGCTTGAATCTGCAAAGTGTGTGCGTGACTACCATGAATCTCGATGTGCATGACCACCAACATGTTCGACGTATGTGACTTCTTTCTTCATCGTCTTATCACATTCCTGGGCGAAGGAGGATCGTCATGTGCCCCCCGTGTCTCAAGAATCCACCCCGAGGAATGCAAAGTATCTTCAGCAAAGTGGCGAAGCAGAAAAAAACAGGAAGAAACCGGAACCCGTTTACTTTTGGGGCGTTGGTTGGACCCTCCGTTCCAGCCGTGGCCCCTCGCAACGGCGGGCGAAGCCTATCGACGGGGGTTTTGGTAGTGGCGTTGGCGGGGACGAGATCGCACATGCGGCAGGCAGTCTTCTGTTTGCCACGCGAGACACCGGTTGGCCCAAAGGAGCTGAAGGTTGGGGGCATTGTTGTTCGAAAAGAAAAGGGTACTGGAGGCGTGTTGAATAGAATGAACCCCCCCCCCCCCCCCCAAGGCAACATTCTTGGCATCCATCACCCATCTCCACGTGCTGGTGAAGCTTCCCGAATCTCGGCATGGGGGTGATTTCCTTCGGGAGAGGGTTGGCGCCGGCGGAAAGTGGAGACAAAGGCGAGGGACCCCAACGGCTCCGTAGGGAGGGTCGCGTCCGGATGGTAACTGGGAGGATCGGTTGGAGAGCATACCAGGTGATACCTGCTTTTTCAATACGCGCGACGCGCAGGGCCAATTGAGCACAGGTGGGCCGTGGTATGCAATGGTCTGCGCGCGGCTTTCAAATACGACGCACGTTGTGCTTGTCCATGTTGTATACGGTTGGCGTCAAATAGAACGATGTTTCCGCTCGGAGGGGCCCTGCACGCAATCACGCAGCATGACTTCAATCCTGGAATCTCCCGATGGGGTGTCAATGGTTGAGTCAGCCTATTCCCCCCTTGCGACCGTGGTTGAGTTCAAACAGGCGATAAAGGTTTCCAAAAGCCGACGAGATACTTCCAAAATTAACATATTTCGTGACGAGCGACAAATGACCCAGTCTATTCGGACTTCTGAAAGCCAAAGACCCTCGGGGGCCAGTTCTAGGTATCATACAGACGCCATTCATCGATTTCCTTTTTTATTTCCTTTTTTCCATTCATTCCCGGTCGTGACCGCCCTTTACCGACGAGGCATGCCCCGTCCTCTGCCTCTCAGGGCGCGCTGGGCGGCGCCGGGGGGCAGCTGCTGACCGGGGGCCTGGGGCTGCTGGCTCTCCTCGTTGCGGATTGTCTCGTCGACGCCGAGGATGAGGCAGCTGGCTTCGGTCGCGGCTTGGATGGCGTTAATCTTGACCAGCGCAGGCTCCCAGACGAAGCGCTCCATCATGTCGGCGACGCCCTCGTTGGTGAAGTCGACACCGGCCCAGGTGCTGCCCTTGCGGTGCTCCACGCGCAGCTTGTTGAGGATGTCGGTCGCATCGAAGCCGGCGTTGTCGCACAGCTGGCGGGGGATGATCTCGAGAGCCTTAGCAAAGCTCTTGATGATGGCCTGCTGCTTGTGGGGGATGTTCTTGTCGGCGAACCGGTGGAGGTACGCCGAGACCTCCATCTCGACGGCACCACCGCCACCGACGATTGTGTGGTTCTTGATGGCGCGCTTGACGATCATGATGGCATCGTGCAAAGAGCGCTCGACCTCGGCGATGAATTGCTCAGCACCACCGCGGAGGACGAGTGTGCAGGTCTTGGCCTCGGGGCAGCCCTCGAAGAAGTTGAAGCGCTCGCCGCCGATCTGACGCTCATCGAAGCTGCCGCAGGTGCCAAGGTGCTCCGCCAGGATATCTGAGCATGTCGACTGGATAGTCGCGCCGGTGGCCTGGACCACGCGCTCCATGTCCTCGGACGCAACGCGGCCGGCGCAGAAGATATCACGGTCCGCGAAGTACTGAGTGGCCAAGTCACCAATAGGCAGCTTGCTTAGAACGACCTTGGCGCCGGTGCTATGAATCGCCTCCAACTTCTTGTAAATAATCTGCCATTCCGCATCGACAACGGCCTGGTAGTCCGACACCTGCTCGACGCGGACCTCGGCGTTGTCCTTTTCGGCCTTGAGCTCCAGCTCAACGTTCAGGCAGACGATCTTGGGCTTCTCAAATGACTTGGGCTGTTGTTCAAATCCTGCGTAAGAGAAGGTCTTCTTGAAAGCAACACCGTTGACGAATAGTGACTCGGTGAGGGAGCCTCCCGGGATCTTCTTGACACCGATCAACTTCTCGTTCAGGTCGTCCTGGTCCAAGGACAGCACGGCGTCCACGACCACTGCGTATGATTAGCAGCGCTCTATACAAGAGCATCCAACATCCACGTACTCTGTGTGAAGAACTCGGTGTTGCGCTTGATCAGCTTGCTCGTCATGGCTGTGGCGGCAAGCTTGCCGAGGGTCTCTCTTCTGTTGCTCTCGTTGGTGTCGATAGCGATCTCCTTGATCTTGTTGACGGCCATCATCGACGCTCTCCGCAGGCCTTTGATAATAACCTGAGAGCTAACGCCCTGCTCCACGTGCTCTTTGATTTCCTTGAGGATCTCTCCGGCCAGAACAACAACAGACGTTGTTCCGTCACCGACCTCGGCATCTTGTGATCTAGCGATATCGACGAGGATTCGGGCTGCAGGATGAATGATGTCTAAGAGCTAGAAGCGCGTTAGTATTTCACCCTCCAACAGCACCCGTATGGGGTTTCCAACCTTCATAACCGTGGCACCGTCGTTGGTGATGGTTTGCTTGCCGTTGGCATCAACCATCAAGAGGTCACCGCCATAGGGACCAAGAGTAGACTTGATCGTGGCCTGTACAGCCAAGCATGCGTTGATGTTTGAGATGATCTGACCTTTGCCCTGGGAGGTATCGGTTCCTGCGCAATAGACAGTTATCAGTCAAATGACTCCTGGGTCGGCGATGGGACAGAGGGCGGTGGGGTAACGGACCTTCCTTCAGGACAATAATGGTCGGAGTTTGGCCTCCGAATGACATTTTGAATGTTGATTCTTAAGCGACAACTACGTTGTAAGTGATTCGCTCGGCCTATAGATCGGGGTTCGTGTGGCGTCGGGGACGGGGAGGCTGTACTTGTGCTGGTCGTGGCCCAAGAAGCTTCTGGAGCTCCAAAAAATTATTGCAGCCTTTCGTGATGTTCCCCGGGCACGGACCATTCTGCTGTGCCTTACCTGATGTGGCTTATGTAATTAAGGAGGGGTACTCTAATCCCTGTCAACGTCCCCCCCCCCCCCCCCCGCCTAAACACGGGCACAGATTCTGTGGCGTCGGTTATTATTCATTCTTCACGACAATGGTTACGACGCCTTGCGATTCTACCACGAAAGGAAGCATGCGCGCTTCTGAGCGAGGATACAGGCCTCCCAAAACATTTTCAGCACTTCCGACCATGTCTTCAAGAGCTTTATCAGGCTGGCGTTTCTTGTGGCTATATATCTACCTAACACGCCAATCAAGGGTGCTTAGAGCTGCAGGCTGACATGGTGTTCCTCTCAAACGTGAACGTCTGCCTATAAGCCATGTATCTATCTGCCTCTTCCCTCTTCAACTCTGCTCACTATTTGCAGAAACCTTGATTCCATATCTCAATACCTCGTCTTCTACTTCGCTCCCATCCTGTAACCTGACACTGCAGTAATGTCGACTTTTCAGTATGCCGAGGCGCCCAAACACTCTGAAATCCGTCTTCTCCTTCTTCATCCTGGCGAGTGGCTGGAAGGTCTGGAGACAACGCTGTACGTGGCCGAGGCTGACCGACTTGGGCAATACACTGCCCTATCCTACGCCTGGGGTAGCACCAGGACTTGTAATCAGATCATCATTAACGGCAAAGTCCACGACATCACTTTCAATCTTGACAGAGCCTTGCGCACGATTCAGCAACGAATAGAGCCCGTAGTTCTCTGGGTCGACTCGATCTGTATCAATCAATATGACGTCATGGAGAAGAGCCTTCAGGTTGGGTAGATGCACGATATTTTCGGCCGCGCCACGGACGTCATTACATGGGCGACGGCTTGGACAGAAGCCGGAAAGACTATTCGCGTCGTTTTGAAAAGCTTGGCCAGAATTCTCTACTTCATCTTGCTGGAACTCTGAAAGACAAAACCTTGGTTCACTGATATCTCGCCGAGATTTTTTGAGTTTCACTCTTCGGCTTCTTTTTAGCGTTCAGCTTCAAGGGCATGAACGACAGCTCCGTCGACAGCCATCTTACTTCTCTCACAACAGACCACTCGGCCGAGGACCAGAGAATTCAGCCGATGGCCCATAGGATCCGACTCTTCGCTACCAGTTACTGGTGGAACCGCATGTGGATCATACAAGAAGCATGCATCGCCAAAAATCTTACGATTGCGTACGGACGTGTCAAACTGCCGTTTACTTTCATTGCCGATGCAACCGAAAACTTTCGTCAATTGTCTTCGTCGCGGTCAAAGGATTTGAGTCAAGTCACGTCCTACCTGGCTGGTGAAGTGCACGCCATCAATACGGCGCGGTTCATAGGTATCTTGTATTAACAGACTACATGACAGTATACAGTCTGCCCATAGACCAAGCAATACTCTACCAACTGAGCCAAAAGATCCTTCAATGTATGCACTCGTGCATATACTGCTGTCACCATCACCTATCAACCCCTGATGCACATCTAGCCCTCTGACATACCTTCAGCAACGCCGTATATACTACCATCAGAAGCCCACTGCTGCGGCTGCTGAGAAGATTCCGCAGAAGGAAGTGACAAGAACCTAGAAACGAAGTCTTCGCACTTCTTAGCCTCGCGCAATACATGAATGTCGTAGGGTGATATAAGCCACAATTGCAGCACGGCAATTGTGGATCCACTTTTGTGTCTCCAGTGCCTCATTCTCATTCGTCACAATGAAGAAGCAACGAGTTTTTCAACATAGTGACACCGGCATCAGGGCCAACTACAATATCTACGCTCCCGGCAGCCTATTCACGGAAGTGGCCCGTTTAATCATTCTCCGGACCGGTCTCACGTGGATGGCAACGTTCGATCTTGTTTCAAAATCTCGCAGAGATACTCCCTCCTGAGTGCCTGACGGGTCTTCAGACAACATGACGCCAGGAATTGATCAGCGTCGCTCTGGTCTTCATGAAGAAACACCACTTCAGTTTGTTCACTCATCTCCACTAGTAGAAGACGATCCGGACAACCCATACTATCAGATATTGTCTCTGTTCGGCTTCAAATCTGGCCTGGTCGAGACTGTCAGTGAAGTCATCCTAAGCGATCTCTCAAATATTGGCCCGGCCATGATGCGACTTCAATTAAGCAAGGTGATGAAAAAGTTTGCAAAACTATACCTGGAACTGTTTTTGGATGTTATTTCACGCTGTATCTGTTACTCTCTGGGAGTCCACCATGGCGGCGACGGGGGTCGTTTACAATCGCTCAGGTCGGAACAACGTTGGCGAGTCAAATTTTGACTCCCGCAGAAGTATGGGCTTGGCTTCCTCAAGGTAAGCTACAAAGACACGTCTGACGATAGCCTTAGACTCTTCTACCCGAATTCTTCGACACAGAATATGACATTAGGGGGTGTGCCCGCCTGGACTCCCAAATCATATTCTTTGATGGATGAAGCCGAAACAGTACCGAAAGACCTCGATCCACAAAACCCCTGGAAGCAGAGGAAAGTCAGTGAATTGAAGATACTGTGCATAAATTGACAGTAGGTCACCCTTTGTTCATTATCGACTTGGCCAAGTCGGTGTTGGGCCGGAAAGCATGCGTACGGGTAACGGGGGACGACGTTTACATACTCGAAGGCGGTCTCATGCCGTACATTCTCCATGGGTATACCGGCAGTCTGGTGAAAGCGTTCCTTACAATGAGACGAAAGGCGACGGTAGGGAGCTGTTATGCCGAGGGTACAATGCATTGGGTACGTGAAGAAGGTCAATGGGAAGATGGCCCGCGGGACACTGAGGACCTGGGCTGGAAGTAGAGGACAAGATTGCACAGTGACAAGACTTTTAGGCATGACGTTGCAATTATTCAACAAACTTCCGAGAAAACATCCCTGAATCAAACAGAAGCTCATAGTGGATATGATATTATCCTCTCCAACACCCACTTGTGACTTGCAAGTTGCCTAGAACAACTTAAAATAATAAAACTCCTCAGTCTCCTCGTTTTCATCTCCACGCAATATCCGCACCACCAGGTCCCCTATTCCAAATTTCTTCTTGCTAAAACTTTTTCATACATGGGGCAAAGTAGACCGGAAGTTGGAAATGAGTGTCCGCGTATGAGTGACGTGACGCGCAACGGAAAATTCATTTGGAGGCACAAACAGTGTCCATCTGCTCTCTTGGCTGCCTGAACAAGCATTATCACCTTCCTAATTCTCTTGGTATTGCTATGTCTCTGCATATACGCAGCCACCGACGCGCGTCTTTTCCATCTTGCTTGGCGGCAAGAAATGACGCATCCAGTGCTACTTACGCTCTTACATAAAAGTTTTATCATGCTCTTGTACTACCATCTATGAGGCCGGCTACATTGAACATCCGTCAAGATGTATTCGTCCGCCCATATACACCACCTCAAGGTTGGTCCCCCATCGAGATACGCCTGTCAGTTATGCGCAGGAAATCGACAGTTATATCTCCGCCCAGCGAGTGGGGTATCATGTAGACAGCCATCACACCGTGGGGAATTATCCCCCTGGATAAAAGATTAACGATACTCTTCCAATTGCATTCGTCAATATGTAGCCTTTTTGTTGGAATATAGCTTTTACCAGGTCTGTAGTGACCAGAATACCGGCATCCGTTTGCCGGCTTATTTCAATCTATCTGACTGCTGGATAACCCATGTTCTTCCATCTTTTCTCTTCTTTAGACAACAGTAGACATCATCAAGAAATTACAACTTCACCCCATCCAGGCAGATATCTCTTTGATACCAACACTTTCTCTTCGCTTGTCTTATGTACAGATCTGTTCGGTGGGAATCAACATAATCCCGTATGCAAATCAACCTTAGATGCGTTTCAGAGTTTCTGAAACCCCCGAAACACACAAGACGTTACCAAAAAATATGAACCCGATATTTCTATCATGGAAAGACCAAGGCAACTCCTCATTCAGCCTGTTGAGAATACCGCTTCGTATCTTCTCCCAGGGGGGTATAATCATAAAGCATAGCCTCCCGCGACTTTTTCGAGAAATTCCTGCAGCTGCTGTAGAGGATGCTGTATAGAATTTAAAGTTGTAGAACAAGGCGATTGATGCGCAAGTCTTATGGAAGATGTATATTCCAGGCGACAAATATCTTGACAGACCATGACTGCAAATAGGGACAACCCGTCGACGGCATCATAGACTGACATAAGCAAGCGTCACGCCTTCAGAGAAAGAGGCTGAAGCAATCGAAGCAGCCTCTATAGATCCAGAGTCCCGTGGAATATCTTTAGGAATAAGTCATCAACCTCAGGAGAGCATGCTAAAGCGGTTCAGCATTCTGAGACCTGATCCTGTAGGCGAAAAAATAGTTTTTAACGAGTCAGAGACTGTTGATATGCTAGAAAACTGGGAGTGAGAGTAGCATATAATTCAATACTTGAATTCGACCGTGAAGACTCGGTTGCCGTCAATCACAGCGCATCAAAATGATGATCAGACCGGGCCAAGCGCGTAGGTGATTTTCTATCTAACTAAATCTCGGTAAGGAAGGCGTAGTTTTGGGGATGACTTTTCCAAGATAGATATATGTCGTGATATAAGTCGTAATTGCGCATTGGCAATTACGGATCCGCTTTTTTCATCACAATATAAGAATCGATTTCGGTAATATCAGCACTGGCTGCAACAAACTCGGGAGGTTCCTGGCAAAGGGTATCGTGTTTCCAAAAGCCCACAAGTAACAACAGCATAAAAGAGCCTTTGATTTCTAGTGACGCATGGACGAGCTTATTATGGAGAGGAAAACCCGCGAGAAAACCTAGAGACACGAATTTTTGCAAGAATAAAAAGAAACACATGATTGATTAGCGCGTATACCGAAGCGGCCTTTAACTTGACAGACACAAGGACGGGCTCAAGGAGTAGGCTCTGATGCGACAGGCAGAGGCAAGTATTAGAAATCAAGGCGCTAATAGAGACGAGTAGCTAATTACACGCTACTATTGCTAGTCTAAACGTCAGAGCCTGGATTGCTCCTGATTTAGGCAATGACGTGTCGTCGTTGGAGAATCTGGCAGAAGGTAGTAAAGCGTACTATGTTAAACATCCAAGTGGTTTCTACTGAATCATGTCAATGCTTATTAGACTTGGGATGACAATTGGGTAAACGCAGATCTCCCGTAGTTTAGAGTTTCTGTCAACTTTTTTAACTACAGCAGCTACCTTGCAAGCTCCCCACCCATAGGTGTTTGTTATAATACCTTACAGGCAAGCCACGCGACTCAAGAAACACAGTATGCGCTTGATGCTTTCAAGAAGTCTATTCCACACACTAATTGACTTGATATCTCTTGATGGGTTTGGTTTGGGTTTCTTCAAGACACGCCTTAGCTGGGGGTGAGATCACCTTCGTTTCCCGAGCTATCGGGCTTTGGCCCCCACTGGTGTGTTTGACCTTGATTCGATGCTTTTTTGGGGGAGTAGCACAAGAATACGTCATTATAAAAAGGGATGAAACAATCCGTAGGTACGAATTGGCCTCAAGCTTCTAAACCCCTCCGTCCTTCGTCACTTTCACTTCCAACACTTATATCAGGAATAAGTGAACAATGAGATGATCCGTCGTAAATCCACCTCAAGACGGAAAACCAAGAGCTGATCACCAGGGGATGGGAAATGCAGTATTGGTTAAAATATGAATTTGTAGTGTGTATCCGTACCGTCGCCCTGGATTCTCGACGTGTCTGCCGTCCTATCCGATGCCTAAATTGTTTACTGTAGCACCCGGTACTCGAGCTTTTTACCCTTACAACCGAGGGTTCAGGTGACATGCTCATAATGCGAACGTGATTATCAACAATGGTCCGGGCGGGGCCTGGCAGGGCCAAAGTCCGAGGGCGAAAGAGGGCCTGGTTGGGAAGGCCTGGTTAACAGGCTAGGTAGACCCCAGCTTCTCTCTCTCAACTTGAATCAAGCTGCGTGGCCCCTAGGAAATGTGCCATATTATCCCGCCAACTAGAAGCCAGGATTCCACGGCGAATTTGCCGTCCCCAAAACGAAGGCCCGCGATGGGTCGGGCATTAACTCCGACGGCACGTAGTCCGTTTTGTTCCCGGTTAGCCGTTTCATCAATGATGCTGAATTACTGGGGACAAGAACGTGCAACAAGCTGAAAATCCACGGGGCTGTGTTTTATAATACATGTATCTATGCCCCCATACATCATAGGCTCTTCTTATGTGACGAGGACGTCAAAGGGCGCGCCTACTGATTACTAGTATCCTGGTCCATTCAGATTGAGTATTCGTCACATATTAATGTTCATTTAGCCGGGAACGGGAGTGGGAACCGGCATTTGGAGTGTGCCTAGGCTTGGCGGAAGCTTGTTCGACGGTAGTTGTTCGTGCTTGGTACCGTTTCACGGCGATCTTGGGTAGATTGGTATAGGGTGATTGGTGGAACTTCCGGCTAAAGCCATGAATTGGACCGAAGTCGAGAGTGAGCTGGGTGCGTATGCAGCATGGCCGGAACGTGGCTAAGACTTGGCAAAAGCTTACGTCGATGATCCCCTTATTTTAAGACTAATGTTTCACGGCCATCTTGAATATATTACCATACGGCATTACTAGGATCTCTCGGTTAAAATAACAGAATGCGTTGTCGGCGGGGACGAGGCTGGTGTCTGTAATCAGCTGTAAGATGATCATTATAAAAGCTGAAGCTGCTCTCTGGTCTTGAATGGCTTGGGATCTGTCACCAGTACACAGTTTTATTCAATCACTGAACCACTGTCTGCCCATTGGAGCTTTCTTTACAACACCGACACCATGGTTGCCTTCTCTTTCACTCACTTGGCCCTCGCCGCCTCGGTCATCGTCCGCGCCTTCGCGTCCCCTGTTGCTAACCCCGACACTCCCGACTTCGAGCTGAGCTCCTCCTCCACCGGCCTTGCTCGTCGCCAGGACTACACTCAGAACTACAAGACGAGCGGCAATGTAAACTTCAGCCCCAGCGGCAACGGATACTCCGTACAGTTCTCGGGCGCCCAGGACTTCGTAGTCGGCAAAGGCTGGTCCACGGGCTCCAAGACCAGGTAAGGACCTTGCCACCTGGTTTTGCAGACCTCGCTGATTAACCCGACTAATCTGTACAGATCTGTTACTTTCTCCGGATCAACTTCAGCTACCGGTGGCACTGTCCTTGTGTCCCTGTACGGTTGGTCTACCAACCCGCTGGTCGAGTACTACGTGCAAGAGTACAGCAACGGGCAGGGTGCTGCGCAAGGAACCAAGGTGGGATCACTTACGAGCGACGGATCCGAGTACGATATCTGGAAGCACACGCAGGTCAACCAGCCCTCAATCCAGGGCACCACCACCTTCACTCAGTACATTTCCGTGCGCAAGAGCGGTCGCCCGAATGGCGGCACCATCACATTTGCCAACCACGTTGCTGCCTGGCAGAAGCTTGGCATGAACCTGGGCACCATGAACTACCAGACCATTTCCACCGAGGGCTGGGGCAACGCCGCTGGATCGTCCAAGTACACCGTCTCGGGCAAATAAGAAGCCCTTGATCGCTTGCCTCTTCAACAGGATGTGTCAGATGCCCAAAGAGGGACACTGGCATCTCAACTTGAAAGGCGAGGATCTATGGTCTACCATTGTTGACTAGAGAGCACTCGCTCGAGGCCGCCTGTATTCGTTTCATGTTTCATTCTTTTCTCGCCCGTAGGCGGGTCACTTCACTGTGTTTACTTCTCAAACGTATATAGCAAAGGAAGAAACCGCACATACTTCTGTTCTGCACGGTGCAGACCAAATATACGCTTTCTGTCATTTTATGACATGGGAATTGTACATAAACTTAAGCTTTGGGCAGCAGCATTAATGCTTGAGTCTTATAACCGACATCTTTGTCAAGATGTTCGGCCTTGCTATGCCATCTAGGCTTGAGTATACTTCTACCTACTCCAAAACGGCTCAGACAAAGAAGGGAGAAAGGAATATATTGTTGGGTGCAAGAATTCAATACGGCATAGACAAGGACAAAATCCGGAATACGAGATGGAGGGTGTAGATCTGCGGAGCATGCGCCCAGCAACAGTGTTGTGATGTAAAATAAAGTATTTTCCATAGAATGCATCACCTCAACCTTCATCGACTGTCAAAACTTGAACCACAGTTCGTGGTTTTACCGATGATCTGAAGTTTAAGGTGCTGAATGACACGCGAGATATATGACATATACAAGAAACCCAAGACACTGTGTCTAACTTATGGAAATGACATGAATTACTACGTCTGATGGATCCAGGCTGTGGGAAAGGGATGGTGCTTACACAAGCAGGTTTAAGAATTGTAACCTTGCAGTTCATTGTCTGCTGCTTCATCTTTGACGGAGCAACATCCTCATGTTGTCCCAAATAGGTTGGAGCGGCCCATATCAGATCAGTACACTAGGTCTTGTATTGGCTTATTACACAACACTGCTAAACCAACACTCACTTCAAATATGGGGTAGATGGCCTTGGAAATAGAGCGAAAAGTAGCGCCTGTACGTTAGCGACGGCATCAGCAACAGCTCCCTGCTGCTGGACTGTAGTTGGCGTACTGGCGATGATGGCTCTGTTGAACCTGATACTACCCTGAAGGACTTGTTCCCACTGGCCCCGGCACTATTGAAATGCCACTATGTGTTACTCCAGTTAATTCCACCAGCTCTCCAATTGTGTTTCTTTTAGATATCGATACCCTCCGTTACCCTGTCTAGTGCCAGCAGTCCCACTGCCGGCAGCTCGTTGCCCCCTTCGGCCACACGTTCCAACACCTTCTCTTCGTCGCCCATTTCAACCTTATCTGCGTATGTTTCTGTCACAAGCTCGAGGAGGCCGCCAACGTCTGCCATTACCACTCTGTAAATCGGGACTTCAAGCACCGCCGGTGTAAGTAGCACTTCTCAGTCTTCTTGCATCACTTCTTCCAGCTCTGAAGAATCTTCAGGCCTCCCCCCCCGCCTCCTCCTTCTTCTCCTTCACCTTCCCCTTTCTCTTTCAGTACTCTCTACAAGTGACGCCTCCTGCCAGCTCAGCTTCTCCCCCAAGGGGTTCTTCCTCTTACAGTGCCGTATCCTGGTCATCCAGCTCGCTGCCGGCATCCCATCCAACACGCCGGGCTCAAGAACGACTTCGAGCGGTGACTGTACTTAGGCAGGACCGTGAGCACCCACAATGCCACCTCATATCAGAAGAAGGAGACCGAGGCTTCTAGCGGCCCTGTCGAGAGAATTACTGAGATGGCGAGCGGAAGGCGGACTTCAGCGTGCAGAAAGTATTGAATCTTTCGAGGCTCAGTGCAAAGGTATGATGAGTGCTAAGCAACGCATCATGTTCTTGTATTCGGGGGAATCGCTCATATACACCGTGCTCATCTAACATCAAAAGCAAACCCTCGTCCCATAACCCCGCTGATATCATGTCGTTCCTTGTGCGCCGTGCCATGCTTTCTCGTACCTCAAAGCCCCTTCCTCAGCCCCTCTGTGACCTCCAAGAGCATCTTCAACCCGTAAAACTTAGCCACGTTTCGAAACACGTTCAGCCGCCTCACAATGTCCGCCCTCCGCACGCTCTCCACCCACTCGCCGCTGCACGTGCAGTGCTCCATGAACTCGTTCATCCGCAGCGCACCGCACTTGCCGCACTTGAGGTCCTGCGTCGTCCATTCCACCACGAACGCCTCCACCCGCGCCAGCAGCATCTCCTCGATGGCGTTGCGGTCGTACTCGGCCTCGCAGAAAGCGCACCGCCAAGGCCTCGTCTCCGGCCCCAAGCGTTTCCCATCCGGCCCAATCTCCGGCATCAGGTCCTCGTCGCGGCAGAAGTCAAGATCCCGCGCCATCGTGCAACTGTCACAGCTCAGCTGGATGACCTTCAGGCTCTCGCTCGGGTTCTGGAACGCGCCCTCCTTGCTGAACTCGCGGACGTCGAACATGGCGAGCAGCTCCTTGCGCAGCAGGCGCGCTTCGAGTGTGATGTTCTTGTCGAGAGAGAGGACCTGCATCAGCGCCTTGACGAGCTCGAGCACGGCGCTGCGTGACGAGAGGTGCGTGAGATGCGAACCGGGCAGGTGCGGGAAGGAGTAGTCTTCCGCCAGCTCTGGATGGAGAAGCTCGCGTTTCTGCAGATTGATGAGGTTGGCAATCTCCTTCTTCAAGGGCTTCTCAAAGACTTTGCCAAGGATGATCTGTCCCTCAGCGCCTTCGGCGAGAGCCTTCTGTGGTAGCTGCGTGAGGCGTGGCGTCGAGGAGGGGTCTCCGTTCTGTGGCCGCTTGAGGTTGTGCATGAGCTGGATGAACTCGATGACCCAGTCTTGGAAAGTTGGCTGCAGGCGGGTGGGGAGGAAGGTGGCCATCTGCCAATGCATGACGGTGTCAAGAGTCTGTTGTTCCGCTTCCACAACTTCTTGACAGGCTTTGCCTCCGTAATTGAACTCATCGTACCAGACCAGGTAGTCCCAGTATTCCTTGATCTCGAGGTCGATAAAGTGGAAGAGAGGTTTGCTCTTGATCGACTTGATGATGTACTGGCTGTAGGCGTAGGCGGTGCCCACCTCGGCCTTGGTCGTCTGCAAAAGGAGGCGGTTGGAGTTGGCAAAGACGACCTGCGACCCAACGCGACGGAAGTCGGCCATCAGCTGCTGGAAGGCTTTGCGGGACATCATCTGCACGTAGTAGTGCAGAGCGCGGTCGTACAGGAAGGAGTCGGGGCTCTCTACCCAGCGGACGAGATGCTGGACCATGACGTCCGCCATTGCGCTGCCTTTGCAAGCCTCTTGCCACCAACTCTTGACCATCTCTCGCAATACCAGAACACCAGCGTTGGCGAACGTGCCCTCAGACGAAATGACTTCGTCGCCTGCTGCATTCCCGTCACCGGCAGGATTGAACGAGATGGAATCGGACCCTTCCAATTCGTTGATCAGAGACGAAGTAAGAATGGTGTTAATGGCCAGGTTCCTGACTTCCAAGTCGATGCACACCGAGGAGAACGTGCCAGGATTGTTGATCGCGGGCATCTGGACAGTTTCTAGAGGTCCTGTAATGTCATCTTTCTCGTGGCCAGCGTGATCAGGCCTGGGGCTTGCAGACCACCAAAGCACGACATTGTTGTTCTGGAGTCGCCTGGCATAGGCAATATCGATGAGAAAGCGCGGGTCTTCTCGCTCAAGGTTGCAAAGGGGGACCTCGCCGTGCCGCGCGAGCGTGGTCAGATGCACGATCCAAGAGCCGAGACCGAGGTAGTGTCCGACCAGTCGTCTGGCCACGACTGTTTGCCAGCCGAGCGGTGGGAGAGAGCTGTCGGCGGGGTCGTACTTGAGGGGCAGCACAGGGAACTCGCCAAGGATAGGGACGTCGTTGATGAGCATGTTGCGCTGGGACGACTGGATGACCATCATGAGTGGCCGCAGCTCGTCCTTTCTCATCTTCTTAACAACATCGCTGAGCTCCAAGTGTGCCTTTCGTCGAGTCGTTACCTGCGTGATCCTGAAGTTGAGCTTCTCTTGGTATGTAAAGGTGTCTTGCCAGTTGGTACCCGCGGCCTCTTCCCCTCGTCGAGCGAGCAGCTCAGTGTATATGCGCGAGATGTTAGGAAGATCCTGCCCCGAGTCTCTCCCCTTTTGCAGGATGATGATGTGCGCCTCATCCTTGAGCGTCGAAAAGACTCCGAATATTTGCCTATCGCCTGCGGTAACGTGCGAGATATAGATATACGCCAAAGGCGAGGAATCGAGGTAAGTTTTAGGCTTCAAGGGGCGCTTGAGACCGAGCAAGTCGAACCCCTGCTCGAGGCCCTTACCGAGCACCGCGTGTTGCTGTTCGTCGATAGTACACAGGTTGCCCAGTTGAAGCACAGCACGGATGTTGAGGGGCAGGTGCTTTTCGTACACGCCCTCGACACTCGGGTGGTTGAACAACAGCGAGAATTTGTCAGCTTCGCTGAAGTAAACATCCTCGGATACGGTCAGTTTGAAGAGGTGAACAGAAGAATGACCGTTGGGCAGCGTGTGGTTGACCTGCTCAACCTCACATCCTGGGATGTCGACATCTGGCATATCCCCGCTCTTCAAGTTCAAGAACACCTGTCGTGGGACCTTGATCTTGATCGAATGGATCTTTGCGTCGATGAGAACATGTGCATTCACGATGCCGGGTGTCTCTGTAGGCTTGAGGTGCAGCAACTGCCAGGTGCTCATGAACGTCAAGTGAGCCTGTTTCATGAATGTGTTCTGAATGTTATTTTGATTGTTGCCCCGCCGGTCTCCGAAAAGCTGTCGTCGGCGGATGCGTGCTTGCTTCTGGATCTTCCACTTCTGCTTCTGATATTGCAGGAAACCGACATAGTCGTCTGAAGGAGAAGGCATTTCTTTGGGAAGGGCAGCGAAGGGATCGGCACTCTCTGCAGGCTCGGGCGATTTTCGCTTATGAGATGTGGTGGCTGCAGCCTGCGATGAAGCAACCACAGAGGTCACTTGCTTCGGCTTGAGAAGCTGGGTGCCAAAGTCTTCCATATCGGCAGAAGACCGACCGCCGAGATTAGTGATGTCTTCTAGGGGCCCCTTGGCGAACAGATCCGTGAGCTTCTTCTGCTTCATCTTGTCGTCCTTGATGTTGATTCTGCGCTGGAGCCAGTCAGGGTGGGGAACGCGAGGTACGGGGTTCCTGATCTTCTGGAGCGCGGCCGGAATAGTAATGAGTTTCTGAATGACGGATCCCAGACGCTCGAGGTAGTAGTCCCAGTCCAAGAGTGCTCTGGGGTCGGTGTCAGCAGGCTCCTCCTTCAGCCACTTCTTGAGGTAGAAGCGCTTGGTCGTTTCCTCGGCAGAAAAGATGGCGACAGGCACGGCTCTCTCGGTGACGGGCGCATTCTTTGGCCTTGCGCAGATGATAAACTTGCAGTTAAGGCCTTTGTCTTTCACCATCTGCTCACCCAAGAAGTCCGCCAGACGCTTGGCCGTGGTGATGGATGTCGACTTCTGCGAACCGTATTCCTCAAGGGTTTTGGACATGCTTCTGTTCTCGGAAATGAGCTCCATGAGCTCCTCGTCCGCCAGCGTCGAGCCCTTGCTATGCAAGACGTCCAACCACTGGTTAGCAACCTTGGCGACAGCAGCATAGCACTCTGCGAGGGTTTCTCCCTCGAGGAAGAACTTGAAGATTTGCTGCTGGAAGATCTTGATGAGCTTCAGCTCTCCGCGTCGCTTCACCTCGAAGCCCTTTAACTCGGCCAGACTACCGTCATCGTTGAAAACAGCGTAACGCTTCTTCAAATTCTTGTCCTCCTCCTTGGACGTGGGCAAAACCATGGCCTTGTAGGGACCGTCGACTTCAAAGAAGATGGAGTTGTCGCTGTGGGTCTCATACTTGAGTGTCTTGGGATCCACGAGTGTTTGGTACTGGTGGTTCGTGAATTTGGCGTGGACCAGATGGTTCAACATAGTGCAAGGGTACGAGATGGTAACCTTCTTTCCGTTCTTTGTCTTGAACGCAAAGTTTTCTGGGAACGTGGCTGGAAGCATGCACCAAATACCGTCGGTGTCCAGTTCCAAGGGGCGACCAAGGCGCTCAACGAGCGATCTGGCCAGCTGGATGATCGTTGCTCCCGTCAGACAGGTCACGCCGGCCATTTCCATGGAATACCACCGAGACCCCTTTCTCATGACATAGCCATAAAACGAGTTCAGAATGACCTTGTGGGCAAGCTGCAGCGAGTCGAAGAGAATGATCATCTTCTTCGCCGCGTCAACTTCGGAAGACGGCGCGCCGGATTGCTTGAGAGACTCCGTCTTGCCCTTCCAGACTTTGGCCTTGCCCTTGTAGTCGTATCGACGATCACGGAAATCTCGGACGGTGTTGATGTAAAACGGGTTCTCGCGCTGGCAGATAATGGCCTCCTTGACGGTCGTCGTAGAGTCGTGGATCTTGTGGTAGACCTTTTGCGAGAAGATCTGCAATCGCTTCCTCAGTAGGGCCGTCTGCTCGTCCGGAGACAGGTCCTGGAACGTCCGCTGCGGAGAGTTCGGCCACTTGCCTGGAAACTTTTCGTTTTCGAGGGCGTTCCTGATCATGTTGTACTCATCACGCTTCGCCGGCAAGTACTCTCCTCTCCAGGCCCAGGGCAGCCGTCTGTCGCATGTCTTACCAGGCCGGTTGAAGTCGCACGCCGCGCAGTCTGACTCTTGAATCATGGAGTCGGGCTGCAGTCGATTTGTCGTCATAATGTTGGGGTACATGGAAGCGACATCGAGATGGTAAATTAGGGGTCGCTCGCTGCGGTTCGGGGTCTCTTTGAGAGCGCGCAACCGCGAAGCAATTTGCTCTCTGATCTCGTCGTAATTCTCAATGTCGTCCATTGACTTATTTTCCTCCACTGTGATGCTGAACTTGAGCGCGGCGTCCAGGTCCTTTAATAGCTCGTCCACTGCACCCGTATCGACTGCGAAGTTGACAGGGATATCTGCGCGGAAGACGCCCGCTTCGATACTCTCGACGTGGCCACCGACATAAGTTTCCGAATCGAGCAAGTGGCCTTCATAGAATGATTCCCTAGGCGCGACGTGTTTGTTGGGTAACACGATCTCCTTCTGGTAAGCCTGGACCATCAGCAACATTTCACAAAGGGTACCGGTACCCTTTCGTAGCGTGTCGTCGCCGCCCAGGGGCAGGATCGTACAGAGAGAAAAGATGAACGGGTGGACGTATTTCATGTACAGGTAGTACGTCGCCACGGCATCGGAGACGGAATACTCGGCCAGAGTCTGCGGGCGTTCAGCAGCATATGGCGTCATCAGTTCAGGGTCGAGCTCGTCGGGGTCGTATCCGAGCTTGGCCACTGTGACGGCCTTTAAACCTCGAGATCCTTGGGGCAGATACGAGTCACGGTTGACCCAGTGGAAGCAGTCCATGTGTACGCTGTAGTTGCACTTGTACTGGTCCTCGCCGTCCTTTTTCCAGCCAATTTCCTGATACATGTCGATGCCGTTGACACTAGCACGGGCATCGACAAAGGGCCAATCGAAAAAGTCACCGTTGTACGTCGCGATAACGGTGGGTCTCGCCTCCTTGATGTGCAGGAAGAACCGCTCGAGGACCGCCTTTTCATCCGGCTCGTTGAAAATCATAAAGGAGCCGGGGTATTCAGGCTTGGGGGTGTAGTCGAAGTCGGAAATGTCTTCCGAGACAATCTCTCTGTTGGTGATGAGGAAACCCTGCCCGTCAATCATGTACGAAATCATCATGACCTGGTCGATGGCGGCGTCGGGAAATTTTAGGGGTAGTTTTGTTGTCTCGATATCGTAGGCCATGACTACGGGGTCTGCCATGGCCAACCGGTCCTCGTTGATTGTGATTTTGGTGACGCCGTGCTTGACGTCGATGAAATACCATCTCCCCACCCGAATATCTGAAATGGTCAGCTGCGGCCTACCTAGCCCCGTCCCCGGCGGATTAGACATACCCATATCTATCATTACTCTTACATGGTATGGTACGTCGTACTCTCTAATATCGACAATGAAGTCGCTGGCGTCGGCAAAAGAAGCATTAGCTCGTCTATCGTCATCTCGTGAGTCGTCAAAAAGGTCAAATTCGCCGTTTGTTCTGGTAGAAGGTCAGGGTCAGCTATTCTCTTTGTCTCGCTCTCCAACCGCGACACCGACACCGTGGGAACCGCAAGACTCACGTTTGGACCTCGGCGTATGCATCCAGGGCATCCAGGTTCTTCCTGTTCTTGGCCGCAATGGGCATGATGTCTTTCCTCGCCGCCATTAGGTCGTTGACGTTGGCGAATCTCAGCTCGAGGAACGTCCGGCGGTAGCCCATCAGGTGGTTCGGCATCTTGAGGTCCTCCTTCTCGACCCTCTTGATCGTCTTGACGACGCCGTCGCCGGGCACGCGCTTCAGCCACTCCTCGACCTCGCTCTCGCGACCCTTCTTGACGGCGATGAGAAAGTAGGGGTCATACTCGACCGTGGCCTTGAAGTGCGACCCGTCGTCCTCGATGAAGTAGCAGTCGAGCGCTGCGCGGCCGCCCGGTATCCGGTCGTCCTCGACCGCCGTCGACTGCACATTGACGAGCCACCCCTCCTTGCGTTTGCCGCCCTCGTAGCGCACGAAGCCCATATTCTCATCGATGGCTTGCGCCAGCCGCGTGCGCTCCCACTTCTCGTCAGCAGATGTCGCTTCGGCGCGGCTCGAGGCGGCGAAGGTGCGAGCTTTCCGGCCGGGGCCATGGTAGGCCTGCTTCCCGCCGCGGCGGTAGCCCTTTTGCGGACGCCGCAAGCTTGTGTTGGGCATTGTTTAGTTTGGGGACGTCGCCTGGCTCGGGATGTGTAGCGGCCGTATGAAGAGGAGTTTAGGCTCGTTGGTGAGGCAGATGCCCGTCGAGGGACTCTGGCGACAGCGGACTCTCGAGGGGCTCGAGTTGTGTCTAGAGAGTCATAAGACGAAAGAGTGGTAAACCAATGCCTGGGGTTGCAGCAGGGGGTTCGTCGAAGTCGGCTTTGGTGGGTATCAAAGAATTCTGTTAGGAAAAAGAGAACGTCGGTCTGCTGTATCCGTACAGAACAGAAGAGATAGAAAGCAAGATTGGCGGGTATCGACCACACGAGAAATTGGACGAGTGGGAAGGGTGGGATTTGGTGAGAATAACGAGTTGCCCGGGGTGCAGTGCAGTCCAATCTTTACAGGGCGGGCAGGTTACACACAAGCAAAACCGACGCGTCCCGGGCGCGACTTCACGCGACAAATGCACGCTTTCTGCAGTGAAGCGGGGGGCCCACATCAATTAACCAACATCCCTCGCGCAGGGCACTTGCCTAGGTAGGTACCTTTGGAGGTACACACATTTACGCACAGACCACGCGCCCGGCCCAGCAACGGGCGGAACGAATTTCGGTGGACGTCATGTCGTCCTAGGCCACAGGCAGATTTTGAGTGAAGCTTCCCATTTGGGGTGGGGTGTAGTCGAGCCATGAGTTGAAGCCGACAATTGAACACCAAACCAACTCTTCCCGGATGCGCCAAAGATTCGCGCACACATAGCACATAAAAATGGCGCAGGATTCAAATGATGACGCTGCCACGGCTCCGGCTGCGGCAGCTGTAGCAGCGCCTAGGAAGGATAGACAGAACCGGTACCTCTGGTCCCGGTCCAGCCAGGGACACGTAGGAGAGGGAGCGCCGGGCTGGGACACGACGACTGCCGCAGCAGCGGCCGGGGCATCGCCGGCGGTCCCGGAGCAGCATCAGAATAAGCTGGACCCGACCGATTTCCAGAACAACTTCCCGCCGAAAGAACGCAACGCCCAGATGGGGGATCCGTCCATCGGCGAGGCCATCAAGACAATCAAGTGGTCCGACTTCCTCGAGATCTACAAGGCGCCGTGCGTCCGCGACGGTCTCGTCACCGGCATCGTTTTCGGTGCGACCGTCGGAGCCTTGAGAATGGTTATGCGAGGTGAGTTGCCACTTCTAATTGCCTTTCCAAGGGGTCCTTCATTCTCATGAACAGCCGACCTCTTCACCACTCCATCAATTTTATTATCGAGTATGGGAGCGACATTTCAACTCACACTCGCATCCTAGGATCACCCAGCAAAGCGGCAAACTGGGCTGTGGGTAGTTTCATGGCGGGCAGCACCGGGCAGTTCGAGTACTGCCAGTATCTGCGGCGGCAGGAGCGCATCAACATGAAGAGGACAGTTGAGGTCTACAAGGAGACCATGATGGAGAAGAGGCGGCGGGAGCTGGAGCAGCTCAAGCAGCAGCAGGAGCAACGGCAGGCCGAGGAGGCGGCCAAGGCGAGCCAGAAAGCTTGGTACAAATTCTGGTAAACACGTCGCTGCCTGTCTCTAAAACATCGGCTGTGGCAGGCTGTTGGGAATGCTTGCCTGCATCCTTGTGTATGAATATTCTGTCCCGCTTGACAAAAGCATCTGCAGCATTGGACGCGGTGAGGGGAGGGGGGTTGTATCATCTTCATCCGTTCCAGTCTGGGGTATAAAAGAAAGACTATTTGAATCGCCCTGTCGCCCCCTTGGATCCCATGTCGATTCGTTTGCATCGCGTTGCATCGCAGCTTTTGCTGCGTAAAAAGAAATAAATAGAACAACACATTATCATGCTCGTCATCTTCCAAATGCATTCGCATACAGAACTGACTGCAGAGATAGGTTGAATCCTGCGTTTATGAACGCCCGTGCCCAAACGCCAGTCAACGCCTCTCATGACGGTCCTTCGGCCAGGCCACACATAAAGGGGGACGGCCAGTATGCCATGTTCCCATGCCAGTTATCGAAAACATCATCATAGCCGCCGGGCTCATACGTTCGCCACAACCGGGTTGGGCTCTGCTTCTGTAAAGCGAACCTTTCGCACTCCACCACCCCGGCCACCACTGCTGTTGCCAGATGACTTGGAGTCCAGCTTGGGGCCTAGGCCCGCGGCGCTTCCCCGTCTGCGCTGATTGCGCCGGGCTCTGGCTTCGCTTTCTTCCCGCTTCTTGTACTCGGCTAGCTGAAGCCGTCGCTTCTGCGTTCGCGCATAGGCCATGGCGGCTGTCGGCATGAAGCCGACGCCGTTGATTCCCGTGCCGTCGTCGTCCTCATCTTCAGGATCATAAATCGTAATCTCCTCTTCCTTCCATGTCAACGCAGCCCGGACTGGATCCACAATCTTCATCTCATGGTCCTCGTCTTGCGTCTGGGCGACCTTGCCCTTGCGACCTTTCAGCGGCGGGGTGCCGGCGCGTCTTCGTTCTTTCAACTTGAAGTCATGTAGTCGATCAATCATGGAGTGCGGGCGTTGCAGGTTCGTGGCAGCAACAGTCATCGCTACGGGCTGCAGAATCTCCTCAGTCGTTGTATCGGTGTCGGTGGTAACCGATTCGAGCTTGACTGCAGGCACGGGGTCGCTCTTGATCTCGGGGTCGGGGATGATAACTGGTTCTGCAGTTTCTGCTTCAGCGTCCTTCATTTCCAGCTCCGGGACCTTGACTCTCTTTCGGCTTCCAAACAGGTCGTCGTTGTATCCGTCCTGACGGGTTTCCCGCGTAGGGTCGTATGGTCCATCTCGGTTCTGTTGCCGGGCTACCCCGACCCCACCACCACCGCCTCCATTCAAGGCCAAACCACGAAACTTGTGGACGACCTTGCTGTGCGGGCTCCCGCTTCCGTCCTCATCGGCCTTGACATCGGGAAGCTGGAAAGAGAAACTCGAAGTCGTATATATTGGAGACAACGGGAATTGCTCGTCTCGCTTGCGCTTCGGCGTCGTTGTTGGGGTCGGGAATGGTTCAGTCATGACTGCGTGGGATGCCGCCGTCGGCAGTTATGGGGCTTGGTCCTATGTGGCGCCTGACTCGGTCAGATTCCGGCAAGACTGATCTGACGGCACTGTCGGTTCGTATTGGGATATGGATATGAGTTGGAATGTGTCGAGAATGAATAATGGTAGCAGTGCGTAGTGGGCGAATTGAGCGTGTTGTCTTATTTCCACCGAGGGGTTGACCATTCAGCGCTTTGATCAGATGGTTGGATAATAATACCTAGGTAGGTGGACCGGCAGTTAACACACTTCGAGCAGTTGTTTCCAAGGTACCTACCTACCTAGGTAGGTTCGTTGAGGGATGGATGGTACGGTACGGTACGGAGTACAAACTGGCAAAGCCGCGGAGACGTCCTTGCATCTGCGCCTGCCGATCCCGTGGCGCTGGTGCGATAAGAAAAAAAAAAACTACCTACGTAGTAGAACGCCGCTAAAACAGAAGCTAGAGCCCCTCTGTGAACTGTCCGGTCATGGGGTTCGTCTTTCGTCTCATCGTCTTTTTATTTTCATCTACCTCAGTAACTCGGTCAAATCGGATCGTTTCCATGATTCACAAGACACAACAGGAATGAATTGCATAAACACACCCACTAATCATCGTACGTTAGAGAAAATGGGACCGAGAGATCCTGATATAGTGTTCCAACTTTGATTGGTGATTGCTGAGATAAAAGTCCCATCTTAAGCGTGATTCACTTCATCATACTTACACATGAGAACGGTCTAGTTACTCCATTAACAACAGGCATCCCTATTCATCATTAAATCCCGTCTCAAAACTCCATTGTTTCCGTGAACCGTTTAACTCCGGTTGGGCTCAACCCCCCCCCCCCCTTACTCGCTCCAGGCTTTGTACACGATACGCGTGCCATATGTCTCCCCCTTCCTCAACAGCATCTGGTCCTTCCACTCGGGAACGTTGATCGCGTTCACCCACCGGCTGGGCTCAACACAGAACCCGCTTCTCTTGCGCCGCGCCGGCGCGCCCTCGACGGCCGGGACGTTGATGCCCTCGCCTGTGTAGAACTGGAACGCAGGCTCCGTGCTGAGCACTTCGAGGTTGACCCCGTTCTTGGGGTGTCTCGCGTGCACGTGCAGCTTCAGCGCCTCCTTGCGCGTGTCAATGGGTACCGATCCGGGCTTCTCCGTGACGACGAAGCAGTCGTCCACCTCGGGACCATCAACGCCTAGCTCGAACGGCTTGCCACCCTCGATGCCAGGAAACGGCACGGGTCCGCCCGTGGGGATACCGTTCTGGCGGGGGAGGTACGCGTTGGTCGCCAGCTTCGCGACGGTGCCGGCGAAGGTCTCGTCTCCCGTGAGGTTGAAGTAAGAATGGTTCGTCATGTTGATGGCCGTCTCGTCGGCGCCGTCAACGAGCTGCGCCTCATACTCCATGCCCAGGACAGAAACCTCCTTGCCGTCGACCTTTTGCGTGCCGGCCGTGTAGATGACCTTGGCCTTGACAGTGCCAGGGAAGCCCTCATCGCCATCGGGGCTGGTGAGCGAGAACTCGACGCTCTCGCCACCCTCAAGACCCTCGACTCCGGGGATATCGCGCACGCCCACGGGCTTGGGGCCGTCCCAGACGAGGGAGCTCCAGGGCTTGAGACCGCCGTGTAGGTTGTTTCCGGCGTCGTTGGCGGCAAGCTTGTATGTCTTTCCGCCGTTGAGCGACCTGATTTGGGCCGACTCGAGGCGGTTCGCGACGCGGCCGACGGTGACGCCGAAGTAAGGCGAGTTGTGCTGCTCGTAGAGCTCCTGGTTCGGGAAGCTCTGAACGATGTTGACGCCCTTAACCTTGAATGACTGGAGGATGGCACCCAGGGGCAAGAACTCAAATGTGGCGTCGGCCATGGTAGATAGGAGGTGTGGTGTCTTTTTTTGTGTGGTGGTTTTGGGCTCTTCGATAAGGGTGTTTACAAGAGTTTGACACACTGGACACGAAGCTGACGGCGGAGAATCGCGACGATGATGTGAGATTGTAGTCCCAGAGCCCGCTGTGTGAGAGAGGGAGGGACTTATGCCCCTTTATGGTTGCCCTATAGAGCGTGTCAACTTCTCCCGTTACTGGATGATGTGAAGTGTGCAATTCAGGCTATTATAACTTGTACTCGCGCGCTTGTTGGCCGGTACAGTGGGTATTTTGGGACGAGGATGGATACCTGTGCACAGGAAATGAAAGCTTCTGCGGGGAATCGCCGCCCGCGGCGGGGTAAATTGGAGCAGAATCAGACGGGAAAGCCTGGGTTGCCCAGAAATCCACGCCTTCCCCTCGCGTTTTCCATACCATAAACGCCACACGCACCCTTGAGCCCAGCCCTCAGAGCGGGCATATCGTCGTCTGACTGGTGCGTTTAAACACGGGCAACGCGCTAGTTTTTGGAGCCACTAGGTAGGTAGGTAGGTAGGTAGGTAGGTAGGTAGGTAGGTAGGTAGGTAGGTAGGTATCCGACTTCAGGGGGGTTTGTTTATTCTATGCATACTCAACTTGAAGCCCGCTTCAGAGTGAGACAAAAATGGGATCAAACCTGCTGTCACAGGGTAAATGGACACAGCCCGTATGACGGAAAACTCACTGCAGTCACATACAGGTAGTAGTGCATTGTTTGACGCCATGGACAACCTCCTGGTTGAGTCGCTTCCGGCAGCGTTCCGCGATGGCGTCGCGGAGGGGGGAGGCATTACGCGCCACGATATATAATACAACCTGCACCAAGTGCAATCAGCCGGAAAAAAAAGAATGCTCCGAAAACAAATTGCAATATCCTCCGGTAGTCATAACATCAGTCCGAATCCTCGTCATCGTCTCCGAGGAACGCCAGGTCTGCTCGTGCCTTGCCCCGCGCGCGTGACGGGATGTGTGACTCCTGTTCCTCGTCATCATCCTCGTCGTTTTGTTTAGTGTTTTCGTCTCCAGAACCGTCATCTTTCACGGCCTTCGCCGATGCCGGTTGCCCGCGGGCCTTACTCCTTGATGATCGGGCCCCAGCACCCCAGTTTGCGTTCATCTCTTGAACTGCCTCCAGATCCGCTTCGAGCTCTCTGCGCTCCTTGATCTCTTTAGCCTTGGCCTCCGAGAAGCGGCCGTCCATTCCGATGCCCCTGAGCATATCTCTGAGGTGCTTGATCTTGGCCTTTGTGTTGTCTCCGTATTGCTTCAACTCGAACCCCAAATCTTGCGAATACCGCACTTGACCAGCTGAGACTGTAGCTTCTTGATTTCGGCATCGTCGGGGCTGTCTGGGCCTGCAGACGCCTTCTTCTGCCTGGGAGCCTTGCTGCCAGCTCCGGCTTCCTTCTTCTTGCGCTTTGGCTTGGGTGGTTCGTCTATCACGTCGGACAGTTCGCTACTTGTGTCGTCAACGATAATATGTTTCGTGTCCTCCTTGTCAACGCTGATGTCGGGTTTCTTTTCGGCCAATCCGTCTTCCTTCGTCTCGACAGAAACCTTGACCTCTTCCTCAGATAGCTTGGGCCTTTCGTCTTCCGGTTTCTCCTTTTCGCTGTCGACCTTCTCCTCATCGCTGTCCGGCGGCGAGCTCAGGTCATCCGAGTCGCTCTCTTCAGCTTTGCCCGAGCGTCCGTTACGAGCTTTCGATGCTTTCGGCTTGGCGGGGCTCGGCTCCGAATCGGAGTCGATCACGGGTGTGTCCTGCTTCTTCTTACGTGGCGCTGGGTTCTTCTTCGGTTTGGCCTTAGCCTTGGCCTTGGGCTTCTCTCTCTCCGAGTCGCCATCTTCGGCCGAAGGACGCTTTCGACGCTTTGCGGGTGGCGATGCATCGCTTGACTGGCGTTTGCCAGTCTTCTTGGGCTTCGAGCCCTCTTGAGCTTCCTCTTGTTCTGGTTTGGGATTGGAACTGCCCTCCATCAAAGCAGTCTGGTCCGGCATCGGTCAGGCGGGGGCTCAAGGATAACGATGTACATGTATCAAGGATAGATAGTCACTTACAGCGAGCTCTTTAACAAGTTTCTTGCTCTTATCCTTCCAGTCTCCTGACGAAAAGAACCCATCTTCGAGTTCAAGATCCGACTCGACGCGCTTACGGATGAAGTTCACGGTGAGATTGTCTAAATCTGTCTCGAAGACGTTGCGGACGGCGTCAAGAAGCGCCGCCTCAAGCTTCGCGTCTGACGGGGCCATGGTTTCACAGAACGACAAGGATGAACTGGCTCGGGTTGTGGATTGAATGTTGATCGCGACTCTACATGGAGTATGAGGGATTGCTCGGAGTTGGCGGGTGTATGAGATGGACGGGCAATTGCAAGAGCTCGAGGGTTCTATCGCGGTTGAAGACGCGTCGACACCAAATGTTGGAGCGCAAGCATCGAAGCCGACGCGGGCAAGCGCATGTAGACCAAGCGCAACAACCAGTAGAAAGCTACCCAGCTACATGCAACTGGGTGTCCAGAGTGGGGCAGCAGTCCCTCGCCCTTGGTCCGAGCGGAGCTCATCCCATAAAACAAAAAGGACTGGTGAATGAATATTGAAGGCCTCGAGAACAGCAATCACTTGATGCCTTTTCGAGGGGACATGGTAGGTTCTCAAAGGTTAGGTCCCATGGGGTCTTTCGAACCTACAATTTGAAAAACAGTTCCCTGATGGTACGGAAGAAGCCAGGCCAAGAAGCAACTGTTGAAGATGGATGGGTGATGGGTGCTGCGGGGTGGGGTCGTTTGGACTTTGCACGATAATGGTTTACATTACGGATATACAGGTACTGTACGGAGTATTACTTCCTGTTATTAATGGGAGTGCATTCCCCACGGTGATGCTCAAATGGAATCGAGAACATCTTGATGAATCGAACCTCAACGTCCACCCAGGGCCACTCTCAGCCGTCGCACCACGAAGCATCAAGGACATTTTGGTCCGGGACGTTATGGGGCCGTCCATGTCAGTCTGCGGTAGCCAAACGGGGGCCTCGTCTACTCTCATGGGCTGGATGATTGGGCTAGAGCGTTCTTTTGTCGCTCATGTGAATCCTCTATTGGGCGTCGCAACGGTTAAATGCTGTTGGGCACGTCGAAACGTCGCGCAGCCGGGGCTGGACTCTTTTCTTCTTCTTCTTCTTCTTCTTTGAATCCCCTACTGAAAATTAAGAAGGGAGCTTCTCAGCTGTCACTTTTCCTTGCATATCCGTACATCGTACATACTACGGAGTCTCTAGTGTACCATGTATGTATGATTCTGGGACGAAGAATGACGGCACGGTTGCGTCGCTCGACGGAGCATTCATCACCTGGCCAACATGCAAGTGAAGGGAATATGTGGGGAAGCCCTTTCGTCTGGATCCATGCGAAGTGCTCTTCCGGGGGTAACATTTGTGTATACTCCGTAGGACCGTAGTACAGTATAGTTCCCACAGCCTTTTGGAACCACGAAGCCCTGATCCTGTCCGCAAGCCGTCTGCTTTCCAAACAGAACTAAAGCTGACGAGTGCTTACTCTGCGTCCGTACTTGGACGTGGCTTATTACAGGGGTGGATGGACCTCGCAGACGATGCGCCATCATCCTTGCGTCGGCTGGTGTGCACTGGGTGGGTAGACGGATGGAAAGGGAGGAAATTTTCAAGAGACATCGTGAACATTCTCTCTGCTGGCGCAGTACAGTATAGGTAGGTACTGTACGTACCGCCGGTGAAGTGCCCACTCCTCGGCGCCGAATCTCCACTCCCTGGCGGGCGACATTGAGGTGAGGTTCCTCGTGTATCGATACCTGCAAGTCCTTGTCCATTTGTGCGCCGTACCTACCTAACCTGGTATCTTGCATACCGACCTACTATGTAGGTACATGGACATAGGTAGGTACCTAGGTAGGTAGGTAGGTAGTTAGGCACGTAACATTGCACCCATTAAGAGCTGAGGGACATTCGGCTCAACGGGCCTGCAAAGAATATCGCTCACCCTTACTGCGTACAGCCTCGGCCAGACTGTCTATTTCTCCGGAAGGGTCGTCGGCAACATGAACAGCGCGCGGACCGGAGGGGCACGGCAACAGTCATGCACGACAACGATAGCTAGAAATGGCAAGGAATAATTACTCCGTCAAAAGGGACAAGAAAAACAAAAGGTGACAGGGGCCCCGCCGGGCTTTTCTCGCAGCAACATGACATGGATCAAGGGCCAGAAATTACGTAGATGGCACTGCAGCAGGCCATTCTCTTGTGTAAGGCAGTCCCAGCACAGAAACGCGCTGTTTTGCCTGTCCGTTCATCCTAGCCTTTTTCCCTTTTTGCCCCCCCTCGCCATTACAAGACGAACTATTATTTAGAAAACAAACGAGGCCTTACTTCCCTCTTCTGTCGCCTTGCCTTGCCGAAGCGTGGCCTATCCCAAGTATCTCTACTTCTGGGGATCCCGAGCTCCAGCGATTTGGTCGGTCTACATTTGTTCTGTATGTACGGATCGAAAGGTAGGTGGATTGTCTGTCATCCTAGAGATGCCTACACTAGATAGGGCACTGCCGGTCTGGATTGGATCAGACCCAATTGCTTCCTTAGCCGGATTGGCATCTTCCTGCGTCCTCGACACCCTCCTCGTCCTTCTCCGTCTCCTATGCGTCCCACATCAGCCCATGAAGAAGCACCACGCCTCAAACTAAACAACCGACCCATTAGCCGCCCGCTTTCCGTCTCTCTCCGTTCCGCTGCTTTTACTGAGAGCTTTTCCCATCTCGTCTCCCTCCCTCCCTCCCTCCCCCCATCTCTCTGTCCTTCTCTTTTTCTTGGACTTGCACTGTTTGCTATCTTGTCTCACCCCTCCGGTTGGGATCTCTAAACACCTACTTTACATTGCCTTCCTTTACACAAGTACCTATTAAGCCCACGACCTCGCCCTTATTATACCTTTGTCCACGGAAGACGATCTGCTCCCAAGCCATCAGGACGAAACTCGGGTAGCTCAAGACTTTTGAACAGAACAGAGCGTGGCTTATTATCCGGACGCTCCTTTCCTGTCTTGCTCTGTAACAAGAACTACCTAGCCCGCAATCCACCCCTGCACACCTATTGCGTCGCCGTTACCTCAACTTCAGGTACTTTACTTGATCACCCACTTCCTTACATTTACCCCTCCATTCCCCCGCAAGCAAGCTCATCCCAGCCCAACTCAATCAACACCGTACCCTCCCGCCACAGCACCACTAAGCTTAGCTACCGTCCTCCCCATTTCACACTCTTCGAACGAACCCTTCACGAAAGATTCCGCCGTCTCTCCCACTCAACAACCCCTTACAGCACTACATCGACGCGCGGAAATCGCCCAAGATGCCTGCGCTCGTCGACGAAGAGACCGCGCCCGGACGCCTTCTGCTGCTCTCCAACAGACTGCCCATCACCATCAAGCGTTCCGAAGATGGCAGCTATTCCTTCTCCATGTCCTCTGGTGGTCTCGTCACCGGCCTGAGCGGTCTGTCAAAAACTACCAGCTTCCAATGGTACGGCTGGCCAGGTCTCGAGGTTCCCGAGAACGAGATTGCCGGTATGAAGCAGCGTCTCAAGGACGAGTACGACGCCCACCCCGTCTTCATTGATGACGAGCTTGCCGACAAGCACTACAACGGTTTCTCCAGTACGGACGAACCTCACCCACTCCCCAGCCCCCCTTTTAACCCGTGCTAACGAGTGACCCCCCGACAGACTCTATCCTCTGGCCGCTCTTCCACTACCATCCCGGTGAAATCACATTCGACGAGAGCGCATGGGCCGCCTACCGTGAAGTCAACCGTTTGTTTGCCAAAGCTGTTGTTCAGGACGTCCAAGATGGCGATTTGATCTGGGTCCACGACTACCACCTAATGCTGTTGCCCGAGATGCTGCGCGAGGAGATCGGCAACACAAAGAAGAATGTCAAAATAGGCTTCTTCTTGCACACTCCCTTCCCCTCCTCCGAAATCTACCGTATCTTGCCTGTTCGCGAGGCTCTCCTAACCGGCGTACTGGACTGCGATCTCATCGGCTTCCATACCTACGACTATGCTCGCCACTTCCTGAGCAGTTGCTCTCGCATTCTGTAAGACCAATCCAACATCTTGCTCCTTCTAGTCCCTTGCTGACTTGTCCCTCCCAGTGGAACGCCCACAACCCCCAACGGAGTCGATTACAATGGCAAGTTCGTTACTGTCGGCGCATTCCCCATCGGTATCGACCCTGAGAAGTTTGTCGAGGGTCTCAAGAAGCCCAAGGTACAGGAGCGAATCGAGGCCTTGACCCGCAAGTTCAATGGAGTCAAGCTCATCGTCGGTGTCGATCGTCTCGACTACATCAAGGGTGTCCCGCAGAAGCTTCATGCCCTGGAGGTTTTCCTGACAGAACACCCCGAATGGATCGGCAAGATTGTACTGGTTCAGGTTGCCGTGCCTTCGCGGCAGGACGTCGAGGAATATCAGAACCTGCGTGCCGTGGTTAACGAGCTCGTCGGTCGCATTAATGGCAAGTTCGGCACCATCGAGTTCATGCCCATCCACTTCCTGCACCAGAGTGTATCGTTTGACGAGCTCACGGCTCTGTACGCCGTCTCCGACGTCTGCTTGGTCTCTTCCACCCGTGACGGTATGAACCTGGTCTCCTACGAGTACATAGCGACTCAGCGCGAGCGCCACGGCGTCATGATTCTGTCAGAGTTCACCGGTGCCGCCCAGTCCCTTAACGGCTCTCTCATTGTCAACCCTTGGAACACAGAGGAGTTGGCAAACGCAATCCACGACGCCGTCACCATGTCTCCAGAGCAGCGCGAGACCAACTACAAGAAGCTCGAACGCTATGTTTTCAAGTACACATCTTCATGGTGGGGCCAGTCCTTCGTTGCCGAAATGACACGTCTGTCCCAGGAGACGATGCAGCCCAAGACGCTGAGGAACATCAGCGGAAACGTGGTTGGCCAGGTCACCAAGGCGCTGCAAGGCGCAATCGAGGGGTCTTCAAAACTGACGGGCAGCAAGGACGCCGCAGAGGAGACGAAGCAAGAGACGAAGGAAGAGACGAAGCAGGAGACGAAGCAGGAGAACCAAGAAGCATAGCAGCCGCTGTGCATCTGACTTGCATACCACTCACATCTTTTTTCGTCTTGACTTCCCCTACAGGAGCCGTCGTCTTTGACCTCCATTTTGATGAAGGTATGATTGAAAGAAAGAAAGAAAAAATGAAGGGATAAAAACATACCCACCTCGCTAGCCTGCAAAAAAATTACGCCGTTTGAGGTGCAGGGAAAGCAAACGCAGCGAGGCGGCATCATAATCATTCAGACACAAGGCATTAAGCCGGGGGGCGGAGTTTTATGGGATATTTTACGTTGTTGTTTTTCTCGGTGTTTTTTCTTTTCTTTCTTCAACCAAGGGCAGAAGAGTTTACGGAAACGGTGCACACAAGAAGGGGAATCGTGTCGTACATGACGGCCATCCATGTGTTTCGAGTCCGCGTTTGGGTTCAGCATTAGACAGACTATCTACCTATTCGATAAGTGTGCGATCCCACCATGTGAGACGAGTCGAAACTGACGGGGTGCGGTCCGATTGAAACCCCATAACCAGCCGCGCGATCTAGCCGACTTCCAAGCCATCATCTAAATCACTGTCTTAGGGAGTCAATGACCAAGCAGAGCGGCCTCGCAAAAGCCAGCGCACATCGATCATCAACCGGAGTGACTCTGTACTCGATCTACCTAGGAAAAGGAGCTGGTTATACATGACCATGTTGAATATTGAGTCACTGGGATTCCCGCGGGTCTAAGGAAGGTGTCTCGATATATCTGGGATTGAAAAGTCTATCTTGGTCTCGAAATACCAACCCCAGAACCGAAAGCTAAAGCGAAGGCGAAAGGCTTCGATTGAGAAGCAACAAAGGTAACGTGCTGTGCTGTAATTTCATCCCATCCTCCATCACCTTCTTTCCCCTACCATTGCGTGACGCAAATCGAAACCTGGAAAACGCCCTCGTCGAAAAACGTTCCAACATCAAACCGTAACCATGAGGACATAACGAAAGTACCCGCGGGGGGCTTCTTAGTAGGGCGACGCCACAATGTCCTCCTTGCCGAGCTTGTAGCGGCCGCTTTTGGGCGTGCTGATACGTCCAGAGTCCCTGCGGCCCATGCTGAGCTGCGCAAAATTACCGGCAATGCTCTCGCGTGTGGGACGCTTGAGGCCCTGCTTGCCGACCATGTTAACTTCGTTGGGCAGGGCGACAATGACGTTCTTGTCCGTTCCGAATTTGAAGTCATCAGCCTTGACCTCCTCGGCGTAACGCTTGATGCGGTAGGCAGCCTTGGCGCCTCGAAGCACCTTCCTCAAGCTCCACTCCACGATGTAAGGGCCAGTGGCAGTGATGATGCTCGTCTCCTCAGTACCCTCACCGGCATTGAAGCGCGCCGGCGTGAAGGACACAGGCTTGCCCGTCTCATGGGCAAACTGAGCAACGTGCTCGGGCGTGAGAGCTAAGCGGCGCGGCTGGGGCTTGTCGCTGGCAGCGAAAGACCTCTCGAAACCGAGCTTGCCTTCGTTCTTGCCAGACTTTTGCAGCGCGTCGACAAGCAGGATATACGTCCGGCAGGTGGCGAGCACCCACCGACCGTCAGCAGATACATCCAGACCGAGAATTGCCTCGCCGAGAGCGGGAATGTGAGTCTTGGCATTGATTCCCAGACGGTCGAAGAGACGGACGTCACCCTTATTGGAAGCGACAGCGATGTAGCCCTTTTCGGTAGTGGCGATGGCAGAGAAGTCGTTCTTGGAGACGTACTGCTTCAGCTGAGAGTCGACCAGCTTGGTACCGGACAAACGAGGGTCGACGCGGTATAGAGCATTCTTGGAGATGCCGAGGAAAGTGGGCTCATGGGTCATCTGGGCGAACTTGTTCTCGGGTGCAAAGTTGAGGACGGGGATATCCTCGTGAACGTTCCACTCGTCGACAACTTTTCCATACTCGAGGTCCATGCGATAGAGCTTGTTGGGGTCTTGCTCGTTCTGCAAGATCATGTTGCGATCCTCGTTGTGAAGCATGACCTTTTTCGGGCTGAACAGTGTTCCCTTGGGAGTCTCGACCTTGGAAATGTTGGTGGAGAATTCAAGGTTGTTGTTTGCCGTGTGCTTGAAGACACCGATCTTGGAGCCGCGCACGACGAAAGAGCGATCGTGCTTGTAGCCAACAGCAAGTTGGGAGTTGACGTTGCCATCCTCGTCCTTGGTCTCAACATCATCCTCGTCCTCGTCGCTGTCGTAATGTTCGCTGCGCTGAGCATCTTCCTCGGCGTCCTCGTAGTCTTCTTCTTCCTCCTCCTCCTCCTCCTCCTCTTGTTCCTCCGGGGTATCTTCCATGGTCAAATCATTAAAGGCGTCAGTGACGTACTCCTGCTCTCTCTCCTTGATCTTCTCCCACTTGGTTTCATTCAGCTGCTCCCAAAGTGCGCGGAGAAGGGCATCTTGGAAACGCTCCAGCGTCGGCTGGTCCTTGAACCGAAGCAGCCAAGAGTACGCTGAACCGTCGCCAGAGAACTGGTTGAAGATGAAGGATAGGAACTCAAAATTGAAAACGGGGTTGATGTCGGCGACGATCGGAATGCCAAGCCAGGCCCGATCCTCGGTTTCAATCTGAAGCCAGTATTCCCATTTTCCAATTTCTGTAACAGTGGCGGTGACAGCGGCGTCCTGCTGGACAAAGGAACCGGACGGGAAGTCGAAGAAGTGTAACTCAGCGCTCTCTGTAGCATACGTGCTGAGGGCTGTGGGGGCCTCGCCAGCTTTAGGCGGTCCATTCGCCCTGGTTCTCTCGGGCGTGACGGGCATCTTTCTGGGCGTCTTGACGGGGGTCTGAACAGGCGACGCGTCTTCCTTTTTAGTGGGAGTGCCGACCGGGCTTTGGGGCACGAAAAGGCTGTCAACTGACTCTATCGATCGGACAAGAGTCGTCGGGCTGTGAACCGGACTGGCGGGAGGTATCGGCTGCTCGTCGTGGAACTCAAACTGCTTGAGGTCGAAGTCGGAGGCGGTTGTGTGCGGCTTGCGGTACTTGCGTTCGTACTGGCACTCCTTTGCAATGCGCTCGAACTGCGTGACTTGGGCAGGGGAAACAACGTTGTCACAAACAAACTCGTAGACGTCGCCGGTGTCACCACTCAGGTCCCTCCAAGCAATAACCTTCTCAGAGCCTTGTCGAATCTCGACGCGAAAGTGCAGAGCCTCGTCGAGCAGGAAGGTCTTCTCGTCTCTTTCAGCGGCAGCAAGCGCGTCAATCTCGGCGTCCTCTCCCTCTTCCTCGGCCAGGAGTTCAGCCTCGCCTTCCTCGTAAACTCTCTGTACTACGAGCTGGTACTGGAAATCCTGTGCGGTTCGTCGGATTCGGGCAGCGGCGTCCTTGAAGATGAGTTCAGAATAACCCTTGGGCGAAAGAGGGCGGACGAGGTAGAGCTGTCCTTGAGGGAGTTCGATCAGAGATTCTTGGTTGCTGGATCCAAAGATGAGTTTGCCAACTAGGAGGGGGGAAATGTCAGTATCGATGTGGTTGATGGGGGTTGTGTGGGAAATCGACGAAGTCGGAAGACAAGTCTTGTTTGCAAACGTGGCGATGACGAAGGAGGCCCGACCAAGCACATGCGCCTCGCTGTTTTCCACGCCACATAGCTGAGGGCAGAAGTCACTTGCTAGAAATGATGGCGGGGTCAAACTTACCGTTTCGAAGGACAAACATCTTGAAGTTGGGGTAGGTTTGTTGTGGCAGCAAGTTGTTCGTGGGCGGAGAGCTCTTGCGGGTGTTTATGAATGTTTTCAAAGCCTTCCCGTCCAATGGAGTGAGAAGAAGGCAAGGAGGACAAAGAGACGGAGAGTCCCAGACCTTGGCCACGAAACGAAAGTGCGATCAGGCACTACGGAAGAAACTGCGTCATAAGTAGGCAGACAAGGTAGCTTTTGGGTTGGATGGTTCAGATGATGGAGGGTGAAATGGTCTGTGGCTGTGCACGTCCCTTTTCTTGCCCTCCTTCTTTGCCACGGCAACACAATACGCACTAGTCATGCGCCACAGAGCCGGGGTATCACGCAAATGTATCCGTAAGGGTTGCTGGCAAACGGCAGGTCTAGGCCCAGGGACTCTTCCTGCCTTCGCCCCTAGCACCAGAACCAACCAGCACCATGGCGGGGCAGACACCAGGAGGCCTCATTAACCGAATCGTACTAAGTGACAGTTTGAGAGTCAACAGATGAACATGCATCTAACTCTGGAATGTCTCTGCCTTCCTTAAAGACACTCTTGTCGGCTTCTGTTGGCCTCTTCCGCTATACTAGACGCTGATAGCGGGTGTTGGATTAACCCAAAAGACGGTGGGTTTGTGACAAAATTGACATTAAGTTCGATTATGTGGGTTCCCGTGATGCAGGTTTCGTTTATATTGCAGGACTTCACCAGACAGAATGAGATCAGTGCAGAGAAACATCTATACAGCCCTTGGAGAACCAAACGGTGTGGTTGACGAGGGCTCAAACAGCCTCCGGCCAGCCGCTTTTCCACGGCATCCTTGCTTGTAGCGTTCAGTCTATTCTTTAGGTACCTACCTGGGTGCTCATATTCCATGAGAGAGAGGCATAGGAAGAGATTCGTGTAAAAGGATGAGGGTGACAGAATCCAAGGGCGCCTCCCAGTAGAGCTGGATATCGCGCGATTAGAATAAGCGGACCTTGCTTAGTGACACGATTGCGGGGCAAATAAAGCCGGTAGTAGGGCAGTATAAGTGATATTTCCCATTCAAGCTACCTTGTATCACAGAGTCCTGCTCATCGCTCACAAGGCGTTGCAACCATCAACTGCTAAAGACATGATATGCTGACAAAACGAATGTATGCGCCTGGTCTCACCACTTACAGGAACAAAGGAATTATAGCTCATCGGCAACCTGCGCTTCATTCTTGGTTTGCCCAACAACCTCCTGCACGTTGTCCGTTTCAACTTTCTGCATCTTCTCCTCGGCATCAGAGAAGTCATCGGCAATCAACTTGGCGATGTTCATTCCCATCAATGAACTGGTCTCCATGCAGGAAATGAAGCTTTCAATACCAGACAGATAGTAGAGGCCGTCCCGCAGGATGGGATCCTGGAAAGTCACACGCGGATATTCAATGGGGTAGGAATTGAAAACGTGAGGGTGGTACCAAGAAATGGGGTCGACGGTACGCGAGCTGTCCTCCTCGGTCTTCTGTGGCGGGACGATGGACTCTGGAACCTCCACACCAAGCAACTTTGACAAGAACTCTGCAGTAACCTTTTCAGGTGAGAAGATCTTGTACAGGAACTCGTCTTTGAGAGTGTCTGGGTTGGTGATGGTTCTCAAAGTGCTGATTGAGTAGAATCCCGCTTTCCCAGCGCCCTCAGATCCGGCCTTCGATTCGTCCTTGGGGTTGAGCGTTGTCAGAACCGAATCCGGGGCCTTGGAACCAGGTTTCAGACCAAAATACTCTGGGCTGAGACGGAAGGGAGAAGTAAACAGAGTGACATGAAGCTTGGTGTACGGGATCTCGTCAATCTTTTGCTGGAACAGGTCCTCTGAGACGTTAATATCGCCATATTGCCACGGAGTAGCAATCACAACGTTGTCAAATGCAACCGGATATTGTTCTGCCTCAGCATCGGCCTCGGAGTGAGCACCTTTGGTGGAAAGCAGGTATTTGGGGCTGGAAGGGCGAGACTTCAGCGCAATGGCGGTCACCGATGTGTTCCTTTGCACTGTAGCATTGCTTTTTTGGAGCATAGTCGAAAAGATTTGCCAATTCCCACCAATGACCTGCTTGGCACCCTCAGGCGCGAGGGAAACCATGGTCTCAAGGCCATGAATGTGCTTCAAATTCGACGCATAGTTGACGCGGGTTGCTGCCTGGATGATATCATGGGCGAAAAGTTCGCTGATCTGCAAGATGTCAGTCGTAGATCAGCGCAAGTCATGCGGCTCACTTGCCTCGTTGTCAGCAAGGAACTGCTCTCCTGTGGCCGAGGTTGCCTTCAGGAGGTCCAGCTCGAAGGCTCTCTGGGTGAGAGACCGGAAAGGAAAGTGAGGCCTCTCGTAAAGCTGCAGAAAGGTCGCGACGGTCGACTGAACAAGCTTCTGCGCCTTGTAAGGGGCAGTGCCATACTTCCAAAAGAGCTTGGCCAGATTCCACCAATTCCAGGAGCTGTCGTCCTGGGTGAAGACGAATTTCTCACCATCCCATATGCCCAAGAAGCCGTCGCTACCGGACTCGGGTTCTTTCAGAGGCAGTCCAAAGTTGAGGCTGGCGTTATACATAATGTGGTTGGCCTCTATGAAAATGGAGGCGCCTAGCTCAACAGGCTCAAGCGGGTTATTGTAAGCATCTACGGTCAAGGTACGGCCGCCGATACGACCGGTCTTCTCGAAAACTGTGATATTCACGGGAAGCCCTTCTGCCTCGGCAAACCTTTGAAGGTAATATGCTGTGGATGAGCCGCCAGCGCCAGCCCCTGAATGCCATGTTAACACTCCGCATTGTGGGTCACATCCGTAGAAGCTTGATGTGATGTAAAGGGTACGCGATCGTCAAATATGGGCAGACCCAGTGTTCACGTACCAATGATGGCGATCTGCTTGACATTGCTCTCGATGATGACATGCTCAGCCTCGGTCGCAGGCGCTGCGGAACGTGTCAAACTAAGCGCAGACAGCACAGCTGAGAGCTTGGACCCCCACATTGTTTCGTGTAACTAGGCTGACCGTGTTGAGTTGATGGGATGGATGGGCAGAGTGAAGACAATATGAGAAACAAAGGAGTAAGGAGGAAGTATGAAAGATGGAAACTATTCGAGACACGCTTGGAAGGATGAGAAGAACGAAGAGAGAGCACGACATGGATTCGTATTTGAGATGTCTACGGATGTCTCCAAGGGGATTAAACTCAGAGTGAGTAAACAAATCGCCGCTTTATTCGTATTACGATATCATCAGGGGGGGGGGGGGGGGGTGGTTCATCTCCCATGCATGGTCAGGTAGGGTTCCAAGGCAAACATGATTGCCTGTCGCGACGATTTGGACGGTTTAGTCAGTAGACTGAGTCTTTCGATGAGCTAAATAGTGTGCAAAACTAACGTCTATAATCCCTGAGGAGGTGTAGAACAGATTACCTCACGAGATTTCGAGCAGAGCCACTTGAGACTCAAAAGCAGCGGTTCTGTCTCCAGGCAGCGGTTTCATTCTGGGGGTCCTTTGAGGGACCCCCCCCCCCCCCCCCCCCCAAAACTCCCCCAGGTCCCTGGTTCCCGCTCTCGAGTGGTACGTGTACGGAGACCTCGGTACGTACCTAAGTAGCATTTGACACTAGCAACTACCTAGGTAGTACCCTAGTTTATGGTAGCGGGTAAAATGACGGAGGTCAATTGGTAGGTTGACGGATATCTAACCATATTTGGTAGGTATTGCCACACCACCCACATACTACCACATACACTGCCACATGCACTGCCACATCCACCCCCTTCCACCCGGAAATACCATAATCCGTCACGCGAACATAACCCACGCGAATCCTAACCCGAATCCTAACCCAAACCCTAACCAACTAACCCGTATCTTTTACTTTTCTTTTGCTTTCTTATACTCTTTTAAAAGATGCAGGTTAGTTGGTTAGGGTTTGGGTTAGGATTCGGGTTAGGATTCGCGTGGGTTATGTTCGCGTGACGGATTATGGTATTTCCGGCCATTTTCCTGATCGGGTTAGATACCGTCAACCTACCAGTTGACCTCCGTCATTTTACCCGCTACCCTAGTTTATACATAGTACAGAGTATAGGTAATATGCTGCATCTTCGGTCTGCTAGTATGCATCTATAGAATATATCCTATAAACGAGCAGTAGTATCGAATGGATGGCACGCAGCAAGCCAGCACCTTCTACCAGCGCTGACCGCCTGCTACCTCGAGGCAGAAAAAAGTCACCACCACAGTCCCGCATCTGAAGCTCCCCGGGGCCAGGTCAACCTCGAGAACACTCTACGTCTGGTCGCTAATCCATTAACCTTACCGACCGTTACCCTCTCACAAACCTCTCGACGACCTTTACTCAACATGTCTGCGGCGCAACTGCTCAACCCCAAGGCCGAATCGAGGGTGCGCACCCCCCTTTTCCTGGCAACCTTGTTTGTCATGCTAATGACCGAATAGCGGCGGGGTGAAGCCCTGAAGGTCAACATCAGCGCTGGTGAAGGTCTCCAAGATGTCCTCAAGTCCAACCTCGGCCCTCTGGGCACCATCAAGATGTATGCTTGACCAAATTCAAACTATCTACACGAATTCTTGCTAATGATGCTAGGCTTGTTGACGGCTCCGGTCAAGTGCGACACACTACCTACCCCTCTTCTCCCGGATCCTTGCTAATGCGCGCCGCCCTCAGATCAAATTGACAAAAGATGGGAATGTTCTCCTGCGCGAGATGCAAATACAGAACCCTACCGCCGTCATGATTGCTCGAGCTGCGACTGCACAAGATGATATCTGCGGAGACGGCACAACATCGGCTGTTTTGTTGATCGGAGAGCTCCTCAAGCAGGCAGACCGATACATCTCGGAAGGCCTGCACCCTAGAATCATTACGGATGGCTTCGAGATTGCCAAGAACGAGGCACTGAAGGTGTGCATCGTGCAAACTAACAGGTTTTGTGAACGCCACTGACAGGTGATAGTTCCTCGACAGCTTCAAGCTCGACAAGGAGGTCGACCGCGAGCTTCTTCTTTCCGTCGCCCGCACATCGTTGTCCACGAAGCTCAACTCCAGCCTGGCTAGCAAGCTTACCCCCGATATCGTCGACGCCGTGCTTGCAATCTACCAGGCCCCGGCTAAGCCCGACCTGCACATGGTTGAGATCATGAAGATGCAGCACCGCACCGCCTCCGACACCCAGCTGATCAAGGGTCTTGCCCTCGACCACGGTGCCCGCCACCCCGATATGCCAAAGCGTGTTGAGAACGCCTACATCCTGACGATGAATGTAAGCTTGGAGTACGAAAAGTCCGAGATCAACTCTGGCTTCTTCTATTCCAGCGCGGAGCAGAGGGACAAGTTGGTGGAGAGCGAGCGCAAATTCGTCGACGCCAAGCTGAAGAAGATTGTTGAGCTGAAGAAGGAGGTCTGCGGAAACGACCCTACCAAGAACTTTGTCATCGTCAACCAGAAGGGTATCGACCCTCTGTCCCTCGACGTCCTGGCAAAGAACGGCATTCTCGCTCTGCGTCGTGCCAAGAGAAGAAACATGGAGAGACTGCAGCTCGTCTGCGGAGGCACTGCACAGAACAGCGTCGACGACCTGACGCCTGATATCCTGGGATGGGCCGGCTTGGTCTACGAGCAGACTCTGGGCGAAGAGAAGTACACTTTTATCGAGGAGGTCAAGGACCCCAAGTCCGTTACCCTTTTGATCAAGGGTCCCAATGCACACACCATCACCCAGGTCACTGATGCCGTTCGCGACGGTCTTCGCAGTGTCTACAACATGATTGTCGACAAAAGCGTCGTTCCTGGCGCCGGTTCTTTCCAGGTTGCCTGCGCAGCGCACCTCAAGAGTGATGCTTTTGCCAAGACGGTGAAGGGCAAGGCCAAGTGGGGTGTTGAAGCTTTTGCTGATGCTCTTTTGATTATCCCGAAGACCCTGGCTGCCAACGCTGGTCTTGACATTCAGGATGCTCGTAAGTACCCTATTTATGTCACACGAAATCATCATCTAACGGGTCACAGTTGCTGCTTTGCAGGATGAGCACGCGGATGGCAATGTCGTTGGTTTGGACCTGGCGACGGGTGAGCCAATGGACCCTGCGCTCGAGGGTATCTTTGACTCCTTCAGGGTACTCAGGAACTGCATCGCCTCCAGTTCAAGCATTGCTTCCAACCTTCTACTCTGCGACGAGCTTCTGAAGGCGAGACAGATGGGCAGAGCAGGAGGCCCAGGCCCTGGTATGGATGGTCCCGAGGAGTAATGAGTTTGATAGGTTCCCATGTAAAAAGGTATTGGCACGGTAGACAAAAGGGGTGCTCTCGGACCTGTCAAGCTGAGCAATGGAATGATATCCAATCGTAAAGATAATTCGGCGTCCATTCCGAAGTGACGTGACACCCGGCAGTCAAGGCTTGAGACACAGGTGATTAGTTGCCTACTAGGTAGGTGGTTGGTTACCCCTCGCCTGGACGAGGCCTGAGGAGCGATAAGATAAGCCCCGCATCGCAATATTTCGAGCACTCCAAAAAAAAAAATTAACCCCACGTACTGTCGAACAGTGCCATCTTTTCTGAACAGCACAGTCATCTTTCCGGATTGAATTTAATCCGAGATCAACTCCAAAGAACCATCCGATGACAATCGTCTGATTGGACGATACAGCTCTAGCCATGGAGAAATAACAGAACAACCAATAAGACTCATCCCAAGGCTCAGATGATAGTGTGCTAGATGAATACTCACACAGTGACGAGGTTACCGAATGCTTGGGTAGTTTTGGTCGCGGCCTTCGACGTCGCAAAGACTAGCATATCAAGCTTACAGAAACCATGGCGGACTACGATAGCGACTCCTCAGACCAGGGGTTCACTGAGACCAATGTGTTGCTTGGCTATGCCACCAAAGATGCCGACGAGGACACCATCAGCCGTCTCGGCGGCCAACCAGTAAGTCTTTCGCATCGGGTTTCCCTTCCCACCCCGCCAAACGCCGCGGGAGATGAGCAACGATGGACTGACACGCCGTCAACCTGTAGGACTGGCTGAGCCCCGAACAACCAGCCTCGGCAGCCCTAGCGCGCTGCAAAGTGTGCAACGACCTCATGGCTCAGCTGTTGCAGCTCAACGGCGAGCTCCCGGAGAAGTTCCCCGGCCATGAGCGCCGCCTATATGTCTTTGCGTGCCGTCGGCCGACATGCCGGCGCAAGCAGGGCAGCATCCGCGCCATAAGAGGGGTCAAGGTATCCAAGGATGCACCGGCAGTCGGAGCAAAGAAAGCCGATACGAACCCTCCGAAGAAGACGGTTGAGGAGGCGCCCAAACAGAACGACGGTCCTGGCCTCGGCAGTGCGCTGTTCGGCGGCGGCGCCAACCCGTTTGCAAGCAACGCAAACCCCTTTAGCACAGGAACATCTTCGAGCAGCCCCTTTAGCACCGCCGCACCGGCGTCGAACCCTTTCTCAAAGCCAGCAGTCGAGCCTGAGCAACCCGAGCAGCCCGACCGAGAACAAAAGGAGGCCAAGGATTCGGCAGCGTCCCTCAGCAAGACTTTTGCCGAGACCCTCAATCTCAACAACTCGCAGGCTCCTTCCGGCCCGCCCCCTCCACCAGAGCCTTGGCCCGCGGCCGACGCCCTGCCGAAGCCATACCCGCTTTCCTACCTCGCGGACGCCGAGTTCGAGACGCTGGACCCGGAGCCCATGTCTGTGCCTCAGAACACGCGGATGGAGGTCGACAACGAGGGTGGTGCCGGTGCCATAGGCGGCGACACCAAAGATGTCTTCGAGTCGTCCATGGATGCCGTGTTCCAAAAGTTCGCAGACCGCATGGCGCAGAACCCGGAACAGGCCATCCGCTACGAGTTCGCCGGCACACCGCTGCTGTACTCCAAGGCCGACGCCGTCGGCAAGGCCCTCGGCAGCGGCGGAAGGATGCCAAGGTGCGGCAACTGCGGCGCCGGGAGAGTGTTCGAGGTGCAGATGACGCCGCACGCCATCACGGAGCTGGAGGCCGAGGAGCTGTCGCTCGAGGGCATGGATTGGGGCACGATCATTGTCGGAGTCTGCGAGGTGGACTGCCAGAAGAGAGGGGTCGAGGCCGGTGAGGCGGGCTACCTTGAGGAATGGTGCGGCGTGCAGTGGGAGGAGATGGAGAAGCGATAAAAATGTCCGTTTTACAACACGAGGCGCGAAAAAGCAAGCAAAGGTTTAGACGTCATCAAGACAACTGGGATCAGAAAAACTCATGACACATCGAACTTTGTGGCATGTCTCATATTCAGGGATATACTCCATGGTTCCCCAATTCAAAAGTCAGTGAACGCCGGTAATTTTGCCTCCATGCTCTCTTCCAGCCCTAACTCCATTGAAGGAGCTATCAGTGGCTGAGGGGATTTTTCGACCGTGCTCCCCCTTTCGTCTTGCTCTTCCCCTCACCAAAAAAATCAGCGGCAGCAGCCTGTAATGTACTGGTTTTCAACCCCTTTAAACAGTCTCCTCCCATGATCTCCGGATAACTCTCGAGAACATGTCAACATTTACGTCCTCCCTTATCTCTGACTTCTTGGCCTCGTTCTCGGTGTTCTTGGGCACGGTGACAACGCCGTTGTCGCCGACAGTCCAGCCAGCAACCTCGGTGACGAACTTGGCAGTGGCGTCGGAGTTGAGGCCGAGCCACGACTCAAGCTGGGACAGGCTGACCTCGCGGAAGGCCTGAGCGACGAGGTTGGCAATGTTGGTGCGGATGAGGTCCTCGAAGCCCGATATATCGGCGATGAGATCGGCACAGAGATCGTCGCCGTCAATGGTGTTCCAGAAGCGAGCGTACTCGGAGCCCTCGAGCTGAGTGTTAAGGAGGCGCAGCTTGGCAACGGCCTCGGCAAGCTCGCCTTGGGCAATGACGGAAGGGTTGATAAGATGCAGGGCGAGGCTGAATTGCGGCGACGGGAACTGGGTCATGGCCTTGACGAGGATGTTGGTGACGACCTCATCCTTCATGCGGTCAGGGTTGAGCTGGTAGCTGTGAGAGAAGCGCCAAAGCGCATTCGGTTAGCAATGTCTCCATGACGATCGCATCCTGGTTTGATATTCGGGAGATGTTTTCCGGTTTCGTTCAGGCAACACCATAAGCTGACTTCAGTTGCGACTGAGATGTTCATGACGGAACAGCCAGCGCATGTCAGGTAATAGGAAACGTTTACATGATCATCATATAACCGGGGCATGACCATGATAAAGGTTGACAAGCCAAGGAAAAAGTACACAAAAGATGCGCAACATCGGGAAGGGGGGGCCGGCTTACAGCTTCAGGAGTGTCCGGTTGGCATTGCAGTCGCAGTATTTTTGCTCGCACTGCTCCTGCAGATACGACTCAAGGCTGATGACGGCCTCAGGGTTGTAGCGCTCTAGGCCATTGATGATGTTGACAATGTATTCGGGCCGCTCGGGCGGATCTTCGCCGTTCAACATGGTTGCTGGTGTTGTCGGCGTGGGGAGGGGGGTATGTGTGTCAAAGGAGTGGTGGTGTTCGAGATTCGGCGGGTAAGGAGAGGTATCGTGGAGGGGAAGGAAGAAATCGGTGCCGCTGGTGGGGCTTGGGCCGCCCTGCGAAAGATTTCCAAAAGGTCGAAGTGCAAATGTTGTGTGGAAGTCGCTTGGGTCGTCGAATGAGGCATAGCGCCGGCAAAGGGGTAAAGTTATAGCCGACCTATCTCCTCCAATGACTAAGCAGTTGCTGGGGCGCGAGGATGCACGGGCCCTGTGATGGTATCAAGAAAACACCGTCATTGACTGTTATTACCTAGGTACCTACCTAAGACGTCCTACAGGGGTGAGCTGCCTACCTACCTACCTAGGTAGGCCAGCTCATCGTCTTGGATGAGCATACTTCTCTTCTGATATCACCGTTGCCATGCCGAGCCCACACAAGAGAAGGAAACTCAACGACCAATCCTCGTCTGGAGTACCTTCCCGGGGACTGGAATATTTCTTCTCAAAACAGAAACACAATGGCGCATCGGCACTTAAAGCCACCCCGGAGTTGACATCAAAGACTGCATCACAGACCCCGGGTTCAGGAGACCAGCAACAAGGGTTGACAGACGAGGAACTTGCACGGAAATTGCAAGCGGAATGGGATGCCGAAATTCAAAACGAAAGGGCAAGTTCAACACCATGTCCAGAACCTGTGACAGATCCAGGCCCCCAGGTTCAATCAAACGAGGCAGTAGAGTCCACCAAGGAGCAGCCTGTCGTCGACCTCTCATCGACACCTGCCACGCTTCCGACGGCGCCGAAAAAGAACACCTTATCACTGTCCTCCGTAGCCAACGCCGAGGATATCATTGCAACAACAATTCCTCTGGACCAAAGCCCTTTGGCCTTTGATCCGTCAGAGTTCGTTCCTCAGCTCAAAACACACTGGGCGGCAGAGGGTGGCCATGCATCCTATGCCTTCCTGACCCGGTGCTTCATTCTGGTGAATGCGACGCAAAGCCGCATCAAAATCGTGGATACACTCGTCAATTGTATCAGAATCCTGATCGAAGCCGATCCCGAAAGTCTGCTTCCAGCTGTATGGCTTGCGACGAATGCCATCTCTCCCCCATACATCTCCTTGGAGCTTGGTTTGGGAGGTTCGGCAATCTCCAAGGCGCTCAAGCAAGTATGCGGCCTAGATAGTCGAGCTTTGAAGACGATTTACGACAAGTACGGTGATGCGGGAGACGTTGCGTTCGAGGTGAAGAAGAAGCAAAGCTTCACTTTACGAAAGCCGAAGCCTTTGACAATCAAGGCTGTCTATCAGTCGCTGATAAAAATTGCCAGTAGTCAAGGTCAAGGAAGCGGGGAGGCCAAACAGAGGATCGTGGATCGACTTCTACAGGATGCCCGGGGTGGTGAGGAGAGCAGATACATCGTGCGGACACTGTGCCAGCATGTCAGTTTTGCTGTCCTTCTCCTTATCTTGATTGTTTGCTGACATGACAACAGCTGCGTATCGGGGCTGTGAAAACCACTATGCTGATCGCCTTGTCCCGAGCTTTTCTACTTTCAAGACCTCAAGGAGCCGATTTCCCCTTGCGGTCAACCAAAGACCTCCAGAAACTGAAAAAGGAAGAACTGGCTGAGGTGTGGAGCAGGCCAGAGGAAATCATCAAGGCTTGCTTCGCGAGACGTCCCAACTACAACGACCTTGTACCAGTCTTATTAGAAATCGGCGTCTGTGATGAGTTGTTAATTCGCTGCGGTTTGACTCTTCATATTCCCCTACGTCCGATGTTGGGGAGTATTACGAGGGACCTCTCAGAGATGCTTACCAAGCTTCAAGGCAGAGATTTTGCCTGCGAGTTCAAGTACGACGGTCAACGTGCCCAAATTCACTGTGATGAAAAGGGCAATGTGACAATCTTCTCACGCCACCTGGAACTCATGACTGACAAATACCCTGATTTGGTCGCTTTGATGCCCAAGATTCGGGGCGAAGGCGTAGACAGCTTTATTATGGAGGGCGAAGTCGTCGCGGTGGATAGTGAGACGGGAGAGCTCAAGAATTTCCAAATCTTGAGCAACCGCGCACGGAAAGACGTTGCCATTGGGAGCGTACAGGTCAACGTGTGCATGTTCGCCTTCGACCTCATGTTTCTCAATGGCCAACCCCTACTGGATCGCCCGTTCCGAGAGCGAAGAGAGCTGTTGCGGTCCATGTTCATCGAGGTTCCTCGTCAGTTTACCTGGGTGAAGAGCCTTGACGCAACATCACAAGACTCTGATGCCGTCCTGGAGTTCTTCAAAGCAGCAACCGACATCAAGTGTGAGGGCATCATGGTTAAGATTTTGGACAACATGATGGATACCCCATATCAAGGCGACGGAGCAGTAGATGTTGATGGAGAGGTCGCTGAGGAACTCCGAACGCCTTCGAAATCGAAATCGAGCGGCAGGGGCGGCAAAGATGAAGAGGGTGGTACGAAGAAAAGGGGCCGAAGGAAGCCACTTTTAGCAACATACGAGCCCGATAAACGCTTGGACTCGTGGTTGAAGGTCAAGAAAGATTACAACGCGGGCTTCGATACTTTGGATATGATACCGGTCGCCGCATGGCATGGACAAGGTCGAAAATCGAAGTGGTGGTCGCCTATCCTCATGGCTGTCCGCAACGAACACACCGGGTCTCTTGAGGTCGTGTGCAAATGCATGTCCGGGTTCACGGACGCTTTTTACAAGGCGAACAGGGAGTTCTATGACAACGGCGAGCTAAACAGCGAGGATAGAAATAATACTCGAACGCAGAAGCCGGCGTTTGTCGAGTACTCGGGGCCGGAGCCTGACGTGTGGTTCGAGCCGCAGGAAGTGTGGGAGATGGCATTTGCGGATATTACCTTGAGCCCGACGTACACAGCCGCGATCGGCTTGGTCAGCGAGGATCGTGGATTGAGTCTGCGGTTCCCGCGGTTTTTGAAGAAGAGGGAGGACAAGGGCATGGACGAGGCGAGTACGAGCGAATTTCTTGCTGGGCTTTGGAGGAAGCAGGAGGCAAAGGAGCCAGCTAAAGACGGACAGAGTGAATGCAACGGCCTTGAGGAATGATACTCGGTCAACGTATATTCACGCTGTTAGCGATAATGTCTACGATGGTAAACTTAATCCCGAGATACCAACATGTTTATTCGATCGACCAGAAGTCTCTCGTGAATAGACTCCCGAAGCAGACATTCATTCCCGATAGGGTTTCGATATGAGACCAGTAGTCCAGTATATTTATGAATCAGTGTACTCTTCATTGAATGCTTAGGATTATCGACCAAGACAATAATCTGAAATTGCAGTAGATGCTTTCGAGAAGTAGTTGATGACCTTACTCAGAATCCGGTAAGAGTGCAACAAAATAAGGACCCGTGGCTTCCCAACCGTCAGTTTGGTCTAAGACTTGGTCGTTTCCTGGATAAACAGCTGGTTGATCCCCTCTCTAGTTCCGAAAGTGTCCCCTCCCTCTTGATCTATATACGCACCTCAATGCCAGATCAAATCTGTCCAATAATCTGGTGATAGCGACAATAGGATGAACACCACGACAAGTCATCTTAGTGACTCACGTCTCACGGGAGAAGACAAGGGGTTACTGTTGACGGTTGTTGCTGTACCAAACGGGTGTCAAGCACCACTCAATTGGGACTTTAATCAGCTGGCTTCTCCAATGACAAACTTGAGTATCAGGAACCAGTGCCAAATACACCCCGAAGGCACCTCGATAGGTAGTGGTCGTGAGTTGGTGATCGACGCAGGTTTCGTCTGCGCCGGTTTACGCCGATTAAGCTTTAATTCCGGTTTCTGGTCTCCTTCATTTTGTAGCATTCATTCTCTGGGCAATTAGGCTGAAGACTGCCACGGAACTCATGAATAGAACTGCGTTATAGAACTGACGGCTGATTAGTCGAGCTCACGCACCATTTCAATGGGGTTAACATACTGCCTTTCTAGATATTTCTCTCTCTTCATCATCTGTTCTTGCCTCGATGAAAAGGCGTCGCAAGTTCGGCAATGTGGCCTTGAGATGGAGTCGTTAACTAAAGCGCGTATTCATCAACTTTCCATGATGGGGTCTCACCATGCTAATCCTAGCAATTGTCTGCTTCAACTTGCAATGAAGTTGGACACTTTAGGCGACTAAAGCGAAGTGCGGCAAGCTCAGCGAACTAGCATATCGCATGTGCCAAGCCGTTCGATGGGTATGAGACTGTACTACGATTGATGTAACAGCTAAAAAGTGATGATGTTGACATGGGCATCGCTAGGTATCTTGATACCTCTGAATCTGGAAAGTCCCGATATATCGGACGATTCGATATATGCATAATCTAGGGTCAGGGCCATGCACTTATTGAAAGAAGTGCCTCAGTGTGCAGCACTGCCAGGCTGGCCAGGCTTGGGTTAAGGTTAGGGGTGCATTCCACTGACAGGTGCTTCTCCGACCACCTCACCTCTTGGCGAATACCGACGAGGTGCATCTGGATCTCCGAAAACAGGCGACCAAATAAAGCAAGCGAGCAGCTGCCAATACCGCGACATTTTGGATGACCTTGTCCAGGTCCTGATTGGACTGGCTGTCTCCCCATCCTGCCAGATCGCATCTCATCTTCATCAGCCTCCACCCAGGTAGTCCAGAGGCTCGTTACCATCGATAACACCAAACATCATGGCGGTCAACCGGATTCGCGGGCCTTCGCCGTGCCTAGGAAGGGCGAGACCTTTGAACTGCGTGCAGGACTTGTTTCTCAGTATGCGTACGAGCGCAAGGAGTCGATCCAGAAGACGATCATGGCAATGACGCTGGGCAAGGACGTGTCGGCTTTGTTCCCTGATGTTCTCAAGAACATTGCTACAGCAGACTTGGACCAGAAGAAGCTGGTTTATCTATACCTGATGTGAGTCTGCATTCCAGAACGATCCCCGGTCACCACGATGGTTTGTCAAAGCAGGCATTGACACCAAGCCAGGAACTATGCAAAGTCGCATCCGGATCTCTGCATTTTAGCTGTCAACACATTCGTCCAAGACTCCGAAGACCCGAACCCCTCATCCGTGCGCTGGCGATTCGAACGATGGGCTGCATCAGAGTTGACAAGATGGTGGATTACATGGAAGAGCCATTGCGGAAAACACTGAGAGACGAATCTCCATACGTTCGCAAGACGGCCGCCATCTGCGTCGCTAAGCTTTTCGACCTCAACCCTACGATGTGCATAGAAAACGGATTTCTGGAATCGCTCCAGGAGCTGATCGGGGACCCGAATCCCATGGTGGTTGCGAATTCGGTTCAGGCGCTGTCAGAGATTACCGAAACCGCACCAGAGACGAGAGCGCTCGTGGTGACCCCGACGACGTTGAAGAAGCTGTTGATGGCCCTGAATGAGTGCACGGAGTGGGGGCGCGTCACCATCTTGACTACCCTGGCCGACTACCCGGCAACGGATGCCAAGGAAGCCGAGCACATCTGCGAGAGGGTTGCGCCGCAGTTTCAGCATGTAAACCCCAGTGTGGTTCTGGCAGCTGTCAAGGTTGTCTTCATCCACATGAAGGCCGTCAGCCCTGAGTTGGTACGATCTTACCTCAAGAAGATGGCGCCGCCCCTTGTGACACTCGTGGCTTCCGCTCCTGAGGTTCAATATGTTGCTCTCCGCAACATTGACCTTCTTCTCCAGGCCAAGCCCGATATTCTCAGCAAGGAGCTGCGTGTGTTCTTTTGCAAATACAATGACCCTCCCTACGTTAAGCTCCAGAAGCTTGAGATCATGGTACGGATAGCCAACGAGAAGAACTTTGACCAACTTCTTGCTGAGCTGAAGGAATACGCGCTCGAAGTCGACATGGACTTCGTCAAGCGTGCGGTCAAGGCGATTGGCCAAGTAGCAATCAAGCTCGAGAGTGCTAGCCAGAAGTGTGTTAATGCGCTGCTTGACTTGATCGCTACCAAGGTCAACTACGTTGTTCAGGAAGTGGTCGTGGTGATTAAGGATATCCTTCGAAAGTACCCCGGTTACGAAGGAGTCATTCCGACGCTTTGCAAGTATATCGATGAGCTGGACGAGCCAACTGCTAGGGGATCATTGATTTGGATTGTGGGAGAGTACGCCGAGAAGATCAGCAACGCGGACGACATTTTGGCCAGTTTCGTAGACGGGTTTATGGAAGAGTTCACACAGGTTTGTCAAGCATCCCCGACACGCTTGAAGGGCTGGCTAACATGATGCAGACGCAACTTCAAATTCTTACTGCAGTTGTCAAGCTCTTCCTCAAAAAGCCCGGCAACACCCAAAGCCTAGTCCAGAAGGTCCTCCAACAGGCCACAACAGACAACGACAATCCGGATATTAGAGACAGAGCTTACGTCTACTGGCGTCTTCTGTCAGGCGACTTGGACATCGCCAAGAATATCGTGCTATCGCAGAAGCCTTCTATTACTACAACCATGACCAGCCTTCCGCCGGCGCTTCTTGAGCAACTGCTTGCAGAGCTTTCCACCCTTGCTTCAGTGTACCACAAGCCGCCAGAATCCTTCGTTGGCAAGGGCCGCTACGGAGCAGACGAGATCCAACGTGCAGCCATCCGCGAGCAACGGCAGGAAGCGGCCGAAAACCCTATCGCAGCGTCGGTGGCGGCCGCCGCCAACGGCACTACCCCGTCACAAAACAACATCGAAAACCTGCTCGACATCGACTTCGATGGGGCCGCTCCTGCGTCGGCTGAGCAGCAGAGCAATGTTAACACGCCGGACAGAGTGTCCAGCCCCTCGGCAGGTGCTCCTTCTAGTGCCATGGCCGATATGATGGGTCTCTTCGACGCCCCCATGCCGCCGCAGCAACAGCAGGCAATGGCTAACGCAATGAGCCCTGGCGCAGGCGGCAGTGGCATGGCCGACATGATGAACGGCTTCTCTGGGCTTGATTTCGGGAACACCGGATCGAGCCAGCCCCTGCCGGCTGCTATGCAATTACATCCAACTCCGCAAGCACAACAGCCGAGCGAAGGGAACGGGAAGAAGACGAACGAGGACTTGCTGGGGCTCTTCTAGATCTGTGACTAATGGGGGCTTGATCATTGGGAGTACAAGCATGTTGTTAGGAGTAGGTTGATATATGACAAGAACGAAGGCATGAAAAGCCTGCTTCATTTTTCTCATTTTTTGCACAAGCCAATGTATATACTCGAAAAGGGGGTGTCTAGCCCAAGCACCTATCGCGCCGTTCTCTAAGATGCCTCATATTCTCAACTCGATTCATACCCAGCGTTTTGACTCGTACCTTTTTGGCATGCCCAATTATAGTTACCTAGGTAGTTATGGTACCCCCCGTCCTTTTCGCTGAGGTCTTACTCCTTTGTTTTGCGTCGGCCCGCTTACTGAGCAACGCCCTCGACCTTTCCACCAACGGTCCCGTCCATCGGGGGACCCTCGTTGATGCCGCCGGCGGCGGCCCTGTCGCGCTCCCACTCGGCAGGAGTCTGGCACTTTGCGCTCCAGGCGTGGATCTGCGCGATCTCGTCCTTGATGGCGGCGTTGACGAGGCGGTGGCGCTTGAGCGAGGTTTGCTTCTCGAAAACGGGAGAGACGATCGTGGAGGTGAAGGCTTGGCCGCAGCCGCCTAGAAAGAACGACCAAGATGTCAGTATCTCGGACGAAGATGTATATGCATATGTATGTGGTATATGTGGCAGAGAAGTCGCGGCGTGCTTGCACTGAGCGGTGCACCAGCGAAGTGGCTTGTATTTCTAACACGGCGGGGCATGACGTGGGGTCACAATGTCTTGGGAGGGAGGGGAAGAAAGACATTGCCCATGAGAGAAAGAGTGGAATGCGTACCAGACATGTCTGTGATCTCGACGTGGGTTGCCTGGAGCCGCTCGGTCAGGACAGCCTTCAGAGAGGCTTCCGTTATCTGGTTCGCCATCGCGCGAGGAAGCTGTGACTCTAGATGTTGTTTGGACTTGGCGGGTGTGGTTTGCGACGACCGGGTTCCGGAGATGTCGAAAATCGGAGGTGCTTGGGTTCTGTAGTGGCGGTAGTGGGTTGTACGGTGATTAGATTGATTAGATGGTGGGGTTCCTGCGCAGTTCCGTCATCGGGCTCCAGTGGGCTCGCTGACCGCGTGCAGCAAAGACAGCAGAAATCCAAAAAGAATATCTTTGACATCCAGTGAATCCTCCAAGGCCACAGTAAAAAACTACATGCAGTAGGTACGAGCAGCCGCGCCGAGACGACGACAGGTCTCTGGATGTCGGTACACGCGAGCGACTATATCACCGTGGCAATGGTTTATCCGCAATCCATCAATGGCCACCGCCACAGTAACGTAGTTGTTGGCATTTTAGATACGGATACTGACCCAAAGATTGGCTGCTTGGCAAACAAAAAAAGGATTTACAGATGGCTCTCGAGCGTTGGAAAACGCTGTCTAAGAAGAAATGGGCATCGGTAAAAGGTAAAGTAGAAATATACTCATTCTTGTTTGGTATTCGTTTCTGTGTGTCGACGAAGTTCAAAATTAGAAAAGCATCCGTCAACGGCCAAGGATGAAAATCAAAAACCTAGGATGAACAACAAGCGCTTGGAGGAGAATAAGAAAACTCACTCATCCAAGAGTTCAAAAGCAAAATTCCGAAACCGAGAATCGAACTCGGGGCTATGCCTAACCTCTCAAGAGATGAGAGGGCATCATGTTGGCCACTACACCATATCGGATGTGATTGGTAAAAGCACTTCTCAATTGTCTACTATGATGGTATCTAGTGTGGTGGGGGTGAATACAGACTCAGGTAGGCGGGTAACGAGACATAACTTGGAAGTGGAGGTGTGTGTGTCATAGCGGGGCTTATATTATGCACCAAGACCAGCACAACGAAGCGGGGGCATCTCAATATGCATCTATTAAATACATTGAGCAACGTAGGGCTCAAGTCTCTACGCATCACCCAAGACGACCAAACTTCCATTCTTCCAAGTCTATCCTTTTGCATCGGGCTGGATTCGGTTGAAAAGAGTGCGTATTGGCGATTCTATGCATGAAATCCATGAGACGCAATGCTCACTGGCACTAGCGTAACTGTCCATTCCATGAGCACCAAATTTATAAGGGCATCAACGCATATAAGTCGACGTGCTTGCGGACCTGTACTTACATCCCGACTCCAGCCATTTTACCATCCAACACGACATTCAGCTCTCAAGTCTTGTTTTACGACAGCTTCTCGCCTTAACCTGCCTCAGCTTACACCTCAGAAAATGGCGGCCAGCGACAAGTACTCCTCCCCAAGCTTCACATCGCTGGTGGTAGATGCCATGCGCAAGCAGTAAGCCTCACGACCCTCACACCGGCCCGCGAGCAAATATGTGTTTACAATTCTGTCCAGCTATCCCGAGGAGCTTGCTGATAGAAGATGGGACAATGTCGGCCTTCTCCTTGGCAACATTGAGGTCCTCGAGACACGTAAGGCCAAGAACCCAGTCGTGCTCCTCACCAACGACCTCACCTACGCCGTCGCCGAGGAAGCCATCCAAAAGAAAGCCAGCGTGATTGTGAGCTACCGTAAGTTTTGACACACGCATAAGAACTCACCATGTCGCTTTAACACACTATTCAGACCCCTTCATCTTCTCCGGTCTGAAGTCCATCACAACAAAGGACCCGCAACAAGCAACCCTCCTGCTCCTCGCCGCCAACGGCATCGCAGTCTACTGTCCGCACACCGCCGTTGATGCCGCGCCCAACGGCCTAAACACATGGCTCGGCGACATCGTCTCGGGCGGCTCCGTTTCCTCGTCCACGGCCACTCCCGCTACCCGCACCGTCATCAACCCTCTCTCGTCCCCAGCGCCAGCAGGCTTCGAGGGCTCGGGCTACGGCCTCCTCTGCACTTTCCACCAGCCGGAATCACTGGCCGATATCATCAGCCGTGTCGCCTCGCGTATCGGCATGCGTCGCGTCATGGTCGCCTCTCCAGACCCGGCTCGCCTCTCGACGGTCCGCGTCGGCGCCGTGGCCGTGTGCGCGGGCAGTGGGTGGGACGTTGTCAAGAACGCTGCGGCGGAGGTGATTGTGACGGGCGAGATGACCCACCACAACGCGCTCAAGGCCGTGCAGGAAGGCAAGACGGTTATCACGGTGTTCCACAGCAATTCGGAAAGAGGATACCTGACAGAGGTTATGAAACCGCTGTTGGAGCAGGAGCTTGAGAGCAAGGAGGCCGGTGTTCAGGTCCTCGTCAGCGAGGCCGATCGGGATCCCTTCAACATTGTGGACGTCTCCGAGTTGTAAGTTTGTTGACTTGCAGACTGCTCATGAAATATATCTAGAAAAGAGAGAGAAAGAAAAAGAAAGACTCGTATGCCGCTAAAGACACACCCGAGCCAGTCATCTCCAAGCAAAATCGATTAAAGAGAAACCATCTTCATCGGTCGAATCATACAGTTAAGGGATATAGTCGGGTCGTGTATGGGCCTATTATGGCGACAAGCCTCATCTTCCTACAGGTCTCGAATCTTGTGATACTGAACCAAGTGACCGGCAATCGCGGCAACTATGGCACTCTTTATTGACTTGGTTCGCCCAGCCTCCGGTTTTGGTGGCATGAAAATGTTTCCTGTTTGAACCCGTGAACTGCCAGACCCCATTAACGCCAGAAACACCCTCGCTATGTATGCTACAATCCACAAATCAGAAATATGAACAGCTTTCAAGAGCTGCGACCGTCCTTGGATGCCCGCACGCTGCTCGCCCCTGTGCCTCCTTTGACCGCTGCATCGCCCTCCTCGAGACACTCTGCCACGTCGTTCCCGCCGAGCCCCTTCTCCTTCCAAACCTCTAGCAGCCGCCTCGGCATCTCCCACTCCCTTCTAGCTTCTTCAACCTTACCCTGCGCCATTAGCGCCCTCAGCTTCTCTGGCGTGCCCAGCACCTCCCTGGCGAGCTGCTTTGTCCTCCACCGCCTCGCCGCCGCCGCCTCATCCTCACGCTGTTCAGAATCAGGCGGAGCAACAGCCTTGCGCAGAGAATCGCGTATCGAGCTCGCCTGGACGTAGATCCCGGCGATCGCCGGGTCGAGTGTCGAAGCCATGGGGTTCAGAGGGTCCATGTTCGCACGCATCTGCCGGTCCCCGGTGTCAGCAACCCGGCTTTTACTGGGTGTGAAGTCGGGAACTTACCTTTCTGATCGTCTCTGTCGCGGAGATGAGCTTCGAGTAGTTGTCATACACCAACGCCTTCTTCTCCGCGTCGAGCGCCCGGATCTCCCCCAGCACCCGCGTGTATACCCGCAGCAGATCGTCAAGCGAATTTTCCGCCAGTGCCTTCCGCACGTACGCATCGGCGTCAAAGGACGGGCTGTCCAGCTCGCTGGGCGGGACTTCGGAGTGCTCCGCGAAGCCTCCGCGGTCGGACGAGTCCTCGGTCACCTCGAGCGAGGGCGCACCACCTGCCGCCTTTTTGAGGTTATAATATTCGCGAAGGGCAGCCCGGTTCGCGCGCTTCGAGGGCCCTAAAGCTGGCGGCCCTCCGGGGCCATTTCCGAATGTGGCAGCGGACCCTGGATTCGGCGAGCTATTCAGGGAGCGCGGGATATCGAGGGAGGGTCTGGTCGAGGACGTCGGGGTCTGCTGTTGTGCCGAGACGCGGCGGCGGGGTGAGGCAATGGTGGACATTTGGGCGAGAGGAAGTGCCCCTATATTTTAACGAGTTGGCTTTGTTGTCGGGTTAAAAACTCGGAGGTCAATTGAGGGCTGTGTTAGAGTGATTCAGGTGAACTCGCGAAGCTCGTGATAGTGACAGATCGGAGGAAACAAGTCGAGAGATGACGGGGATGAAGGGGATAGGCCAGGAAAAGCTCCTGTGGGGTTACCCCCTGGACTCTAGCTGCTCAGCGAGGCTGCACTACTCAGCAAGCGACACGTGCTAATTTCGGGGATCTACAGTGGGGTTGATGCTCCCAAGACTTTGGGGTAGGTTCCCCACTGAAGCTATATCCATCTTCCACAACACATCTTCTCGCGCTTCATGACGCACAAGAACACAACCCTACAATGTGAAACGACACCCAAATCCTCATACGATGGACTTTACAGCCCAAATTTGCTCCGCTCTACAAGCTCAAAGCTTCCCGACACCCTCGGTCCCCTGGACGACGACCCTGACCTCACGCAACCCTACCCCTCCTCTTCCTTCTCTCATCGCGACCGCAAAGGCGCGCCTCCTCGCCTCAGACCTCACGACGGCGGGTCTCCTTGAATCCTCGTCTACCGCTTCACTTCCCATGGCAAGCCCCGAGACTCCCGAGGCGGTCTTGCAGAATGACGTCCCCTGCCAGGTTCTCGACGTCGAAAATCTAAGCCTCTCGCGCTGGGAGCAGGTTGAGGAGCTCGAGGCCGTGGCGAGGGGCGAGCAGACGACGGGCCGGAGGGTCGTGAGGCTAGCTGCGACTGAGGAGACCGAGTATGATAACATCGACGAGATCTCCGCACCCGGTGCTGCTGGTCGCGGGGGAGCGGCCACGCAGCAAATGCAGCAGCAGCGGCAGCGACGGAACGCGACGCATAGACTCGTACTACAGGACTACAAGGGGCAAAAGGTATACGCGATGGAGCTGCGACGCATCGAAAAGATCGGCATCGGAAGTACCAACATTGGCGAGAAGGTCATGCTCAAAAAGGGTACCGTTATCGCGAGGGGCACAGTGCTGCTTGAGCCGGGCAAGTGCGTATTGCTTGGGGGAGAATAGACGCCTGGCAGAAAGCCTGGGTTGAGGGGAGAATGGCGAGGTTGAAGGAGGCTGTAGAAGGTGGAAGAGAACAATAGGATAAGTCCGGACGGAAGGGGAACCGGCGTAGCATTACTCGGAGTTAGGTTGGCATCGATACCCTTGGTCTGTCTGTTGGCAAGAGATCAGCAATAGTGCTGTCTGTCTCTCTTACTTTGGTCTGTCATCTTGAACTTGGGTCTTTAAAAGGGAGGGCTAATAGCGCTCTCGACGAGATATTGAGACTTTTTCTGGTCGGGAAACGGCCTGAGGCCGGTACATATCCACGCCCCAGACATTGATCCAAGACTCCATGGGATGTTTGCAGGCTTAGTTGCCATAAACAGCTTCCCGCAAGGAGTTCCATCCATCAGCCTTCCATGGGGACAAGAAGATGGCTATCTGTGCATCCGCAGCAACTCCTGTGCCCGCATATGCCTTGGCCAGATCCTCAGCCTCGAGTGTTCCTCTGGGCGGCACTCCCTTCTTTGCCACCGTCAACGCCATCTCGGCAGCATGCTGTTCTCCGCCGAAGTCGGCCAGGTTCGACCAGCCGTGAGGCAAGTGAGGGTACAGCATGATATCTGTCTGGATCTGGGTCATGACATCCTCATCCCTGCTCGTCTCCCCGAGCCTCGCGATTGCCCCCAGCACCTCTCCAATTTGCGCCTGTTCCACATCCCCAACCTTGTGGCTGGTTCGGAGGCTCTGAAGCTCGGCCACAACCGCCTCGACAGACTCTTCATCATTGTCGAGAACGGCGATTACACCGAGCAGTAGGACGGACTGGACGTGGTCAGGCCGCTTCTCGATCACCTCGAAAAGAGCACCGCGAGCCTTCTCGCGGGACTCCTCTGCGCCCGTCGCCCACAGGACCTGCGCGAGGAGGCAGATGGCGTCGGGGTTGTTGTCGGATTCCTCAAGCGCCGACTCGAAGCAGAGAAGAGCCTCATCGACGGCTTCGCTGTAGTACTGCGCCAAACCGACTGTGATGTGGGCAGAGAGACGGGCCTTCTTGCGCTGCTCCCTGGTCAACTCGTTGTCTGACTCGTCGTTGCTCAGCTGTATCGCCATCTCGCCGCATTCAATGGCCTCCTCGTAAGCACCGGACGTCAAGTACGATCTTGCCATGTCCGTCTTGGCCAGTGCGAACTGGGCCAGTGCCTGCGGCGATTCCGTGACTTCGTAGTCGGCTTCCAAGATGCGGCAAATCTTCTCCAGGATTTGTGCCGCCTTTGCGGTATCATGCGTTCGCTCGAGGAACTGTGCCTCCAGATGTCCGTATGCCAAATCTTGAGGCTTCAGGTTGTTGAGCTGGCCAAGAGCAAAGATCGGCTGGATGAGGGAGGCCATGTTGGTGGATGTTATCGTTAGAATGTGGTCGAACACAGCAACCGAGTACTGGCGTCTGGTGAAGACAGAAGAGGCCTCGGCGATCTCCATAGCATGAGTGAACAAGCCTCTTGCTTCCTTCGTCTTCCCGTAGAGGAGGGCGACGAAACCTTGGCCGAGCCAGGCATGTGCATAGTCGGGATCCGTTGACTGCGCCCGATTGAACGCCTCGTTAGCAATTTGCATGTCATTTTGCAAGAGAGCCAAGGTTCCTAGGTTGGTCCAGGCTGCTGGGTTTCTCTCGTTCAGGTAGAGGCTGCGAGCGAACGAGTGCTGTGACACAGCAGGATTCACTTCGCCCGTCACAACACCCAGAGAGTTCCAAAAGTCGGAATTGCCGGCTTCAAGTTCGATGGCTCTCTTGAAACACTTCATGGCAGTTTTCAGATACACGCTCGACTTCTTCCTGATGCTCGAAGGTAAGCAGATGTGGGCCCGGTGCTCTGCCCATCCCAGGTTGTAGTAGGCAACTGCCTGAGCGTGGACGTCGTTGGCTGACACATGAATGGCACGCTTGTGGCACAGGATTGTTGCATGGATACATCTTGTCAAATCAACACCAAGCCTCTCGTCTTCTGAGAACAGGCCCTTTGCGGAAATGACTCCAGTGCCGACCTTGTCGATATCCGCAAAGAGATCGTAGGCTTCCTTGTCGCCGTTGTCGATGAGCGTCATAATCAACTCTGCCGGGAAGTCGACTGCTCGGTTCTGAACGGCAGAGAAGACGCCACAAGCGTCGGCAAGCGACTTCCAGAAGTTGAAGGTTTCGATGACACTGGCGGCTGCCTTTGAGGCAAAGTCGATGGTACCAATGGCGAGGTGCACCGCCTTGCCGAAAAGGCCCTTTTCGACACAATCCAGCGCATTGTCGACCAAGGTCTGCATCAGTGCAATCGCAACTCCATCCTCGTCAGGGCGACTGTCGATAACATCTTGGTAGAGGGCGATGGCTTCGTCAAACTCGGCCAGCTCACGCTTGACATTAGCAAGCATGTACTTGGTGAACCATGTATCGCCGAGCGTCTCAGGAGGTGTCGTCTCCTCGAGCTTTTGTGCGTTAAGAATGGCCTTCGTTGCCGCAATATACCGACCCGAGGAGTAGTAGCTCTCGCCCAAGCCGACCCAAGAGTGGTAATCCTCTGGGTGGATTCTCAAAGCCGATTGAAAAGAGACAATAGACTTGTGGAAATCCTGCTTGTTCAACTCCGCGACGCCAAGCGCAGAGAATGGCCAGCTGATGCCCTTTCTCTTCGAGCCCGGAGGCGGCCTGACTTTGCCTGAATCAACTACACGTTGGGCCACAAGCTCCACCCGGTCCCAGTCCCCCTCGTCCGCGAAGGATTGCGCAAGGCGTTTGGCGGCTTCAACCTCGGAGGGTGAGAGTTCGACAGCCTTCTGAAAGCAGCGTCGTGCTCTCTTCTTATCTCTGGCATAGTCTGAGTAGTAGACGCCCAGGCTGGTGTAGGCTGGCGCGAAGCTGAGATTGTTTTTCAGCGCATCCAAGAAATACGCGTAAGCACCTGTACGGCTCTTGCGGGCTGCTTTTGATGTATCAAGGTTCCAGACGCAAAATCCTAGCCGGTACTGTGTTTGCGCGAGAAGCTCTTTGGCGGGCGGTGACATATTCTCGATGAGGGGCAAAGAGTCCTCCAATTGCGTCTTGGCCATCCTGTAATCCTCCTTCAGAGCCTGGACCCACGCAGCTTCGGTCCTCACCCGAAGGTTAGAGGGATCTCGCTTCAGGGCACGCTCAAAGAAGTCAATCGCGTCGTCATAATCTTCTTCCTCTTCATAAATAAGCCCGACGCCAATCAGCGCTGCAGTAGATGACGGATCATGACTGAGGACTCCTTCGAAGAGCGACTTCGCCTCGGTGTGGTGTCGAGGGGACTGGAAGAAGACCAGGGCCGTGGCGAGGTACAAGGAGTAAGCATCGTGTGTGTTCTGAAAGGTCATTCCAGTCTTGATCCTTTCCTTCTTGAGAATATCCATCGATTTACGCATCAACTCCACCGTGGCCTCGTATTCCTCCAGGTGCTGGTAGTACTCTCCCATCAAGCGGTGGGCAAAGATCGAGTCAGAAGTGGTGATACCCTCTGTCATCGTCAGGATTCTATCCTGCTCCGTCAGCGGGACCATGGACACGCCACCTCCCTCGTCATCTTCGCTCTCATCTTCAGTTTCTTCCGCTTCCAGTGCCGCTGGTGTCGGCTTGGGAAAAGGTGAGATGCTGCTCGTTAAGAAGCCAGTGATGACTTTGTAAAGATCGGTCTCGGGGAAAAATGTGCAGTAGTCTCTCAACATGGTCACATCCCAATCCTTGATATCCTTAGCATCCTTCCAGTCGATGGCAATCTCCCAGGCAAGTCTGAAGGGATGCTTGATGATGACCATGTCGAGGGCCAGTTTCAAGACCACTTGAAGGGCCGCGCCCTTCTCCGGGCCAGTAGGTGCTACCAGCAGACGTTCGTAGCAGTATTGAAGGAGCCTCTCCTCGTACTTGCGCCGGAGTTCGTCATCATTTGTCCAGTTGATCAGTTGCTGGTAAACGAACTCAAGCTTGCTCTGGCCCATGACTTCACGTTTGACTTCGAGGGTAACCTCGTTCAACCGTGCGCCGATTCTCGTCCGACGCTCGCCTATGAGATTGTTGATGCGCTTCTTCTCGTCGGCCTCAATGATTTGTGCCATTGTTTCGTAAGTCTTGGCCGGATGCGGGACGCGGCCCTCGAGAGCGGGATATATAGGGCTCCCAGGAAGGATGACGCTAAGAGCTTCAACATATTGCGAGGCATCCCCTTGAGATCTCGCAAAGTCAATGAACTTGTCGATAACATCCTGGCACTTGTACATGTCTTCAGCGTCCCGGTAGATCTCGGCCAGGCTGATGGCAGCTTGTTGATATGCGCTCAGGCGCTTGCGATCCTGCTTCTCATAGAGCTTGATGAGGCCCTGCCATGCTTGGCTGTCCTTTGGCCGCAGCGATGAGGCTGACTTGTACGCTTTCTCTGATTCGTCGACGCGGTTCTTCTTGTCAAGTGCAAAAGCTAGGAAAATTGTTCTGTGAGACGTGTCAGCAGCCTCATCGACGGGAGAGTGAGAAAAAATGATGTTTTTTTCGTACGCTTGGTAATTCTTCGGCTCTTTCTCGAGGAATTCGGTTGCCTTTTGAATGGCATCGTCCCATTTTTGTTGCTTCACAGAATCTCCAATAGCCTTGAGGGCAGCCTTGGAACCTGACATTTTGTCGCGTGGCTAGTATCGTGAATCATGAAAGTGAGATCTGCTTCCAGTGGTGGGGCATCACCGTCGTACGGAAGAGAAATAACGGTGGGCTAAAGGAACCAGAAATGAGAAGCCAAAACGGTCCGATTCCTTGAGGAGAGTTCCAGATATTTGGTGCTGGAGTCGTGCAATGCAAGATTTGGTCGGCTCCTTTTCCGTGTGGTAGTCGTTTGTATGTGAGGTGAGAATAGAGCTCAATGAGCTGTCTGTGAGCGCTACAGAGGCCCCACCAAACCCTCCCTTATTACATCATGCCCCGCTTCGAGCAATGCAGCTAACCCAGTATTGTGATAAGATAAGGAGTCTACCTAGGTACCTACCTAGGTAGGTAGCTTAATACTTCGTACTCACAAGGTTCTTCGCCATCACAACGTCCGGGGCATCATTAAAAAGAAGAGAAAAGGAGTACAAGCTCCTCGCGGTTAATTATAAACACAAGGCGTTGTGAAAATCGCATATTCCTATCAAGGGTATCTGTAGGCAGAAATAATGATCGGCACTTTAAAACGAATCACCACCCTATTCGTTTGCTCCCTCTCGTTCCGGAACCGATTCGGTCCCGGAATGTGTTGATTCGGATCTGCTCCAAAACCTCATGAGATGTACCTTCCGGATAGGTGAAGACGGGATATTATCACTTGATATCGAGTACCTGGTAAATATCGTCGCCGAAGAAGACACATCACTCAACTTTCTAGACGATGACGAGCTATGTTCTTGGAGAAGCCGCTTGATCTCCGACCCGGCCAGCCCCGAGTTGTTGGCTGCTTGAAACGCATTCCTACCGTTGGCGTCAGTGAGTCGCGGGTCTGCACCGTGGCGTAACAAGTCTTCTACAATCCCAATCTTGCGCGAGCTTCTTGTTGCTACCACCTGTATCGCGGCAATCAATGGGGTGCACACGTTGGTGCCACTCGAATAGGGAGACAACGTGGATCCTCTTCTGGTTTTGTGGCAGATGTTGGGATCGGCTCCTTGTTCCAAGAGGAAACTGACCATCTTCTCGTTTCCCATTTCGCACGCCATGAACAGCGCCGTTTTGCCCGAGTTGTCGATGGTGTCTAGCAAAATAGGGGTATCGTCGAGCAGAAGCTTGGCTACGTTGACGCCGCCGGACTTGCTCTGGCACCGGTGGAGCGGACTGAGCCCTGCGCTATCGCGAACATTGGCACGAGCACCCTTGCGCAACAGCAGAGCGACGATGTCACGGTTCTTGGTTGATGCTGCAAGTAGCAACGGCGTCGGGACGCCAAGGTCCCCTCCAGTCTCAAGGCCGGCAACATGCCCCACCATCTGCCTTAGGACCTCGACATTCTCGTCCTGGATCGCTTTGTGTAGTGGCGATGTCCGCGTCATAAAATCACAAGTATCGAATCGAAAACTGCTGGGCATGTCGATGTCGAAGCCGTTCTCTCGGCACCATGCAAAGGCTTGGGACAGCTCTCCCATAGGCGATGGTCTTTGGGGGCCTCCTATATTATCAGAACCTGGCGGCGATGGTGGCCGGCTCGTCAAGGGTACAATTGCATTGCTGACCCAAACTTCCACTCCGCGTGCTTCATCAAAGGCCCCGTCAAGTTGCAGGGCTTCAATGTACAGGTCAGCTGTCTCTTGTATCGAGTGAACCGGCATAGGTTCTTGGGTCTTTCGACCTTCGAGAGCTCGACTGAGGAACGTCTTCGCCTGCTTCAGGTTCCCGAGCTTGATGTAGAGGCGCCCGAGGTTATGATACAGGCGGCTGCGGCGCTCGACATCCTTCGACTCCTCGGGTTGTTTGATTTCTTCTTCCAATAGTCTTTGCAGAATCTTTTTCGCTTCAGCAGTCTCCTCTTCTGTTTCGCTTCGCAAAAGAATATCGGCCAGTCTTTCTTTCATAGCAGCTTGCTGGGCGAAGCTAAACTCGAGGTCATAGCCAGGCTGGCTCAGTTGTTCTCGTATTTCGATGCCCCTCTTCTGGTAGAGCGACGCTCGGAGAAAGATGCCGCAGCTCACCAGACGATCGACTATTTCCTGGTTCGCGTCGTACTGGTGGCGCAATATATCTCTGCTTGGACCGTCTGGGTGGCCGGGCTCGGGATCCCAATCGTCAGAATCAACGTTGACGGGAGGCGCCTGTTGTGGTACAAGGTCTTTTCCCAGAGAAAGATTAGAGAAGGACGGGCCAAAAGACAAGAACGATCTACTCTGGCTTGCATCTTGGAGAGTGACTGCAGCGGCGACTTCGTCGGCCGACAACCGCCAAGCCTGGATCTCTTTTGTCACCGACGCCGAGTCGTCTACTCTGGTTTCGGTATCATCGTCCCACTCAACTGTAGAACGTCTTTGGCTGGTGCCGACTTGCGAGATGAGCTTCGTGGACCGGATATCGTCGGTAAGCTTCCTGATTTCGGCGTGCACCTGGTCCTGTGACTTTTTCTGAGTCCACAACGAGCCCCTGGCTTTGTCAGTACTTGGCTTAATTGTAGGATTGCACATGAAAGGTGACCCACAGTGACAGAGTTATCAGACTGAGCTGAAGAACTTGGGTGTAGGACGTTATATGAGAAACAGAATCTCGGATGACGTTTGACTTCAAGGTCATAGCAAAACTCGCCCGGGCTTTATCGATCGGCCCCGGGTTATTCGCCAGCTCGGGTAACTCTGAGTATAACCTATCAAGCGAGTTTTTGCATGATTTGAGGATCCTGAAGATATCTTGATGGTGTTCTCTTTCGTAGGGAAACTGATGCGGATGCTGATTTAGGATTCGAGCTACGTTTCGCAGAGCAGCGTGTAGGTTACTAATTGTTTCGAGAAAGTCGTTGATACTCGACTGAATGACTTTGCTCTCTTGGATGAACTTGCCGGTGCCTTCAATGATCTTGCCGGCTACACCGACCAGTTGAAGCGTGAAGGCAGCGATCGAGAGAGGGTCTGCCATCTTGTCGGTCGTGAAACAGCGTTTTCGGTTTAAGTTCTAGTTCTACTGGCTTTCAGTTCTGATTTCAGTCGCCTGAACCGCATCCGCGTCCGTTGATCTCGCGGTAATCGAAGACAAGTGTTCTTGGGCGTTGACTTTGGTACATATTATGATGGTGGATAGAATCGCCGTACGCACAAAACCTCAACAGCCAAGGAAACGGTAGCGGTGGCCAGCAACAGCGACCGAAGACATTTAACCCTGACGCTCCCCTCCCTACACGTCGGTAAGGCAACCCTTCTGCAGCCCTCATGATCAAATGGCGCTTACCCATCTTAGTCACGTTCGCCGAGACACCGGTCTCTACCCTGAATAGAGAAGGGAGAGGGCGGGCATGGCCACGTAGAGAAGACTATCATTACGGGCACAGGAGATGCAGCCACCCTGACGTGTGTGACATTGTTGCCTGCCACCTCAGCTGGCATCTGTGGTTTCTCAAGGACAAATCATTAGCTCATCGGATTAGGTACTGTTGATTTGCGGGTGTGTTGATGCGGCCTAGCATCGGGCGCGACCATCGATCTTACCCGATCACACCCACTGCTCCCCGCGGGGTATGTATTTGGGGTTTGGTGACAACTGACAAGGGTTGGTAGACTTGGTATTGGACCGCACTCCCATCCAGTTCAAGTTCCTCCTGGAATGACAACGCCAAGGATCTGCATGCCCAGCCTCATTAAGCTGAAAACGCCCTCGGTGAAGACGGCCGTTGACTTGGGCAACGCCACCCTTCAAGTGTCGCTGCAGCTTCGTCTTTTCTCACGCCGGGGCAGGGATTGCGGGGAAATGAAACTTCGGGAGGTTGACTTGTTTGTGCCCGATACGAGGCTGCCATCTGGTAATGACGGTCAGTATGAGTTATTCACTTCACCGAGTTCACCCATACAAACCCATAACAGTATCTCGAAAGCCTGGGCTTCCAGCTGGGAACCACTTCTCGGGTTTGGTCATCAACCAAAGACAAAAGGCTGTGGAGTCTGGATATTTCAAAGTACGAAAGGGAAGCACAAGAACCAGCTCCGCCACTACAGCCCTGGACCATGCCCTTTCGGAACTCACCCCAATCCAAGTCAGGGAGAAGCAGGTCGACTTGTACTACCGACGATCAGTCACCGAAAGGATTCGGATGACGACCTCCTGCATCGCCAGCTGAGGAAAGTGCGGGCAGCAGGCAAGACCCGCTCTGGCAAGACGGGGGATAGAATGCTCGATCCTACTGGGCTCCAAGAGTCCCGGGTTCTGCACCTCAGTACCGTGCCGTCTCGTGTTCATTGTCAAATGGCCAGCCTTAAATGGATGAAGCACCCGGTAAACGTTGGACTGGCCCCCGGGATGTGCCTGGCTAGTAACCGATCACAGCCTTACATAGACTCCTTTAATGCCACATCGATATTGACCTATACTCGCCGGTACGCACTCCCCACTGGTTCGTCCATCCAACCTTCAACATGTATGAAATGGGCACCCTTGGAAACTATGGGTCGCACTCTGGAAACGAGCGGCTGGCCAAACAAGCCCACCGTCGCCGGATAAACGAGCGAGCAGTGATTGAGAACCCCCTTGGTGCGTCTATGACCCCTACACCCTCCAATTGACAGACGATTTCCCTCAGTGGTGCCTGGCTTTCGGTCCGTCTCGCTGACTCAATGCTCTAGCTGGTTACACGGATGAGCAATTGGGAGCAGATGTCGCGTCGTTCGCCCAGAAACATCTAGACGTTGACACGGCAAAGTTACTTCGAGCGGCGCGCGTGGCCAAAGACATCAGGTTGTACGATGAAGTTGCCAGAAGCTCGATCGAGAGTGCCGGCAGGGAGCTTCCGGTCCAGCTGGATGAGGATGAGAAACGAGCACTTGTACGGGAACGCGACGTTGCGTTCAGTGAGAAGGGGATGTGGACCATCATCATCACAGTGTCGCTAGCAGCCTTTCTACAAGGTACTCACACCCCGATTTTTCATCTCGACGACGAGGTACTAATGCGGAGTTAGGCCACGTCCAAGCATCCTTTAATGGTTCATCGTTGTACGATGCCCAATTCGGTCTCGACACAATCCCCGATAAGACCGGGAGTAAAGCTGAGCTAGGAACTGATGACTGGAAGCTCGGTGCTGCCAATGCGTCGCCGTTCCTCTTCGCGGCGGCGTTGGGATGTCCCCTGGCACTCCCTGTAAACCATTATTTGGGCCGCAAAGGAGGCATGATCATTGCGGCGTTATTGATTTTCGCCAGCTCTCTTGCCTCGGCTTTTGTCACCAACTGGCGTCAACTCTTTGGCATCCGTTTGGTGAATGGGATTGGTGAGTTCATTATGGGTTCTTGGAGAATAAATACCATTAACAAGAGGCAATAGGCATGGGTCTCAAAGCCGTCAGCACCCCGATTCTTGCCAGTGAGACGGCAGTGGGTTTCTGGCGTGGAACATCCATCCTCGCGTGGCAGCTGTGGGTGGCGGCAGGAATGATGATCGGGTTCGCCTTCAACCTGATTTTCGACACAGCGCCAGACTCGAACAAGCAGCTGACGTTCCAACTGATAGTGGCAGCCCCCATGGTGCCTGCGCTGGCGCTGCTGGTGTTTGTCATCTGGTTCTGCGACGAAAGCCCGCGATACTTGATGCGGGTGTCGAGCCCGAGTTACGATCCACAACGGGCGTATGATATTCTCAGGAAGTTGAGAAACACAGAGCTACAAGCGCTGCGGGACATTTACCTGGTACACAAGTCCCTCGAACAGGAAGAGTTGCCCAGCGGCGACGCGAGCTCTCAGTCGGCACAAGGCTTCGCCGTAACCATCGGGGGCTTCTTCCGCCAATGGAAACAGCTCTTCCTTAGGCGACGGCTTCGCAACGCCCTGATCAGCAGTTCGACACTGGCCTTGGCGCAGCAGCTCTGCGGCATCAACGTGCTGGCGTTTTACTCGGGAACGCTCTTCAGCCGCACCGGCGTGTTGAGGCGGGAATCGATGATCTTCAGCCTGGGTTACGGCGCGGTTAATTTCGTCTTCGGTCTCCCGGCCATCAGGACCATCGACACGCTGGGCAGGCGCAAGTGGCTCATGCTGACGCTGCCGGTCATGGCACTCTTCATGCTGCTCGCGGGCGTGTCGTTCCACATCAGCAACCGGGACGCCCAGGTTGCGGTTTTGACGCTCTTCCTCTTGCTGTTCGCTGCGACGTACTCACCCGGCCTGGGTCCGATCCCGTTCACCTACGCGTCGGAGAGCTTTCCGCTGTCGCACCGCGAGGCCGGCGCGGCGTTTGCCATCGCTGTGAACCTGGGCTTTGCCGGGTTGCTTTCCATGTTGTTCCCGCGAATCAACTCGGGGTTGGGGGACGGCGGATCGCTGTATCTGTTCGCGGGGCTCAACGTCGTCGCGTTGGTCATGGTCTTTCTGTTGTTGGAGGAGACGAAGAGGCGGAGCCTAGAGGATCTTGATTTGGTGTTTGCCGTGTCGAAGCGCAACTTTATCAGGCACCAGGTGTCGGAGTACCTGCCATGGTTCTTCAAGAGGTATCTCCTGGGAAGCAAGACGACCAAACCGAGTTTATACATTGACTTGATTTGGGGACAAAGAGGCGATGAACGGGCTCGCATGGGAGATGCAGAGGACGCAGGACGCGGAGACAGCGCAGAGTCAGACGGTGACAGTACCCATGCCTGAGGTAGGTGTAAGCAAGTGAATAAATGTGCAGCGAAATGGTCTTGTTGAATTCTGGTGCTGTGATTCTTGGATGTCTTCATTTAAGCCTCGAACATGACGATATTCGGGTGTATCTAACATCCGTTCGCATATACGGGTCGATCTCGAATAGGTAGGCTGGTAGGGTAGCATTTAGCCTATGTTTTCGTTTAACCCAAGGAAAAGCCACTGGGCTAGGGATCTACCTAAGCAGCTGCCTACCAATGCTTCAGTGGCGCGTGCACCACCATCACCAACTTCCTGCACGGCCGGTTCATGTAACTGTCAAATGTCCCAACACTCGCACTCACTCCATCGGAGCCAGTGGCCGGTCTAGACCCACACCCACCCACCTGTGACTCTCCGGGTATTTGGCGGCGTCCACCCGGAGTTCAAGCGAGAGCCGACGCCACGGGGCCCCGCTCAGCCCGCTTAGCGTCGCCGGGGAACCGCGACGATTGGCTCCGCTATCAAACACGAAAACGAGCGGAGGGTGGCAGGTGCGGTCACGCAGACTCTCGTGCCGTTCAAGCCATTGCCCATCCACGTCCACGCTCGCCGGGCCATGACGCTCTGCATGCATGGCGTTCAGATGAATGGCGGCGAGCACTGGAGGGCTGCATATGAACTCAACCCCATTCATTTTTCCTTTGCTTTCCTCTCCTGTTTTTCTCCTTCGTTTTTGATCCATCCTGTTCGCTCTTCCACCACTTGCTACAAGCTGGCCTGCCTAGTGTACATCTAGTTGGCATTTATCTGCACTCGCCCAAAGAAACCCCCGTTGTGTTAGTGCTTGGCGGTCGCTAAAGTGTTGCACGGGCGTGATAAGGTATCCCTACCAGCCCACTATTTCCCACTGGCATTGCGCAACCAACTACCTAATCAAGCTCCCCCCCCCCTCAGGACGTCATCGAACCGTCCCAATTTCATTCTCGAACCTTGGGTAACCCGTCCGCCGCGGCCCCCCTTCGTCATCGTCGTCTCCTATCTCCAAGTTGGAACGGCCTCTCTCCTCTTCAAGTACGCTTCCAATTACCGCCATTTATTCGTCTTGGCAGTGGTAAACACGAAAGACAGAAGAAGCGCGCCGACCTCATAACCAGAGCTTCTCCGCCATGTCTTCGTTACGATTGACCATCGAGGACGGCCAGTTCCGCGACGGCTATGGAAGGCAAATCGTGCTTCGAGGCCTTAATGTCGCCGCCGACGCCAAGCTCCCCAGCGAACCCAATCAGCCTTCCCACGTTGGCGACGACTTCTTCGACGGGGACAATGTCACGTTCCACAACCGCCCGTTTCCCAAAGAGGAGGCCCATGTCCATTTCTCGAGGATAAAGCGATACGGCTACAACACCATCCGCTATGTCTTTACGTGGGAGGCCATCGAGGCCGCGGGCCCAGGACGCTATGATGAGGAATGGATTCAGCATACGATTGAGATACTGAGGATAGCCAAAGACTACGGTTTCTACATCTTCATGGATCCTCACCAGGACGTGGTACGTTTCACTGCTCACAGCCATCTCATGTTGCAGATTGCATCCTAACGCCGTTTAAGTGGTCTAGATTCTGCGGCGGCTCCGGCGCGCCCATGTGGACCATCTACGCTTGCGGGCTGAATCCCCAGAGTTTCTCTGCGACTGAGGCTGCCATTGTGCATAATACCTACCCGAAACCCGACGAGTTCCCAAAGATGATCTGGTCGACCAACTACTGGCGCCTCGCTGCCGCCACCATCTTTACAATGTTCTTTGGTGGCAGGGACTTTGCGCCCAAGTGCATCATCAACGGCATCAACATTCAGGACTTCCTGCAGGGTCACTTCGTGGCGGCGTGCGCGCATCTCGCCAAGCGTATACACGAGGCCGGCGACCTCGAAAATGACGTCGTTATTGGTTGGGAGAGCATGAACGAGCCGGGCTGCGGGTTGGTCGGATACCAGGACATCAGCGTCATCCCCAACGCCCAAAAGTTGAAAAAGGGCTCATGTCCCACCATCTGGCAGTGTATCCTCACCGGATCTGGCCGTGCGTGCGAGGTGGAAACATGGGATATGGGAGGCATGGGCCCCTACAAGGTCGGCCGCTCGCTGGTAGACCCCCATGGCGAGATGGCCTGGCTGCCTGCCGATTATGACGATTCGAGATACGGCTGGAAGCGAGACGAGGGCTGGAAGCTTGGAGAGTGTGTCTGGGCCCAGCACGGCATTTGGGACCCCAATACGGATACGCTGATTAAGAAGGATTACTTCGCCAAGAATCCCGATACGGGAAAGACGATTGACCACCCGGAGTTCACCAACACTTATTTCATGCACTCGTACCGTTTGTACAGAGACGCCATTCGGCCAATTCACAAGAACTGCATCATGCTGATGCAATATCCAACGCTGGAGCTGCCGCCCCAGATCAAGGACACCGTGGACGATGACCCGCTGATGGCGTTCTCGCCTCATTGGTACGACGGCATCACGTTGATGACGAAGCGCTGGAATAGGGTGTGGAATGTTGACGTCGTCGGTGTGTTGCGTGGACGGTACTGGCATGAGGCTCTGTCGGTCAAGGTAGGTGAGACGGCCATCCGCAACTGCTTCAAAGACCAGCTGGCGTCGTTGAGACAGGAAGGTCTGGACCGCATGGGGAACCATCCCTGCGTGATGACCGAATTCGGCATCCCGTATGATATGGGCGAGAAGAAGGCATACAAGTCGGGCGACTATGCAGATCAGTCAGCGGCCTTGGACGCCAACTACTTTGGTGCCGAAGGGTCGGGGATGGAGGGGCATTGCCTCTGGGTTTATGTTGCCAAGGTACGCAAATCGTCTGACGTTTCCCTGCAAACGCTTACTGACCCGCTTGGCAGAACACACACCAATATGGCGATCTTTGGAATGGCGAGGATCTGTCAGTATTTTCACTGGACGACAAGACGTTACCCATGTCGCCCCTCCCCCGCAGCCCGTCACCCAGTCAGTCGTCGGATCTGAAGCGCAACTCCATGAGCAGGGACGTTCCCGACGAGTCGACGGTCACGCCGCAAAACCTTCAAAGCAACATCACCAACCCGTCGATATCATCAGCGCCGTCCAAGGACCCGGAACTGACCAACGCACCCGGCCTGCGCGCCGCCGAGGCCTTTGTTCGGCCGTCGCCGTGGGTTGTGGCGGGCGACGTCCTGCAATACGGCTTCGATTTGCGCACCTGCTCCTTCACGCTCAAACTCAGGGCCTCGGCGCCCCCCTCCGAGGCGGCGCCGACGGTGGTGTTTCTGCCCGAATTCCATTACCCGCAGGACAGCTGCACGGTCGAGGTGAGCTCTGGCAAGTGGTCCATCAGCATGGATGACGACGAGGGCCCGCTGGTGCAGAAGCTCAAGTGGTGGCACGCCGACGGGGAGCAGACGCTCAAGGTGACGGGGCTGGTGAGGCAGCATAATGTCGTCGAAGGGTCCGAAGAGGACATTGGGTACCTGGAGCAATGCCAGAAGAACTACGCCAACTGCAGCGTTATGTAAGCTTGTATTTTGAGCCGTTGCGACAGAGTCACAGTCTGTCTACTATTTTAGAGCGCACAGTAGCGCGTAGCCTACGACATGAAAGTGGAGTGGCAGCAGGGGTCTTTTTTGTTTCTGGCAAGCATGGTACATATTTGTCACATACACCAGAGCATCTGGCTGGCACTTCTCCTTTTATTCTCGGTTATTTTCATAAATCTATGCTGGCCTTGTTGGACGCCAGTCGAAGGTGCTGCAGGGGTTAATGGGAAAAGCATACCGAGCACATCCCATTGAGGATGGGCGAGTCACCCTTACTCCCACCTTGCATGAGCTTCCTGACGCAGTCTCGACTGATGAGAAGCCGCCGTCGGTAAGGTGCATGGCGCAGGTACCCACGGGCATCATTCTTTGCGTTTTTTTTGTCCGTCTGATCTCTTTCCAGCAGCCTGGGGGTGCGTGTGCAGGCATACCCCATTCTAGAGCTCGCACCTCAGAGCTGCGAGACAGTTTGGGGGTCGGTTAATATGTAAAGTTCTGTCGTCGGCGCCGCCCGGGACGTCTCGTGCGGGATGGTGGACGGTGGGCGTTCATGCATGTCATGATTTCGTTTCTAGCAGTCGGCAGGCCTTGACTGTTTGGGTGCGCATCAATGGATTCTTGGAGATTGCAATATGGCCTTCTCCAGCCCTGTTTGTCAGCATATACTCATGGGGAGGCGGGATAGCCGTCCTCGAGCACCTACTGCTACCGACACAGGTATAGGTCGGCATATTGCTGTTGGTTAAGAACGATTGCACTGGGATGAGTGAGGAAGGGGGTGGGAAGAAACGTGGTCAGCATCAGTATGGAGAGAGAGAGAGAGAGAGAGGAGAGATTGTGTGCAATCTCTCCCACTATGACGACTTGGCTTTGGCTTTGGAGTTGGTTCTCGAGTTGGAGAAACGCCTCCGTACTGTGACATGGGAGGTGTGTGTCTGTTTGATGCCCGGCAATGTGGGCTTGTCCTGTTTCAGTAGTGGGTGAACGACGCCGATCATGCTGTTTCCTCTCTCTCACGGGGTTCGCGGGTCGGATTGAAGCCACATCACCCGGCCGGAATGGGCTTCTCGCATCGTAATACCTTGAACCCGGCCGATTCGGTATAGAGACAAGACATCCGACGTTGAAGGAAATGAATCGTGTAGGTAGTGTATGTTTCTCGCCAAATATGTACCCGGCCGAAAGAAGGCGTGGGACTACTACTTTTAGGTAGAGCGGAAGAAGTAGTAGATGGTAGTAGGGCTGTTGAGCCCGAGTCTTAACGGAGCCCGGCATGTTGGAGAAAACTGCCTTAACCGGGTTAGTTTTCTGGCCGACGGCATTTTCGACCCGAGACAATCAACATGGACATCTAATGTTAGCGTGATTCGAGCGGGACGACCAAAGTTGATCGGAGCAGTTGGCATTCGTCGCCTCAAATGAAATACAAGTGAGGGTTTCTGGCGACTTGTCCCGCTCGCTTGTGGCAGAGATGGGGGTGCCAGAGGAAAACCGCAAGAAACAAAGAAAGTCAGAGAACCCTCATATTGAGCAAAGCTAGGTATTCCGAACCTTATTTTTCTCTCTCTCTCTCTCTCTCTCTCTCTCTCTCTAAAGTGCCGGCATCCGTTCTCTGCAACTAGTTGTTTAATGAGTTGTTCGTGTAAGAGCGACAGGGAGGCGTTGGATGTGGTGGTGGGTGGGTACGCGCGTGGCGGACCCCGGCAAGGCCCAAATTAACAATCAATCGAACCCTTGCGTTGGGTTCGCGCAAGTTGCAACGGTAGGTAGGAGGTAGGTAGTAGGTACACTAGTAACGGCGGTGCATGTTTGGGGTCTGCCAGACAAAAACCGAGTTGAGCGGGAGGAAAGGCGGCAACACTGTATTCATTCGTACAGGCAGAAAGGAATCGAAAGGCTAGGTTCATGGCCGATGGTCCAATTGTCCGAAGTTTGTGCCTGGTTGCACGACGTACTATTAGGTAGGTATGTAGTCGTCGAATACACATTACATAGGTAGGTACCTTGGCAAGGTACGGATGAATACCTACCTGCCCTGTTCTCGGTAGACCAACAGACATTGAGACAACAACCAAGACTCGAGTCGAGGCATCTCATCCCGTCCCATCTACATCTCATCCCATCTTATCCTCTCGTCTTACTGCTAGTTATATCGATTGTCCAAATCTTATCTGGACCGCCTGCCCATGGCCAAACCCAAGGCCGGGCTCCAAGGCTTTTGTTATCACCGTCACCAACTAATACCTAGTGGTAGGTAGGTACCTTTAGGTAGTTTGAACCACATTGGGTGCCTGACAGATAGTTGAATTCTAATCCAATACTCCGTACTGACACACACACACACACACACACACACACACACACAAACGACACTTCCGTTCCCTCCCCTCATCGCATTGCCTTCATTGGCCCGGGCGTCTGCACAACACAGCCGCCCCGCCAGCGATGCGTGGGATAACGCACGTCGCACGCCGCACGCCGCACGCCACCAGTCCATCCATTCGCGTCAGTCCCTGTCCAGCCGCCTCCAACCTCCCCCAAAGACGTCCAGAGAGAACAGTACCAGGTCCCTCTAAGCGCGCTACTCTCCCCCTCCTCTCTCTCTCTCTCTCTCTCTCTCTCTCTCTCTCTCTCTCTCTCTCTCTCACCCTCTCGCCCATTTTCTTTCTCCCTACCCGTATTCCGTTAGCCGGAAGGACGCTCGAACAAGTGCCGTCTTAGATTCGCATACCTACCGCTACCCCTCTCGGTCTCTTACACAGAGTCTCTCTCTCTCCCCAAAGTCTCCAATTGGCGTTGCTAGTCTTGGTCTTGGTCTTCCCGCATTCCGCACCCTCAGCCAGACAGCTTCTGTTGACAAGCCGCATTTGCGCTGACAACATAGCCAAAATAAAATAAACCCGCTTGTGGACACACAGTACATACTTGCTTTTCTTCTCTTGGAGTTCGACGACGACGACGACGACGACGACGAGCAGCGATTCAACATCCCGCATTAGGTCCACCTCAAGCACCGCACCCACGACATGACCACGGTCTAAAGGCCCACATCACCCTTGCCATGTGCCGCGTACCCATAGGTACCATCCCAACCATACCTGGCATACCATGAGTAGCAGCTCGCGCCAACGCTCTGCAACCAGATCTGATACCCACGACCCAAATCTGAACCCATTCCCATCCGTGCCACGGTCCAGAGACGAGATTCACAACCTTGACGGCCTCGTCTTCAACCTCCACGACTTGCCGGGTCACAACTCGATAAAGACGTCGACGACAGCAGCAACGCCGACCAGACCCCTACCTCCCCTAAACAGCGCCTCTGTCGCCTCGCCCTATCCTCGACCCAGAAACTCGTCCACCTTTCTCTCCGCCGGCGGTCTTCGCCCGAGAGCCTCGACTGCGAGCTCTCTTCCGACCACTCCTCCCCTCAGGCTCGAACCCGCGAGGCCAGCTACCAGAGCTGGCCCGCTTCCTCCACCGCCGCCAATGTATCAAAACACCCAGCGACATGCCTCGTCGGCCGATCCTTCGAGGCCTTTCCAGGTCCCTCCACCGCCTCCCATGTTGCCGCCCGTCCAGGGCCAGATGAACAACATGATGTCCATACCTCCTCCGCCCCCACGCTTCCCTTCCGCCCCTGGCGCTACAGGCGGCGGCGGCATGATGCTGCCACCCCCTCCAGGGCCGCCTCCGGGAAGTGCAATGGCCGGCCAGGCGCCGTGGCATGGTGCCTTTGGACGCATGTACGACGGTCGCGGCGGCTTCAACGTGCCTCCTCCCCCGCCGGGTCAGCACCAGGCCTACAACCCCAAGCTGCACGCCCAAGTCGCGACAGGCACTACACTATCGATACCGCCCCCGCCTCCTCCCAACGATCATGGGCAGATGTCTGCAACGTATATACCACAGGGCGATACGTACGGCGAAGGTGTCGGGATACCTGGCCTGGGCGGTTTCGACGATTCGGCCACATTTTCGGCCACATCTCAGGGCTCGTGGCCTACCAACAGCCAGACAAGCGGCGAAACAACCATGACCACACCGCAAGATGACATGTCTGGGAGGGATAGACTCTATGCCCAGGCCATGCACAGCCGAGGATTGTCAACGACATCAACGGCGACAGCAGCTTCTAGTATTCACCCGGACCTGGCAGCGCAATGGCCTTTGGAGAAAGTCTTGCTATGGCTCGCCTCGAACCAGTTCTCCAAGGACTGGCAGGAAACGTTCAAGGGGCTAAACCTGCACGGTGCGCACTTTCTGGAGCTTTCCAGTGCGCTTGGCGGCCGAGGGAATTTCGGTATGATGCACCAGCAAGTGTACCCCAGGTTGGCCGTCGAATGCACAAACAGCGGAACCGGATGGGATCAGCCGCGGGAGCGGGAGGAAGGCAAGAGAATGCGACGTCTCATCAGAAGCATTGTAACTGGCCGGCCGGCCGACCCGTCCAAGGTTTCTTCGCATGGCCGGAAAGAGTCAGTCAACCACGGCAACAACAACAACTTGCCTAGCGCTGGGTCGGACATGGCAGAATCGCCCAACGTGAGTATGATAACCCGTGTGGGTGAACATGCGAAGGCTGATGGACGGCAGACGCCGATAAAGGCGCCAGGGCCTGGATTCGGCGGCCGGCGATTCTCGCAAACCAGGTCCACGACCATGCCTTCTTTGAACAACACCATGACCTCGGATACTAACCACAGAAACATGTTGAAGCAACTCGATGTGGACGGCACCCGTCGACACAGCCCGAATGCTAGCGAGTCCGGCGAGGGCATGTTTCGTCCGCTACCACTGCGAACCGACAGCCCGAACGGTAGTCCGAACCCGCAGAGTGCATCGCTATTTCCCTCCTCTGCCGGCCAAATGTCGGCCTCTCCGCACTCGACCAAGTTCGGGCACAGGTCGAGGAACAGCACAGATTCCGTGTCCTCGAGCGCGGCCATCTACGGCTCCGGCGTGCCCCCTGAAGCTGCTCAGATGCTACGCAGCGGCATGAACATCGCAGACATCATCCAGGCGACCCGTACGAACGGCGAGTCCCGTCGTCTCGGCCAGGATGGTGGCCGTCCATCGCCGCAAGAGTCCAACGGAGATCGGTCCGCGGGCACCGAGCCTCCCACCTCCGCCAAGGACTCCAAAAGCTTTCTCAGCTTTTTGTCGAGAAAGAAGAAGCAGAAGGAGGACGGTTTCCCCAGCCCTGACGATCTGGAATCGCCGACCTCCCCGGCACTCAACTTCAAGCCTCACTCGTTCGGTTCCCGCTTTGGCAACAATAGCGAGACATCTCTGGATATTCGACCTAGTTCTAGCTTTGATATGCATGAGAAGGATACGGCAAAGTCGAGGCGTCCTGGGCCGAACCGAGTCTTTGTGTTGGCCACCATGGATGGATACAACTATCGCATGTGCGACATCACCGAAGCCGAGTCGGCGGCGGACCTTCGTCAAATCATCTGCAGCAACCTGGGTCTGACAGACACGGCAGCTTTTCAGATTTACCTCACCGAGCTTGGCAAGTCGAACCATGACAACCCCCTCGACGACCAGAAACTGCTCAACAACCGCAAGCACAGGGCAGATTCCACAGGATCCCTCAAGTTCTTTGTCCGTCCCGCTGGCGCTGTGCCCCAGGGCGCAGCTAATGCCACGCAGTCACACACATCATCCCTCGACCAGGAGGCCTACAACCGCTTGAACGGGGTGTCACGGATGAGGTCCAGTTCATCCCCGCCGACATCTAGGCAGAACACCCTGAATGGGGAAAGAATAGACGATAAGATGCTTGCACAAGAGGCAAGCGAGTACCGTGCTGAAATGGAGCGGAAGCAACGCGAGTATCTTGAGAAGAGACGGCGAGCAGCTGGCGGCAATACGCCGGAGAGCGCGACTACGCCGTACGGCATCCACGGAAGGACCGTCGACTTTGATCAGCCACGCCAGTCGCCATACGAGGACAAGAAGCCAGACGCGCTGTTCCCCGTGCGGAAGCCCCCTGCGCCACCAAGCGACCCATCGGCGACGTTGCTCAAGGCCAACTCACTAAGCAGGAAGTCGGGTCACGCAATGCGGTCGTCAGATGGGCTCTCTGCGCCTCGACGACCCTCCACCCTTTTCGAGGATATGGAACTTCCTGGACAGAACAATGGAGACAGGAAGAAGAAGACGTCGAGCCAGCACGGCAGTGGCATCGGCGCAGCACTCGTCGGAATGGGCCGAGGCCTTGGAGCGGTCGGCGTCACGGCCAACCGCAGGTCCAAGTCGCCCAGCCGAGCAGCCTCGCAACCAGTCATGGGTGGCGAGCACTCAGACAGAGGTAAGGGAGTCATTTCATCAGTCGACTTTGTCAAGTCATTCTCGGGACGAGACAGCCCTCAATCGGCAGTGTCTGGGTCACCCGGCAGTCTCACTTGGAGCCGTGGGAACATGCCCTTTTTTGTGCCGGACTATTCCCCTGAGGGAAGCCTGAAGGCGGAAAACCAGAATGGAATGACAGCTAAATTAGCCCCAGCAGTACGTAGAGTGCCTTCTCGGGAGATAAGCCCCAACACCACGAGCCCGCCACAAGCACCACCCCAGCCCCATCGTCGGAAGTCACATGGGCCTGACTTTGACTTCCTGGAGTCGGACGTCAACTTTGAGAGCCCCGCCCCTCAGCGAGATGACGATTCAGGGGACGACTCGGATGATGGCCTGTTTGCCATTCCGATATCTTCTCATAAACCAACCAAGATTACTCGCATCTTTGACGGCGACGACTCGCCTGACGAGTCCAATGACAAGCGCCCTAACCTTACAGTCAACACATCTCGATCCAAGAAGCAGCTTTCGGTGTCTTTTAACTCTCCCCAGTCGTTGGGCGGTTTCAACACGAACGGGACACCCGAAGGCGACGAGGATGTGACGAGTGCCAAGAGTGGCAAGAGCTCGCGAAGAACTCCGAACACCCCTGGCTCCGAGAGCTGGGAATCGGAGGATAGTAAGCTAAGCAGAAGAAAGTCATTCGTCGAGAAGGATGTCTGGGCCAACCGCCCGACCACCGATGCCCTCATCAACAACCTCGACGACTTCTTCCCGAACTTGGATCTTGACTTGCCGGTGCTGGAAGAGGGCGAAGCAGAGGCCAACCCGCCGTCACCCATTGCCGAAGGAGAGGAGAAGGAAGCACCCGCGCGTCCTCTGCCGCCTGCCCAGCCATCGCCGAGTCTTCGCACCGCCATCACCGGCAACCGGTCGTTCTACAATGACGATAACGACACGCTGGGATCGGACGAGTCGACTCTGAAGGCACTTGAGCGCCCTGCTTCGGTCGCGTCTGTTGCACAAAGGAGCGTTAGACGCTCGGGCGGTCTTGGGCGTATGAAGTCCATCCGTGAGGTTGCTCGCGGCGCCCACGAGGCTAACAAACGGTTCACCACGACAACAACGCAGCCTGGCCAGTCTACTCAAAACACTTCGGCACTCATGCGGAGGAAGAGCACAAAGATGTTCAATGCCAACATTGTACAGATCCGTCCGGACCAGCGCGGCAGCATGGTCATGCCTCAGATTCCCCAAGACACCATTCCGAAACGTCAGACAACCTTCCGATGGTTCAAGGGTCAGCTCATCGGCAAGGGAACCTACGGCCGCGTCTACCTCGGTATGAATGCCACGACCGGAGAGTTCTTGGCCGTCAAGGAGGTCGAAGTCAACCCGAAGGCGGCGCAGGGAGACAAGGCCAAGATGCGCGAACTTGTAGCAGCCCTTGACCAGGAGATCGAAACCATGCAGCACCTTGATCATGTCAACATTGTGCAGTATCTTGGATGCGAGCGCAAGGAAACATCCATCAGCATCTTTCTCGAGTACATTTCTGGTGGTAGCATCGGATCCTGCCTGCGGAAGCACGGCAAATTCGAGGAGTCTGTTGTGTCGTCACTCACGCGACAGATGCTGTCCGGCCTGGCATATCTCCACAGGGAAGGCATCCTTCATCGTGATCTGAAGGCCGACAACATCTTGTTGGATCTCGACGGTACTTGCAAAATTTCCGATTTCGGCATCTCCAAGAAGACGGACAACATTTACGGCAACGACAAGTCGAACTCAATGCAGGGCTCCGTCTTCTGGATGGCGCCCGAGGTCATTCGTTCGGAGGGCAAGGGTTATAGTGCCAAGGTCGACATATGGAGCTTGGGATGTGTTGTGCTAGAAATGTTTGCCGGCCGGCGTCCCTGGTCGAAGGAGGAGGCCGTGGGCGCCATCTACAAGATCGCCAACGGCGAGACGCCCCCGATTCCCGACGAGGTGCGGGAAACAATCAGTCCGCTGGCCATTGCCTTTATGCTGGACTGTTTCACAGTGTAAGTTTAGTGCGGGGTTGATTTCGCAAGCCACACTGCTAAACCTTTGGATAGAAACCCTCTGGAACGGCCTACGGCAGATGTGCTGCTGTCTCAGCATCCCTTCTGCGAGTTAGACCCCAACTACAACTTCTTTGACACCGAGCTGTACTCGAAGATCCGCGGTAAAGACGTCTAGAGAGTAATGGAAAGGCGAAGAAGGGGAAAGACCGCACGACGGTGACTCAAAAAAGAGGGACGGGACACTTTCTAAGCGGTCGTTTGTTACCAGCGCTTTTTGCTTTCTCGAAGAGGAAAGAAAATCATAATTTCGTACGCACAACTGTATTTTGGACGCTCATTGGAGGTTTGCAGCGACGGCGTCTGGAAGGGAAACGCATTGGGAACTCGACGGTTTTACGGAGCGGTTTCGTTATTTGGGCTCCATTATATATAAAGGCTATTGGTTACCCACTTGGGAGATGAAGCGGCTGGCCTAACCTTATCAATGGTCAGGACGGCTGCGTACTACTCTTTTGGCTGTGGTAAACAGCTCCAGGGCCAACAATTATATTAAGTTGGGAATGATGATGCTCGCTCTTGATGTAAGCACTGTTATATCGGTTGGTGCTGTGATGAGTCAACCTATGATTGTCTGTTTCTAAAGCTGTCCGGAGGGTTTGAGGCGCAGGCCGTCATTTGATCCGAGATACCAAGTTGCCGACCAGAACTCGGAGTGGCCCTTTTGTTTAGCGGCGAACTACGAGAGGGAATGAACCGGCATGAACGCTGGGAGGGAACGAGTGGATGGCGTAAAAGCCCTCGGCTTTCCTGCTTATGACAGCGAATGACGGCTTGTTGACCCTGCAGACCAGAACACCTCTCAACTCACCAGCTAACAAATCACAACCTAATCGCTAGGCAATGTGACGGCCACATCACTGTCATGATCTGGGGTTCCCTCCGCCAATGCCAATCGATTGTGACAGCGCCTTGACAAGGGATCCTCCTCGGGGTCGGGAGAGGTCGAGGCCCAAGAAGGGCCCGAGAGAAGCGGAGGAGGGAGGGGGGGGGGGCGATGTTGAAGCCACTCTGAATCACCAGACAGCCGCTGCACCCCATCACCTTTCCGAATCGCGCCGGCCCAACGACTAGAACCCGGGCGTCCCTCTTTTGGTATGTCACACCGTGTGTGCATGACGGCGAATGCGGCGCGGAGCGGCAACTGCCGGGCTCAATCACGGGTCCACATGCCGGAAGAGGGACATGAGCATAGGTCGCAAGTACACAGCGTCTAGTATTAGAGTCGTAGACCGGGCATCGCGAGTGTCTTACAGTGCGGGGGTGGAGGGTCTCCTGGCTTCCTTCCATCTGCACATTGTATCCTCCTCCGTCTTGCTCTTCGACTCTGACGGAACGTGAAATCCGGTGTTCCAAACCCTTCATATAGGCTCAGACAACAACCTGACGGACAGCGACATGGTGGCCCCTTGTGTCGGGCAGTCTCCCTCGCCCCCTTCCTTTCAGCCTGAAAACACGACGACGCAATTGTCCCTTCGTCTCCGTTGACCACGCTGTCCAAACACTTGTGTGAAATCATTCTTCGATTTTCTCGATGTTCTCCTCCGGATGTACGATGGAACGCTGCTGAGGCCTTACGGAAAGTTTGAGCGTTTCGGCTGCAAAGGATGGCGTTTCTGACCGGCGGGTCCCTGGCGGGGTTCCCGCGTTTCTTGAACTGGTGTCACGGCACAAAAGTACATTGGCTTCGCAAGCGGTATGGGCTCACTGTTGTGGGGGGAGGAGCCATTAAAGTTTACGCAGCAGAGCGTTTTCCCGAGGGATAGATTGACGGAGTGGGTAGTGAGTGGCCTTTCTCGGTGACTTCATTCCGGTACCTAGAGAGAGAGAGGAAGGTAGACAGAAAGAGAGAGAGAGAGAGAGGCCACTGGCAAAGCCAGCGAATGCAGCCCGCTGCTCTGCCGGGCGAACGCAGCTCAAACTCAGCGGGATTAACTCAGATCAGATTGCTGGTGCCAAGCCAATAGCCGGCTAAACAGACAGAGGGCACCCGGCTTGGCCGAAGTCGGGTGACTGAATCACTTGAAGATGAGCCTAGGTAGTTTGGGGAGGCACTATGTGCTCTGAATGTCGAGTGCTCGTACATGCCTATCTACTATGGTACCTCCTTGGGCGTCTGCAACTGGGTTGGCATCGGTCGATGATGGACAAGCAAAGGGATATACTACGTAGATGATGGGGGCCACACGGGGCTGCACCATGGGAATCCTCCAATACCTATCCGGACCCTGGGATAAGCAAGGTCCATCGAGTGCGGGTATTTGGCCCGTGTGGTTTTGGTATTTGGCCCGCATCTAACCACTTCAAGAAAGAGAGCCCACCACTCAGCCACACCAAGATCACACCAATAAAACTCACTCGCTTCGCCCGGAGAAATAACATATTCCTGCCGCGAACCAATCCCACGCGAACCCTAGCCAGCACCCCAACCCACCCTCGCCACTAACCCTAAACTGAACTAGCGTATGTGGCATCTGTGGCGAAGCTACCAAAAGTGGTTAGATACGGGCCAAATACCAAAACCACACGGGCCAAATGCCTGCACTCAGGTCCATCCGCCTTTGTTCTGTCCCGCCGTTGGGTCCTCCCGCCCCTGTTTTAATTCTTTGGTTCACCAAATTGGCCCGCTGCCTCGGGAGTTGGTTGCGCTGAGTTTAGCTTTTTTTTCTTCTCCCTTCTCAATGTCGGGTGAGTTGGGTGGCTGGGGCGGTGTCTGGGGCACAAAGACAAGATGGTGAGACAGTGCGTTCGTACTTTCCAGCTGGCGCGGTACAACCTGGGGAGAGAGAGAGAGAGACACACACACACGCACACACGCACACACATGGGCACGAGCGCTGAGCCGAGTTGTAGTTGTGTAGTTGAGGTGAGGTTGCAGAGCTGGGGGACGACGGGGCAAGTTCGAGGCCGTGTTTGATAGAAGGCCGGTCTTTACACATAAACAGGGGGCCATGGCCAAAGTCCGTAACCAAAGGGACCGGCCATCGTAAAGGACTCAGGAGAAACCGGGTCCGATGCGGATGCCGTGCGAATACCTAACAAAGCCTTGCTTGACCATGAATGAGTACTCCCAGTCGGGCCCAGAAAAGTCGGAGAAACGTGTTGAGCCCCTGATCAACCATTTCAATCCGATACGGGTACAGCTCAGATCTCACGTCTTGGCGCGCGCGCGCGTGTGCCTCTGCTCGCAGGCACTGTACAGAGTAGAGTTCTGTCTGCCAAGTGTTTTTACTATCTTGGCCATTCTTTCCGAGTCTGTCCCCTGTAATAGGCGTGCAGAATACCTAGTTATCCAGGTGGCGGTAGGTAAACTAGCAGTAGTTACCTAGCACCCTAGGTAGGTAGGTAGGATGCGCGTATCATCGTACATTGTACGGATAATCGTATATGGAATACGGATAGCTGCCAAACCTACCGACCTACCTTATAGGTAGGTAGGTACTTTGCCAATGTACTTTATATCATGCAGGGAGGAGGGTTATTACCCAGGTTAGTAGTGTACACAGAGGTAGGTATCCGTAGAGTCAGGCAACTCTAATAAGAGAGCACCAAGCCTTTGAAGTCGTCCTGCCACACTAGGTACTTTGGTAAGTAGGTACCTAAGTACTATGTCGGTACCTACCTACCTTTGTCCTCCACCGATTCACCGCAGCCGCACGGAGTACCTACCCTTCCCCTCTACCCATCTTGGGTACTTGCCTAAGGGTCCGAGGAGGGTAGAGGTATTCTCTCGTGTACACAGATAGGTATTATCTTGACTGAGTTCCGTGCCCCCCCAAACACCAATCTCTATTTTACTTTCCCTCCCCTTCTTGGCCTTTTCACTCGTCTAGCCAATTCAGTCTCTACGTACCGTTGTTGTTTCTTCTTCTATAATCTTACCTTACTTGCCTTACCTTACCCGCCTGCCTGCCTCCCTTGTTTGGCCGACTTCCATTCCGTGGCTTCCCTCTGCCTCCCGTTCTCCCGCTCCTTGTTCCGCATCGTCGTGCCTTCATTTCCATCGGCGCCATTTTAGCAATCCGATAGATGGCATCGTATTAGTTCATCATCGTTAATCTTGCTGCTGCTCTTTCACTTAGATCCCTTAGATCGACTGCACAACCCTGCCTGCGCTGTACCACGCGGCATCGCCATCTTTGCCGAAAGACGCGCTTCCAAAGACTCGCCACGGCGAGCCCGCCATCATGATGCCCCGCCGGAAGAGCCGTTATGTGCTTCTTGTTGCCTTCGTAATGGCATTTATGCTATATCAGTTCTTCAAGACCCCGAATGGGATGCGACAGGCTACACCGGCAGCATGAAGCCCAGCGATCCCGAGAAGGCCCAAAATCCCAACAAGGAACCTGCGAACCCTCCTGCGGCTAACGATCCGTCTTCCAACACACACCTGAACAACAACCCACCTCCTGATCACGAGCACCCGCATGGGCAGGAAGAGGACGAACCCGAACAGAACCCGCAAAAGCAGACGGCCAGACCAACCGTCAAGATACCCCAGATCAAGACCGAGAAGGTGAAGTCTGCCACACCTACCGAGACACTCTCTGGCCCCACGCTGTCCATCCATGCGCCCAACGAGGCCGTCGAAGCCACGAAGAAGCCGGACGTCACCAAAGCCCCAACAATACCCCTCGACAATGACATCCACGCCCAGAATCCACCCGGTCGACACGGCCTTGATCGTTCGGACAGCGAATCGACGTCAACCTCGCAGATCCATTGGCACAAAGTCTCCGAGCATTTCCCCGTTCCCACGGACGAGATCATTCGTCTCCCGACTGGCAAACCCAAGGACATTCCCAAGATACAATACGTGTTCAAGCCAGAGTCGGACTCTGCCAAAGAAAAGCGCGAAGGGCGCTTGGCCTTGATCAAGGCTGAGATGGAGCGTTCCTGGGGCGGGTATCGCAAGTTCGCCTGGGCGCACGACGAGCTTTCCCCCGTCAGTGGCCGCTTCCGCGATCCTTTCTGTGGTTGGGCCGCTACTTTGGTCGACGGTCTCGATACTCTTTGGATTATGGGCATGAAAGAGGAATTCGATGCGGCCGCCAAGGCCGTCAAGAATATCGACTTTACCTATAGCTCGACACGCCGCGACATCCCGGTTTTCGAAACCATCATTAGATACCTGGGCGGTTTGCTTGCCGCTTACGATGTGAGTGGGGGCAAGAAGGGCGATTACGAGGTCCTGCTGGACAAGGCCCTCGAGCTCGCCGAGATTTTGATGGGCGTTTTCGACACGCCCAACCGCATGCCCATCCTGTACTACAATTGGCAGCCCCAGTACGCATCCCAGCCGCACCGTGCTACGACTGTCGGTGTGGCCGAGCTAGGTTCAATGAGTATGGAGTTCACCCGCCTTGCGCAGTTGACCGGCGAGGATAAGTATTACGATGCCATTGCGCGCATCACCGACGCTTTCGAGGACCTCCAGAACCGCGGCACCGCCATCGATGGCATTTTCCCTGAGCAGCTTGATGCTTCCGGCTGCAACAGAACTGCTGAGGCGATTATGTATCAAGAGGCGCAAGCTGAACCCAAGGGGCACGAGCCAGCAGCTGCTGAGGAGAAGCGGGCTGTTGACAGCGCACCCCTTGCCCAAGAGACCCCCATGGCAAAGGGTAACGGTGGCGAGCCGGAGAAGGCCAGCTTACTCGCGAAACGAGCCGCCGGGGTGGACGAAGATGGCGAAACTGTGGCGGACAACGCCAAAGACGCCGTCAAGAAGCAGACTATCCCTGAGCTCAAGGTGAACGAGAAGCCCAGATCTATCGATGCCAGTGGTCGCAAATCATCTCCCACAACGCCGGACAAGTCGTGGGAGTGCATCAAGCAGGGTCTGGCCCCTGGTGGCTGGGGCTACCAGCAGTACAGCATGGGTGGAAGCCAAGATTCCACCTACGAGTATTTCCCAAAGGTGAGTTCTGCTTTGACGTTTGGAGCCAGGACATACATAGACTGATTTCTTGTAGGAATATCTCGTGCTTGGCGGTCTTGAACCCAAGTACAAGACAATGCACATCAAAACAGTCGAGGCTGTCAAGAAGTGGCTCCTCTATCGGCCCATGGTACCCAAAGAGAGAGATATCCTTTTCTCGGCGAAGGTCTCGACATCCGGTGACCCGGAGAACGATCTACGAACCGAGTACGAAGTGACGCATCTCACCTGCTTTATTGGTGGCATGTTCGGCCTTGGAGGCAAGATCTTTGACAGGCCCGAGGATATTGAGATAGCCAAGAAACTCACCGATGGCTGCGTCTGGGCGTACGAATCGATGCCTTCTGGTATTATGCCCGAAGGTGCCACTGTCGTACCCTGTGCTTCTACACAGAGCTGCCCTTGGAATGAGACCCTCTGGTGGGAACATCTTGACCCGTCGGCTGATTGGCGTCAGTCGCAGGTCACAGCCTGGAAAGAGAGACAACGTGAGAAGAAGAACCAGCAGCAGGACACGCTCCGCAAGCAGTCCGTAGAAAGAGGCAAGGCCGACGCGGCCGGCAGCGACTCCGCTAAGGAGTCCGTCGGGGAAGAGACGGCGCCGGAGAAGAAGGACCCCCTCGCGGACATTCACGTTCCCAAAGACGAGCCGAAGAACCTGGAGTCGGCCAAGAAGATCAAGTACCCCGCTCCAGAGCCTGGCCTCAACAAGTCCCCTTCCAACGTCGATGAGCACTTGCTAAAGAAGCGGGATCCTGCCCCACCCAAGTCACAAGACCCTCGCCAGGGATCCGCCAAAGACGCCGCCAGTAACTCTTTGAAGAACAAGCTCAACTTGAATAGCGCCGACGACACGGACATCGGGTTTAAGGATTCGGCGGTCAGCGGTGGTATCGTAGGCAAGATAAAGATCGAGGATGCAGAAGAGGCCGCCGACCCGAAGCCGCAGTCGCACGAGGAGTATATCAAGGAGAAGCTCGAGCTCGAGAGGATCCCGCCTGGCTTCGTCAACATCAACTCCAGGCGCTACATCCTTCGGTAAGTTGCACCCCATGTGCACGAGTGACTATTTCGCGTTCCGAAACTAACGTCTCACCAGGCCCGAAGCCATCGAGTCCGTGTGGTACATGTACCGCATCACTGGCGATCCCGAATGGCAGGAGAAGGGCTGGAGGATGTGGGAGGCTATTATCAAGGCAACGCGGACCGAGTACGGCAACAGCGCCATCGACGACGTGTTGTCAAAGGACCCGCAGCCCGTCGACGAGATGGAGAGCTTCTGGATCGCCGAGACACTCAAGTACTTCTACCTCTTATTTTCGACACCTGACGTCATCAGTCTCGACGACTGGGTGCTCAACACCGAGGCGCATCCATTCAAGCGGCCAGTCTAGACGTTGACGGACTTTTCAGAAGAGGATAGGCATGAAAAGAAGTCTGCTTCTGCGGTTGCGTATGCGACAGGCGGAGAGAGAGAGAGAGTGTGTGTGTGTATGTGTGTCTGTGTGCGCGCTCACGCCAGACATGAACCCAGAGCATAGAGCTCGGCATGAGATATCACGGGGGGTGGTGGCTACCATGGCGTTGCGGCGTATTTTTTCATCCATGATCGATAAACATCCTCGTCTCGTTGAGTTGTTTTTTTGTTGTATAAACTTGGTTCTTCTTGAAACGAAAAAGGCAGGGGGGGAGGGGGCTAGGTATACTACAGCCGGTTCGAGGAGCACGTTGATCGGTAATGAATTGAATGCTTATGCGCGTTTATTTTCTTTACAATCCTAAGTGATGTGTGTGGCCAATCCCCTTGTTGACCATTGGTTGGCTAATAGTAATTCCTCGTTGCTGTCCGTACCATGATCATCATGTGAGCATATTACCTACCAACAACGGTAGTTTCAAATTTGAATCCAAGCAGTGTTTGTTTGTTTGGTATGTTAAAAATTTCATATCCCTTCACTTGTTTCATCTTGCCCTTCGTTCTACTCAAGACCCTTTCCGCTGTCATGTGGGGTGTCATGACACACTCCTACACATTTCCCATTTCCATATTCCTTTACGTTCAATTCATTTCCCCGTTTCCCTTCGCGCCGGCCTCATCTCGTTCAGCACGGCCATGTACAGTCTTTTTTGCTCTCTGCCTCGGCAGAAAACAGGTCCTGCAGCCAGTCGTCTATCGATCATTCTCGCTCTCGCTTGCCGTTGAGAGCAAACAACATTAAATGACGGGGGCGGGCGCAACCGGCATCAGCATGTGATCGCCGCCCTTTGCCGACCCAGAACAAAATGACAAGAATAAGTAAAACGCAAAACGCAAACTTGATATACAACGCCGATTTCCCTAATGCCGATGGTCTTTTGTGCTTGGATGAATGTGCTGATGGGAGCTGGGTTGGAAAATGCCCTTCTCGAAAATCCCTCCATGTACAAAATTCCATTGTCTCTTTGCGTAGGGCTTCGGGCCCATCCTCTACACATGTGTCGTTGTCAAATTCCTCCGTCTCTAACTCTCGTTATGCGCGCCTCGGTTTAGTCGACCATTTGGCTCAGAACGCGGATACTCAGGATCATGACCAACAGACCGATGGTGACGATAATGAGAAGGGTAAAGCTGAACCAACCGAGGACCATAGCGGAAGTACCGACACCAGAGCGGACAGCGCCATTTCCGAAGTCTTGAGCGATGACGGCTGCGGCAACTGATGCGGTGTGCTGCCATAATACGGAGACAAGAATGAAGATGGAGGCGATGAAGATGATGGCTAGTGAGATCTGGGAAACGGGTCGCGAAGGGAACGGCTTGACTTCGCGGTCAGAGCCCTCCGAGTCCTCCTCCTCGTGCCACCCGGGGAAAGTGGCGAGCAAAAGGAAGCAGACGAAGGCAAAGATGATGGCAATGATGCTGGTTAAGAGGGTTAGGATAACGTGTTTGCAAAAGAGCAGAGCGGCCAAACTTACATGAGATAGGGGAACACGATCATATCCTTAAACTGAGCGGCAAGCCAGATTAGGTTGAGGGGTCCTGATCAACGGAAACCTCGTTGGCAAGAGCAGTAGCGTTGTTACTGCAAAGCCAGCTGCCTCCGTCGGGGCTGATGCAGATTCCGAAGTAACCAACACGGCAGGCGAGGCGGGCGTCACCGGCGATGTTCTCGATGGCGGTATGGACATTGTAGTCAACTTGCGCCGTCGAGGGTACTGCTGTGTATTGGTCGTAGTACAGGGACAGGAGGAAGATATCGGGGATCAAGGGTGAAGATGAAGAGCATCCTGCCAACAGTAGTGCTGCGGACAGTGTCAGTGGGTGCTTTTGTTGCATATCACCGCCAGATAAACTCACATAAAAGAATGATGGCGATTGCTATCAAGATCATCAAGACATGGTGGTATCCTAGAAACGGTACGAACCCTGGAAAAGACGAATGGTTAGTCCGAAATACTTCTCTCGCCCAAGTGGAAGGAAGCATGGAGCAACTTACGATACCAGCCAACTTGGAATTTGGCCATTTTGGCTATATCTCAAGCGTCCACTCCTCTAGAGGGATGGGCTCGTATTGGCTTGACCCACGCCGCCCTCCGTTGTAGCGGAGCGACGGAGGGGTTCTGTTCCTGGCACTCTCAGCGCTGGCACGCAGAGTGTCTTTCCTTATGGTCGGGCGGGGAAGACCGGCGCGCGGGGCTTTGTCGGGCTGGGTAGAGAGGAATGTAACAATAAGGTTTGCTGGGTTCGTTCTCGAAAGGAGGGCGAGAATTGCTGGAGAACACCGCGAGGAATGCGGGACGATGTTGGACCTGCGATTATGGAGAAGACTGGATGGTTGTTGTCAGACACAAATACAAACTTCCACTCTTGATGCCGCCGTCGAGAATGAAGGGCAGGAGAGATGACAGGAAGTGTGTGAGTGTGAAGGAATGGGGTGAGAGAGTGTGTGTGCGGGTTGGGTCTTCAAGGTTGGGAGGAAGTGGTTTGATGCAGTCTGGAATATTGGGATGGCTGGGAGGGAGAGAAGAAGGGCAGATATGACAGGGTGGGTGAGGGTGGACTTAGTTTTGTCTGTCTCTGGCAACAATTGTTCCAGAATGGAGAGCGGGATGCCCGCAAGTTCGGAGCAGACGTCTGCAGAACGGGTGGAAATATTCAGATGGCTGGGTACTCCGTATAGAGCTCGATGGATTGACGAGTCTGGGGGAAAGAGGGAAAGAGAGTAAAGGACGATGTGCAATTGGTCCTGCCATCCACTTTTTTTTGCCAGCGACTGTGCGGTGTTGGCACACCAAGAAGGGCGGAAGGAAGCGTTACGTAGCTACGCCAACCTCCTCTATTTACTCGTGGCGCTGTCGCCGTTGTCAGGGCGATTTGCAGCGTCGCAGCGGTTCCTGGGGCGAGCAGGGTGGGGTCAAATATGGTACGTATCGGGCGCTCGCCCTGGCCAACTATCCGGGGGGTGGGTCCCATCAGCGCGGGCACCTAACAGGCTAACGGGGCCCGAGAGGTCGAAAAAAAGTCCGTGGCTGGGTGACGTCTTCGTAGGGGTCCCCGGTTCCGTGTCCCCCGTCAAGTCTAGCGCAACACTCTACTAGCCTAGCTCCCACTCGCGTCTTCTTCACTTGGTCCGCCTCGACTCGTTATTCGTAGAGTAATAGGCATTCGAGTCCTTTGGCGTTTCCTCTCCGCATTGAGAAGAGAGAGCTCTGCAGCCGCCGTCCATCCCAAAGTGGGTTTGGCTGGGTATCCAAACACTCGTACGCCTCTTGTGCATCCTGCAGCCTTCCTTCCCTGTTCATCCGTTTGCTTCAGGCTGCCGTCTACCAAGCACAGTAGTCGTATCTAACCCAATTCAACCTGCACGCGACTCGACCCGGGATCACATCTCGGGCGTTCCTGCATTTGAGACGAGATCCGGAGCCGGGGTCCCGCACGCCGGCCTGGTTGGTTCCTTGTTTTCATTCATTCGCTCGCGCTGAGTCTTGGTGATGCGTTGTACCGCCGTCTCACGGATTTTGGCCCTTTGCCCCCCCCTGTTGGCATGGCGACAGCATTGAAAACTCCAGAATCCTGGATGGCTTGGACGGCAGCCAAGATCCGTTACCGACTTCTCGACGGATACTTCGTACAGGCACTTGGCAACCTGTCACAGATATGGCGAGTCACCTCAGCATCCCTAACGGCTGAAGCTATTCGCAAGTCAGGCTCTTGCCAGGCGGGTGCGTTTACCGCAGGAACCCCAGACAGCTCGGTTCCCCTCGCGACCCACGGGGTTCTCAACCCACTACGTGGTACTTCGTACGCAAACCAACAAGGCGGTCCAACACACCGCTCTACTTGTCTACATGGCGGTCAACCAACTCCTTACATCGAATACTCAAGTTGTCGACACACTGCACTACAAATATCTCGATATCTGTCACTGCGGTCGAACGATCGCTCTTCTTTTCTGGCTATCGAATCCGCATAGACAGACGCTGGGTTCCAGAGAATGTTAGCGCTGCCTAACTTTCAAGTCCGAGCTCCCTGGTCCCGCGATATCTCGGGAGCCAATGTGACGGCTTCGCCCAACAGCTGTCGAACAACACGGCCATCCATTGAATCGATCCGCTGTGACACTATACTCTGACATCATCATCCAACATCCGTTCGCGATGGAACACGTCTTGCAAGTCATTGACGTACTTAGGTGGTCTACAACTCTCGTCTTTGCCTGTCAAGACGGGTCCGTATACACAGGCACGACACTAGACAACTGTCCTCTTGAACAGGATCACTAGCCTCCCGACTAATGTCACAATGACTCGCCAATGGGTCGCATGTCATGTACATATTTCATTGCAGTGCGCCACACAATTCTCTTTGACTATGTTGTTCTACATTCTACAATTGATGTGTGGCTAGCAAAGAGGTCCGTGTAGCTCGGTGGTGGCTGAGCTTACCGTTCGTCTTTTGGAGCATTTGAGAGCCCGATCAGCTATCGCAACATAGGTAGTAATTGCAAGGTTGTCTGCTTATCCGCAGAAGACGCCTTCTTTATTCTGCACGCTAGAGGAACTTACTTGCGTTGCAGAACCCAGAGGCATCAATCTATGCTCGGCTATCCAGACAAAATGGGTCTTAAAGCGGGTATTTGAATATATACTTACGTATATATCCATATACTGATCTCACTTAGCTACATATAAGTCCGGCTTGGTAATTGCATACACTCCACCATTGCGTCCCGAGCTCCACGTCATTGTTCAGACCACTTGTTGCGAACTCGACAGCAGTCGATGCGCCTCCCCAGCAGCTACGGTGATAAAAGCTTACTGCAATGACCACAATACGCAGCAGTCATTCTCAGGCCGATGCTCTTGATATTCGCGTCGAGGACTTCCTCGATGACAAGCTCCAATGCACGACCGATCTCGAGAATCTCGACTCCCTGATCGCCAGCGTTGAAGTCCAGCGGAGCCAGCTCCAGACACAACTCGACAATGCCATAAGACAGCTCGACGAGGCTCGTCGCACAGCCAGCGATCGCCAGTCCTCTCTCGTTCAACGGATTCAAGACTTTCAGGAGCTCCAGCACAGCATCGACGTCCGCGTCAAGATTGCAGCGGCATCCGACGCACCGAACCAGGCCATCGCCAGACTACAACAGCCTATGAAGAAGCTGCAGACGATAGAGCTCGCCCAGAGGTATCTCTGTCTGCTACAAGATGTCGAAAAACTCCGCACAGAAGCCCGATCGCACCTCCCCGGGAGCCCCAAGGCAGCCTTGGAGCCGTACTCGAAGCTCAGGCAGCTTTCGAGGCGCCTCGAGGAGCTTTCAGGGCCGGCCGACGACGCTGCTGTCCACCTCGTCAGCCACGTGCGCAGCGTCGCCGATGCGCTGTGGGATGAGATGAAGAAAACAATGTCGGGCGAGCTGGAGGCCGTGCTCAGCAAGAGGTCGTGGCCCATGGTCGAACCGGATTCTGAGATGGACGAGGAGTGGCTTGCTTGCTTCGAAAAGTTGCTTGATCTCCAGATTCCAGAGGTCGTCTTGAGCAAATCCGTTGTCACTTTGTTGCCCTTCGACGTCATGTCGAGAATTTTCGTATCCGAGTTCCGCTTCCATTTCCTCAGCGACAAGCCGACGAGCAAGCCCGATGCTGTTGGATCTCACTGCTTTCCCTGGTTCCTAGCGACTGTCGAGAAATGGGAAGACTTTTTCAGAGATAACTTGGGTTTTACGCTCGCTGCCAAATTCCGCGACACATCTGCAGGGAATACCTTGATCTACATCGACCCAGTTTGCGCATTCATCACCAGCATGCTGCCCGTCTTGAGAGAGAAAGTTCAGGCTGTTGTGGCGGATACGGCCAAGAACCCAGCATTCCTGAGTAGCTTCATCGGACAGCTGATGACATTCGATGAGAATGTTCGGGCCAAATTCAACTACGATGGTGGCAACGCAGAGCAGGGCTGGCCTGGCCTTGCCACGGAGATTCTCGAGGACTGGTTCGAGCCTTGGTTTCAAGCGGAGAAAGAATTTGCTCTGGAGCGTTTCCGGGCCATCATGGCTACGCCAGATGCGCGAAACATTGACTATGACTATGCTGCGACGGGCAAGACCAAGCCAACTTTTGGAGCTGTGCGGGTCACCGATCTCTTAAGATCAATCACAACTCAATATGAGAGAGTTCGTACCTTCAAGCATAAAATACGCTTCTTGATCGGCATCCAGCTCGACATTCTTGACGAGTTTCATGATCGTCTCCGCGGCTCCTTGGAGGCTTACCAGGCACTTACATCCACGGTTGGCAGGACTCTCCACGGCGTCACCAAGGAACAGCTCGCTGCTCTCGAAGGCACCGGCAGTCTCGAGTCGCTGTGCAAGGTATACGGCAGTGCAGACCACGTCGTCAATACTCTCAAAGACTGGGGTAACGAGGAGTTCTTCGTGACGCTGTGGGACCAACTGCAGGGTCGTGCAACCAAAGAGAGTGAAACGACGAGGATGTCGGGTGAGATGAGCTACGAGGAGGTCAAGGATCGCACTTCCGCAGCCGTGGGCTCAGAAGGCGACGACGGAATTCTGTTTGACGAAACAATTGCTGCGTACAGCCTTAGACGCAAGACTGCCGAGGACTTTTTGGTCAATGCCCTTGCCGACTCTCATTACAAGGCCTTCAGGGCGTACTCGACAAGAACGCACTGGACGACCATCAGCGATAATAGTTCAGACAGTAAGTCTTCTGGTACGCTAGTCAAGTTGTGTTCGTCTCTAACCGATCTACAGTTGACCTGTCGCAATTGGCTATCACGCCCGAATTGGATGAACCCCTAAGAGTGAGCCCTGCCAAAATGTATTCATGAAAGCCCCCCCTAACCTGAATCAGATCCTCAAGCGCAACTTCGACTTTCTCCTCAAGGCCATCGGCACTGCAGCATTCCGCCGCGTGTGGCGCTCAGCTCTAGACGGGCTCCAAGAAATGCTCTGGGGCGAGGTTCTCATGAGGCAAAGCTTCACCGCATTCGGCGCGGCGCAGTTTGCGCGCGATCTCAACGCCATCTTCGCCCTGGTTGAGAGATACATCCCGAACGGTGTAGGGTCGCTGCGTAGCCTGGCCGACGCCTTGAAACTGCTCAACCTTACCACTGAGCCCCAGGACGGTGCGCTGTCGCTCAAGGACGCTGCCAACCTGGTGTTTACCGACAACGCCGAGGCAAAGAAGGTCCTGGAGAAGCTGAACATCGATACACTTACTCCGGCGAATGCGAGACACATCTTGCAGCGTAGAGTCGAAAACAAAGAATAAACGTTAAGCGTTCCAGCTTAGATTCGTTGCATGCAACGATGACAGGGATATGTGTATGTTTCGAAACTACGATGTCGTACAGACAATGACAGACTCTACGAAATATTTGCCCTGGAGACTTCCGTTTTACCAAGCCCGCAATGTTATCTTCTAATAAATAGCCCAAAAACAATACCCTTCGCATTGCGCTCCATGAAAAGTGAACGGCAGCAATTTAGCTGAGAGCCCGCATGGCCAATTCAACCGTCGCAAACGTACCGGCGCTAACGGGCATGGCTCTCAGCAGCGTCGGCACGATGCCCTTCCAGAACCCACGCAGTCCCTCACCGCGGTACGTCTGGGCGAAGCAGTCGCGCATGGTCTTGTACCGTTGCTCCTTGCCGAAGCCATCTGTCTGCATCTTGCTCTTGATCACGTCAAAGGGGTAGCTGCTGAGCCACAACGCCTCGCCGGCCAGACCGCCGTAAAAGGCGATCTTGTAGCTGGGGATATCCTTGCGGTCGATCTTGTTGCGCGCGGCGTCGGCGTTCATCATCCACTCGAAGGCCATGAACCAAACGCCGTAGGCCTGTGCCTCGCGCAGGATCGTCACGGCCTCGCCGCGGTAGAGGCCGTTGAGCACGCCCCCGTGGGACGAGAGCTTGCGGACGCAGTCGAGAGGGCCGGAGTACAGCCGCGCGGCGCCGTGGGGCTGAGTCTGCAGGCGGATGCGGACGTGCTCGATGGGGCCCGATATGACTGAGTTGGCGACGCCGGCGAAGGCGCCGGCGGCGTAGTACTGGCCGTAGCTAAGAGCCGGGCTAGCGCCGAGGGAAGAGGCGGCGTTGCGGGCCTCAAAGTAGCGCCGGGCCTGGTGGAAGGCGCCGAACTGGATGGAGACGCAGGCGCCGATGCCGATGAGGGGCGTGAGGGTGCCCTTGTAGAAGGCGAGGGGCCCTTCGTTCTTGTAGATTTGGCTGGCGGCTGTCAGGGCTGATGAGGATGTTGTTGAGGTCTGGAGGCGGACTTTGACGATATCAAAAGGTTGGCCTGGAACATGTCAGTCTGCTTGTTGTCGACGCATGCGGTGCGCTCCGCGTGTGATTTTGTGAGCCGGTGGCGGTGACAATGAGTCCCTTGTGAAATTCGGGTGTCATTCCGAAGTCGGCGCGAGCGCTTCAACCACACATCGCCGACTCTCTCTTTGACCGCAACATCTCGCAAAAAGACGTACCGAGCAAGACCTGGGCCACGCCACCTGCGGCACCAGATGCCAAGTCCTTGACTGTTTGCAGCGCGCCGCCGGACACAGTCTCGGGGTCAACCACAGCGTCCGCCATTCTTGCTTCTCTCGGTTGGTTTACCGAGCTCTTGGAATACTACCCCGCCACGCCCAAAGAGTTTCTCGGAAGAGATTTGTCTATCAAATTATTTCAGCTGGCCAAGACCACAGATGAGATCGAGACAGAGAAGAAAGGTGATAAGGGATCAATTGGTCACGGAGAGTTTTGTCGGAGACAGGTGTTTGCAAAGAGACCAGTCGGACCGGCATACGGAGTAAACTCAATGGAATTTGTTTATCGGTTCTTCTAGATAAGCCAGATAAGGTAGCTTAGCTTGGGTGCAGGGCGCTCGGTCCTGGAGTGCTGCTAGCAGCTAGTCCGTTTGGGGCGGAGGTGACCTCTTACCTCGATGAATAAGCCGAGTGGTCTGGCTTGATGAACCTTTGGAAACAGATACCCTCAGAGGTATTTCGTAGTGTACGGAAGAAACTACCAGACTGTGAGATGTATTTATCAGAGTGAGAAGAATTCTCTTTTTATTCGAGTGATTTTGGCTGAGGATTTCATCATTCGACTATCCGCACCGATTTTTACGATATAAGCTCCCGTCGGGGATATTAGTTTCATCGAGCCCGAACCTGTACCGGCGGAGACTTTCTTCTGTTTGATAGTAATTCATTTAGCGCGTTTCTCTCCACCGAACACTTCAGTTCGATGTCTTTCGAGTTGGGACGTTGTCAAAAGAGCCATCATGCTTCATTCTGCAGAGGGGAGTTTCAACTTGAATTGCGGAAGATCGGGATTGAAACCAATGAGGGGGGAGACAAAAATAAGTAAAGATAAAAAAAAAGGTCAATGTTAGGCACCTACGGAGTACCTACCTAGGTATCTACCCCACCAAGCATGTACCCCTTTGCCCCTCACCCCTCACCTCGGTGAACAGGCCACCGTAGGATCTGCTCGGTAGCGGACCGTCACTGCAGCTCCCCTCCACACCGTTACAAAAAATCGCGAGTTTCCTGCCAACAACAGACGATGTGCTAAAGGCAGCATTTTCTACAACCCACAATGTCGGCAGAGGGCAAGAAGCTGGATACAGCTGGGTAAGGCCCCTCGCCATATCTGATCGCTGCAACCACGCTAACAATTTTCACTCCACCGCAGCAAAGATGCCACGCCCAGCAACCCTCGAGGTATCCCCAAGGCGCCGTTCGTCGACAAGGTTGAGGATTACGTCACCACCCGCGAAGATGTCGAACCGACGATGCGCAACTTCCAGGAGATGATTTCGTGAGTCGCCCGCACGTGCTTGGCCTGCCAGGCACATGCCCAAACCGTGTCAACGAGTAGGGCGGAGGCCTGTATGGGCGCGCTATGGAGACTATTGGTAACACATGGACGTATGCAGGAAATACCAGTTCATGGAGCTAAACCTTCAGAAGAGGATGGCCGGACTGAAGGACAAGATCCCAGATATCCAGAAGACCCTCGACTCTGTGCGGTTCTTGAAGCTCAGGCAGGTAGGTGTCAACCGTTGATACGCCAGCTTAAGAGGAGGTCTGACGTGAAACTTAGGGCGACGATGAACCAATCGAGACGACCTTCGAGCTCAACGACACACTGTACTCCAAAGCGAAGATTCCGCCCACTGAGGAGGTGTACATTTGGCTGGGCGTATGTTTCGCGCAACTGAACAGACATGACGAGACATTGAGACTCACTGAACGATAGGCCAACGTGATGCTGTCGTACCCCATCGACGAGGCTGAGACGCTTCTCGAGTCCAAGCTATCGACAGCGAAAACGAGCTTATCAAACTGCGAAGAAGACCTAGACTTCCTGAGAGAGCAGATCACCGTACGTTTGGCGCCCGATGAAGCTATGCGCAGTATGCTGATTGAAAACAGACCATGGAGGTTGCCATTGCGAGAGTTTACAACTGGGAGGTCGTTCAGAAGCGCAAAGACAAGGAAGAAGGAAAGGGCATCAAGAAGGAAGGGAGCGAAAGCGAGGCGAACGGCTGATGCGATGCTCGATACCAAACAAAAACCACTTGATGATTCTGTCTTTCCACGATGGCGCCTCACTGCGATGCACAAACCCCTGAGCTCAGTCAGTCAGTGACAGACTCGGAACTCTATCTGATCTTAGGGAGCAAGAGCCCTCCAGGCTTACGAATTTTAGCAAGGGTGCGAAGATGACCTAATTTCGGGTTCCGGCCTGGAGTCTGGGAGTCTTCTATGAATACTTGACAGTGCATCCATTACGATAATGAAAGCATTGATTTTCATCCGTGCCACACCGTAGACCCAACCTATGCAGCGCATTCAACCGCCAGAAGGCTGGCATGGCACACCCAACAGATTTCCGGCCTGGTCAATGCTCACCTCAGCCACAGACACTCACCACCAAAGTCCGATACCTACCACTTTCACAGGTGACAGTTCACAGCCAGTCTAAACAGTGACCCGAATCATGACACTTCAAGCTGCATTACTAGCCAACCTAGCTAGATGCACCAATCCTTAGCGCCTCCGAGTGCTCGTGGGTGGGCTCCGGCGCATTACGTAAGACCACCCCCACATACAAATACATACGTACTCTCGTATCTTAGATGCGGCTGCGTAAGTGCGGTGAAGACGGGTTAGCGAATAGCCAATTTGAGGGGCAGCTAGGGGGGTAGCAGTGGCGTGCGGGACCAGTCGACGGTCGCTATGACGAACTCTGGCATTCCGCCAGCAACTTCACTTTAATTCGACCTCCCAAGCCTCCGCCTACTTTCCGCCAGAGATCTTCCCTCCCTTTTCCCCACAGCCCAGCTTCTTCCTCATTGAACACACCTACGATCCCGGTTCCGACTTTATCTCCAGGAGCAACACCTGATCCCGCGCCGCATCGTCCGTAGCGAATTCCCATTTCTTCTTCTCCCACCCCGCCTTATTTGCGTTGTTGCAAAAATCCCTCTCAATCCCTTTCTCTCCTACACACCGCCGACCCTTCTTCACACGTAAACCAAAGACCCTTACACAAGCCCCACCATGTCCCAACAGGAACTCGACCCCAAGTACGACCAGTACGACTTCCCGACTGTCGCTGCGACGCCCGGGAACGGCCAGCCTGGCCACCTTACGCCTGAGCAGAAGGCCCAGGTTTCCCAGCTGCGCCTTATGCTCGAGTCTGATGGCTACAGCAAGCGTCTTGACACCTTGACTCTGGTAGGCTTCGTCACTTCCCGAGCTAGCTAGACCGCAATGTCAAAGGCGGCTTGCGTCGCCATTATGCTGTCCCGACTGCTAACACTGCTGTTGTAGCTGCGTTTCCTCCGTGCCCGCAAGTTCGATGTCAATCTGGCCAAGCAGATGTGAGCACGCCTTTTGTTTCCGGCTTCTTGTCCCAATGCACCGACAGCTGACCGAACACCCTTAGGTTCGTCGACTTCGAGGAATGGCGGAAAACGACCAAGCTTGATGAGACCGTGCCCACTTGGGAGTACCCCGAGAAGGAGGAGCTCTTCAAGTTCTATCCTCAGTACTACCACAAGAACGACAAGGTACGAAAGTTGCCGTGGAATTGAGGAAAACAATCACCTCTGCAGGTTGCTAACGCCCAAGCCTATAGGATGGCCGTCCCGTCTACATTGAACAGCTCGGCGGCATCGACCTGACCGCCATGTACAAGATTACCACCGCAGAGCGCATGTTGACCAACCTGGCGGTTGAGTACGAGAAGTGTGCCGACCCTCGCTTCCCCTCCTGCTCCCGCAAGTACAACCACCTCGTTGAGACCTGCTGCACCATCATGGATCTCAAGGGTGTCACCATCACGCGTGTGCCCCAGGTCTACAGCTACGTCAAGCAGGCCTCCGTCATCTCCCAGAACTACTACCCCGAGCGCCTCGGCAAGCTCTACATGATCAACGCACCTTGGGGTTTCTCCACCGTCTGGAGCGTTGTCAAGGGCTGGCTCGACCCCGTCACCGTCCAGAAGATCAACATTCTCGGCTCGGGCTACCAGAAGGAGCTCCTCGCCCAGATTCCCGCCGAAAACCTGCCCAAGGCGTTTGGCGGTAAGTGCGAGTGTTCGGGCGGCTGCCACATGAGCGACGCCGGCCCGTGGCACGAGAAGGAGTGGACCAAGGAGCCCTGGTGGGCGAAGCCCGAGGCCAAGGCCCCTGCCAGCGACGTCATCGAGAACAAGGGTGGCGAGACCGTCACTGCGCCCGCTGATGCTGCCGCTACTGCCCCTGCTCCCGCTGCCGCTGCCGATGCTGCCGCGGACACCAAGGCCCCTGCTGCAGCATGAGCGCTCCCTCAAGATGGCTCGCGCGAGATGGGTCCGAAGAGGTGTCGTGCTGCGGTTTGGGCAGCTTGAGAGAAGGCGTTGAAAGATGTATTGCATCCAGGACGAAGCAGAAACATGCGGGAAGACTGGAATAGTCTAAAAAATAAGAGCTTCTTTTGGTAGAATCGCTCATACCTGTGTTGGTTTTGACACACTTAGCTGCTTCCTGTTATACATACTTTCGCTTGGACAGTTGCATCCTTCGTAATAGACTAGTCGTCCACATTCGACTAATTTTTGGCCGTTCATGCTGCAGATGTAATGCCAACTGCATTAGTATTATTCGCTTTGATTCAACTGGAATGTCGACGAAACGCTCCGTGAATGGTAAGATGTGGTATAAACGCCCTAACGCCGAAATGCCCAAGCATTCGTAGCAGTCCCCTCCCCCGGGGCTTCTCACGACCGTTCCGTAACGGTGTATTCCCCTGCTACTCTTGCCCGCTCCATCTTCGCGACCGTGGCCGGCATCTCCTTCTTTAACTGTCCCAGGGCCCCGACTGCGCCACTGAATGCCTCCTTAATCCCGTCCCTTCTTTCCATCTCTTCCAGTGGGAGCGCTTCGGCTTCGATCTCTCTCGCCTCGTCCTCCTTCGCCTTTTTAGCGGCTTCAAGGGCGGCCTCGTCTGCGGCGGCGGCGCTCTTAAAGTCGTGCGTCGCCGAGGCAGCGACGGCGCCGGGGACAGACTTCTTTAGAGCGGCGATCTCGTTAAGGAGGTCCTCCTCCTCGCGAGCGAGGTCTTCGACGCGTTGGCGGAGGCGAGCGTCCCACGGCTCGTAGGACTCTTCGGGCTCGTCGGAGGGGTTGGCGAATAGAAAGTGAGCGGGGTCGGCGTCGAGGCCGTTTATGGAGAGGTTCGGGGCGGCGTGGGTGAAGGTATTGTTGATGTACTGGTTTTGGAGACGGAGTGTCAGCGGTTCGGGCCTTTTTCAATTTTTGGACGCAACAGTATCAAGGTTTGATGTATTCATCTCAAGCATAGAACCGGCATGGATTAGTCAAAATTGGCTAGCTAACAACTCTGTGGCCAAGCAAGCATAGAAAATGAAAATATATAACAATAAGAAATAAAAAATAATAGAACCCCCATGCAAACGTAAGCAAAAATGGAGTGCGTACCTCATTGACGAGACGCTCAATAGGCGCCCGCAACTCGTCTTCCTGAGAGGTACTCCCCTCAATGTGCGGGAATGCCTTGTCGAGCTGGTCCTGCGCGGCGCGTCGGACGTTGTTGAGAAGGAATGCGAGGTCCTCGTGGGACTGCAGCTCAATCTTCCTGTGAGCGGATTCCATCGTACGCCGAAAGAGTATCCGAATCAGAAGAGGGAAACGAGGAGCGCGTGCCGCGTCCGCAGGAAACAATGTTTGGGACGTTGTCGGGCGTCGGGTGTTCGTCTGGTGCACGGATGGGTTGTGGTTGACCGCGATATTTATGTCGGATGACGGCCCGGAGGAGAAAGCAATCAAGTGTCGGCGCGCGTCAAACCCCGTCGTCCGACGTACCCACCTTTTTCCGCCGGTCCCTCACGGAGAGCCTATCTTATCGATATGAGCATGTGACCTTCCCCTGCATCGGCAATACAATACGACCTCAACGACGGATAACTGCCGAGATCGGACAATGAGCCAGACACTCTATCGTGGCGCCGGGCCAGGGTGCGCAACACGGAGCAGAAGACGGACTTGTAACTCCAAGGAGTTTCCTGAAAATTGACTTTCTGCTTAGCGGGAATCGTCACCGGAAGGTAAATGCTGAACGCTAGTCGTACCTATGCGACATTGGGAGAGACCGCCTTGTACCTAGTACGGAGTACTTTAGTACCTAATCTAAAAAACTAGGCAAGTCAGGGGGGACTGTTATTTTTCTGGTCTGTCTACAGAGTGCAAATGGACCACCGGACTTGGGGTATGCGAGAAGAGGGCAGAAAAGAGGGAATTGGGAGAAGATACCCCCCTCCTAGTCGATGCGTCTAAACTCCTTCGTGGTGACGCAGGATCCCATGGGTCCACAGTCCAAGCCAACAGCAATCGTGAAGGTGATCGACGGTGCTTCCTGCGTCGTCAATCAACAGGAGACACGGGACAAAGACGCTGTTGAAAATAGCATCACACAATACCGCATTCCACATATGACGACAACGGCAATGTGAGCAACAGGCTATCCTTCCCTGGTTTTCATCCATCCCACCAGCCGGATAGGGAGAATGCTATGTAGACAGGTACCTACCCACGGATACTCGGCTGCTGCCTTACGTAGTAGTAGGCGTTACTCACCGGCCGCGGCGGAACAGCCAGCTAGGAGAGAACGACTCACACAATTCAACGTCCCATTCGACAACATCTTTCATCCAAGTTATCCCAGGGATCATGCCTTTCGGCGCTATGACTGCGGCACCCCATGCAGGCCCCGTCCCAGTTTCGCAAAGTCGCGGGACTGTCGAATCAAACGCTGGCAACCTGGCGCGGGACACCGATATGTGGGGCGTGGTTACGAAGGGGTCCACGCTGCTTGGCAGCAACCTTTGGGGGAGCGAGGGAGCAGCACGGGGAAGGCATGGCCAGGCTAGAAAGCGGACCGCCTTTCGGGGGTGATGATTAGCGTTCGGGCGGCGCGGTGGCATACTTACCTGTACGGATACACCGTACAGTAGCGCTGACTACCTAGGTAGGTAAGGTGGTTTGAGCTGGACCTTCCCATTTCTTTGCGGGCTCGACGCCATCTGGTGCCGAAAGGCGTTCAAACAGGCCACCCGATCACAGTGCGCCGAGCCAGGGCTTCTCAGATGAGAGAGGTTGAGTCAGACATTGAAAGGGACGTTTCACCAGGATTTGGGATCAACATGGCACCGTTCTTAGTGGTCTTCAAGATCCTAAGTGTTATTTTTGAGTTGTGTGCCTTGCGGACCCCAACTTGGCGACTTTGAACCCTACAGGTCGTTGGTTGGTTGACGCCCAAGGTCGTTAAGTGTTGAGGGGATCGGTTCAACTACCCCGACGCAAACCGTAAACCCTGATCTACCTGATAGTGTACTGTGTATTCATACTCGGCCGACTCATGCCACATTGGCTGTCCAAACCCCTCCACAATTATGGGACTTGGACACATGCCTTACAGGCCAGGGAGCCGCGCAAGGAACCAATGAAGCCCTGTATGGCGAAACGCATGCCATGAAAAGTGTCTTTTGACTCTATTGGACTATGGGAAAGGTGTGGAAGTAGGGCGCAGGAAAACCGGAGCAAGCGCAGCGTGGTACATGATCGTGGGTGAGAAGGGGGGTATGAGCTGGCAATACCGAAAAACGCCCCAATCCAAGAATAGCGGCAACAAACTGATAAGAAACATAACCCGATGGAAACCCCATCTCGCTCGAAAGCAGTTCCAACTCCATCGATGATCCCCAGGCCCAGGTACTAATAAAAGGTCCTCATCCCAATAAAAGAGGAAAATGCTGGATGTACTGTGCTTCCACTCAGTGTCTGCCCATGCCTGTGCGTCTCCAGTCCGGGCATGGCCTCATCCGCTGTTGTAATTCGGAAAGCAGTCTGGTGTAAATGATGGAAGAACTGGAAAGGGGCTGCAGGTTGTATCCGGACGCCGTGATATGAAAATGAAAGGGTGTCTCGTGAGAACCATCGGTCTAAAGCACGCAGGACGTTGAATTCATGTGAAGCGTCATGGTCGCCGGGCGGGGGACTGTTATTGGGGGAACATGTTGTTGATCTCTTCGTCACTGAGGACGATCTCGTGTACAGGCTCCCGGCGGTTCTCGAGGGGAACGTAGTCGCAGTCCACGTACGATGGCAGAAAGATCTCTATAATCCTCAGTCAGCCCGAGGCGGGTAGCGGTTGGCTTGAAGTCGGGACATACCTGGGTTCCACGCGAAGCCTTGGCTCGAGGAGAGGTAGGTGATCTGATAAAAACTGTCAGCCAGCATCCCTATCAAGAGTTGCAGGTCGTCGTACCAGGCGCGGGGTTCCGTTTGGTTCGCCGATGTTGATGACGGTGCTTTCCTGCTTCGACAAGGCGGAGCCTGCCCAAGGTGTCAGTAAGTGTCACTGCGAGGACTGGCTTTATAGCTACAAGACAAGGCCGGGTGACATACTGAGAAGGCTAGGACGGCGCCCGTGGACCATCTTCTGCTTCTGAGCGGACGACGGGGACGAAGTCCGAGGGGAACTGGAGTATGTCGAAGAGGAAGAGCTGGTAGCACCTCGGACCTGGGCGGACTGGTGGTGGTATGTGTTGGCCGACGACGGCGTCATCGGGATGGCCATAGACGACGACATGACGAGGTTGGGGTATTGGAGGGGAAATGGAGGGCTCCGAGATGAGAGGATAAACTCCGAGTGTTTGAAAACAGTCGGAACGGTTGGAGAGAATGGGAAGAGACGCACACCAAGCGACTTGTCAGGGTGGAGGAACCAGTGGTGTGTCGTCACAGCGAAGGAGATGTTGAAGGAGTCAAGGTTGGGGTTAAAGGTACGAACGAGACCGAAGGCGAGGTGTGCCTGTGACTGATAGATACCGTACAGTGCTAGGTCACTTGCTGGGACGAGGCCTAACGAGGCTTCCGGTAAATCACCGCCCACATCATCCCATGGGCTTGGGGAGGTTGATAAGAGATAGGTGCCGACGCTGGACGCTGTGCTAAGGTCCGGCAGTGACACTCACCAAGGTCTCTAACAGTGGATTGCGGGAGAGACCCTAACATCATCATGGCAGGGATTACTCCCTAGGCTGCCCCCACAGTTTACATGGTGGGGAAAGTGACCCACCAGCTAGCCAATCGGAGAGCATCGCTGCCTTGGAGCTGGGTAACGTGCCGCAGGCATTCCGCCCTGCTCAAGGTCACCTGCTCGGCCAATGGGGTCTGCCTTGGAAGCAGCTCTCACGTGATACGAGAGCTTCCACGAGGTTCCTGACTAAGCCGGGCTGGAAGGCTGCATTCGTATCCATTGACGCCTACAGCAAGCTAGAGCAGGCAAATACCACCGCCACCACAACCAAGCTTGAAAACAACACCTTTGCCATCATCAGCGCCAGCGTCCATCCCCCTCGTGTCCCTAAATCTACTGCGACCGCCGAGATACATCTAGGACCCGAAATCTCATTACGACGATACCACTTGTTGCCGAATCTCCGATACAATGGGCGACGTTTTGGTGGAAAACCCGGCCAACCAGACCCTTCCTCACAAGAAGACGGCGCCTTCAACAATCCCTAGTATCGAGAACTTCGAGGGCATCTCTACGGAAGGAGGCGACGATTATGCTACATTGAAGAAGCTGCAACGACAACTTGAGTACATTCAGCTGCAGGAGGAGTACATCAAGGATGAGCAGAGGTGGGACTTGCTTGGGGTCACCGCATTTCATTGGGTTTGCTGACCAGACGTTATTAGGAGTCTGAAGCGCGAGCTTGTCCGGGCCCAGGAGGAAATCAAGCGAATTCAAAGCGTTCCGCTGGTGATCGGGCAGTTTATGGAAGCCATCGACCAGAAGTACGGAGACCCCGTACACAGATTCCCAAAGCAGTTCAACCGCATCATAGCTAACCCGCCGCAGTACCGGAATCGTGCAGTCCTCAACCGGTTCCAACTATGTCGTCCGCATCCTTTCCACGCTCGACCGCGAGAAGCTCAAGCCGTCCTCCTCCGTTGCCCTCCACCGCCACTCGAACGCCCTCGTCGATATCCTCCCTCCCGAAGCGGACTCCTCCATTGCCATGCTTGGCGCCGACGAAAAGCCCGACGTGACATATGCCGATGTTGGCGGTCTGGATATGCAGAAGCAGGAGATCCGTGAGGCTGTTGAGCTTCCTCTGACGCACTTCGACCTTTACAAGCAGATTGGTATCGACCCCCCTCGTGGTGTGTTGCTCTATGGCCCCCCCGGAACGGGAAAGACGATGCTGGTCAAGGCTGTAGCGAACTCCACAACGGCAAACTTCATTCGCGTCGTCGGATCCGAGTTCGTGCAGAAGTACCTCGGTGAGGGTCCCCGTATGGTCCGTGATGTCTTCCGCATGGCCCGCGAGAATGCCCCGGCCATTATCTTCATCGACGAGATCGACGCTATTGCCACGAAGCGTTTTGATGCGCAGACCGGTGCCGATCGTGAAGTCCAGCGTATTCTGCTAGAACTGCTCAACCAGATGGATGGTTTCGATCAGACCGCTAATGTCAAGGTCATCATGGCCACCAACCGAGCCGATACCCTCGACCCCGCCCTGCTTCGCCCCGGTCGTCTGGACCGAAAGATTGAATTCCCCAGCTTGAGAGACAGACGAGAGCGTCGTCTTATCTTCTCCACCATCGCCAGCAAGATGAGTCTCGCGCCCGAAGTGGACCTGGATTCTCTGATTGTCCGCAACGATCCCCTGAGCGGAGCCGTCATTGCTGCCATTATGCAGGAGGCTGGTCTCCGTGCAGTGCGGAAGAACCGTTACAACATCATTCAGAGCGACCTGGAGGACGCCTACTCCAGCCAGGTCAAAGGCACGAGCGACGAGAACAAGTTTGACTTTTACAAATAAGCGGCGGACGTTTCCCAGGAGGAGACGGAGGGCGCGCATGGGGACAAGGCAGCGTACTACCGTTGGAGAAACGAGACAGTGCACGCTGCAAGGCTGGCGATGTAATAGCACGACGGGCCATGATTAGGGAAGGGATAGACTTTCAAGGCTTCAGGGAGCGAAGCTCGGCGTCGCGTTGTACAATACACTTGATACAGAATCTGCGCTGCTGTCTACAAAACCAGTTGCCGTTCATTCACCATTTGCCACTGTAAAGACATTTAGATCAAGACAAGACCGAAACACGAATGGACATGCACGGGACACCGGAATACAACACCGAAGGCTCTTGAATCAAACGCGCGTGTTGTTGTATGCTTCTGTGTATATGGCGCTCTGCCGGCGCTGTAACCTTACTCGTCGCGGCGATGGAACAACCTACGCCGTGGTCGGCGTGCGGGGCGATACGGGAGAGGGTGGGACAGAGTCGGCAAGGTCCCGCCGCCAGTGTGTCCCGGAGCCCGACGACCACCAGTCCTCTGTCACATATCACTCTTTTCACCCCACTCTCTTGATTTCCGGCCCGGAGGCACGTAGCATCGTAGATGATAAGATCCCGAAACTCTGCGAGCCGTGTCAGGAATCAACCAGCGAACAAATGAAAAAAAAAAAACCCTGTGTATTCCATTTTTGGCTCTTGGTAAGACTCAAAAAAGAAGGGGGAAAACCCCCCGCATCGAGACGGGCCCCTACCGCAAATGTGCGCGACACAAGAGGAAGAGAGGATGGGCACGACACCGAGCTTGATTTGACAGAGGAATTATGTTTCTGCTAAACCCCGTTGGTCCCCTTTCCCCCAAGTCTTGTTTTCCTATGAGCCCGGATCCGTATTTCCAAGTAGTTTTCTTTTTGTTCCCTTTCCGTCCCTTTTGGTTGCCTTTTGGTTGCCTTTCCCTCTTTTCCATGCCACCCACCAGGCTGGAATTCGTGGGGTTTGGAGAATAAAAAATGAGAAGAAAACCCGCCACAGGAAAGAGCAGGACAACAAGGAAAAACCCAACGCAAGAAGAGCATGAATCATAAAGCCATGGGGTGAAACAACGCATCCAACAACCCCCCACCTCTTCCATCTATGAAACCCCGAATATCAAAGTCGGCCGAGGCTGTAGCCAAGCCATACTGCTCACTCGCGAAACGCCCAGCAAGGCCCAGTGAAAAAGAAAGGGAAAAAGACTCCGGATGCTGCCGTCGCTAATGCAGAAAGTCATGGTGCAATGTGAGATGACGTTCATCTCAAAGGGGGTATATCCGTCTCTCCCTTCGCGAAACTCTCCTCCCCAGCTTCCCGTCTCCATTTCAACCAGCAAGCAAAGGTGATCATCGATCGTTATTACCTTTACTGCTTGTTGTTTCGAGACTGCATACGTACGGCGCAACACGTCTTCTGGATGAGCCTGCCGTAACATGAATACAGACTAATAGCCCCCCCTCCCAGGGATAGGACTTCCCCATCTCATGTCTACGAGATGGCTCTGGGACAATATGTTGTAAGCGCATACGAGCAGCCACCAGAGTGATTAGGAGCTTAGTACGACACCGAGCTCAAGCATGAGCTTGACGAACTTGGCATGGAGCTCGATGAAGAAATCAGGCATACCGACAAGCTCAGCAAGGCCGCGGGCCTTGAGCGACACCCCTCCAGGACCGCCGCCCATTCGCCTTGAGAAGCCGCCGCCTCCAGTGAGAAAGCTACTACCACCACGGTCAGGTCCCTCTCTATCCGGTCTGGTGACCATGGGATAAGAGCTATGGTGTTGAGGGCCTCCCACGGGGCTAGCCTCGGCTGCCTTCTCGGCCTCGGCTTCTGCTAGCTGTTGGATCCATGAGGCGAGATCGCGGAAGGCAGCAGCCATAAATCCAAACGTCTTCATGGCAAGGCGCTCTTTGTGCGTGCTCAGGGCAAGGAAGGCATATACCCGCTTGTGTCCTCTTGCATGCATATCCGGGATGCGGAAAATATAAGCCGTTGTGTACCCATTGACTGGGTCTCCGAAGAAGATGGGACCACCAGACGCCGCGGCCCCAGCGCTATGCGTCGTGACGAAGGCAGGCATATTACTGGACTGCGGCGAGGCACTCGGCGTAGGATTTGCGGGCGCGCGAGGGAGAGTCTCCAAAGAGAGCGTGCGCAGGCATGAGGACCGCACGATAGAGAAGGAGGACGGAATGAGAGGCTCGTGGGTCGAAGTATAGTCGAGGTAGTGGGTATGGCTTGTATGTCTTCCCGAGGACATGCTGGATCGTGTCGTGAAGGAGCCCGTTGCTCTTCGCTGCATCCGTTCTGGTTGACTTTCTCCGTCGGTATCACTAGCAGACGAGGGTGGCGGTGATGCCTGCCCGTACACTCTCGCATATGGTGCGCGAGTGCGCAAAGTAGGGCCACGCTCGGCCTTCATATCGGCCTTGTCCTTGCCGCCCTGTCGTTGCGGTAGCGTCAAGGCGCAATTCTCACAAGGGCCGGCGCGCTTCGTAACGTATTCGTCGTAGGTTCGGCGGAAACTTGAGTCGCGTCGTGGCTGTGGTTGTTGCTCCGATATGCGGCGGGGGCTTTCGGGTGGGGTCTCGATGGCTGAAGGCGACAGTGGCGAAGCCGGGGAGTTGGCGGCGGACGTACGCAGTATGGCGGCGCGTTGAACTTGAGCTTCGTTCTCGGAGGCGGGCAGTGAGGAGCTGCGATGGGGATTGAGATGCATTTGTCGTAGCGCATCGCTCATGGCAACTGTCTGATTCAGAGATCCAGCAGTCGTCGGGACGCTGGTCCGGGGTCGGAGTTGGTCCTGGTCGGCATAACCGGCGGCGCCATTATCGAAGCATGTAGTGCATGGGACGGGTAGGCCCTCGGTGACCATTAGCGGGGTCGGGCCATGTTGGTCACAGTAGTGAGCGAGGCATAGCTGGAGGCCGGTCATTAGTGACTGCGTATTTGGTGGTTGAGGCATTGTTGCACTATGCTCGTGAGGAGTGGCAAAGGTATCCTCAAACGACGGGATGCGCATCGTGAGAAAAGACAGCGACCGGACGGGAGAGACAATGCCAACAACAATAAAAACAACAAAGTCTAGCGCAGCAAGGGGGACCCAATGGTATTTTCAAAAAACAAGTGCAGGCATAATGAGGTGTATGAAAAAGAGTAGGTAGATGAAGGATGATGGTTCAGCTTATACTCGGGCGGACGAGGGACGGGGTATAGAGGAGGTACGAGTCGTGGCATGCGCCGATGGGTAGACTTTATGTGTGACAAAGACAGGGAGGGTAGGCGTGAGCAGGTATGGAAGAGGCCATGGCGGCGCAGCCTCCCTTTCTTATGGTCAGTTTGAAGGGGGTCTGGGTGGTGGTGGTGGTGTTGGTGTTGGTGAATGAGTTTGGGCGTGGGAACGGGGGAGGACAAGAGATGGAAGGGGCTAATTAGAAAACGGGATATTGTGGTGTTCAGACATGGAAGTTTGGGATGGGATGAGAAAGTTGGGCAAGGCGAGGCCGGTTGCAACAGGCAGGGCCCCGGTCATGGGGATGCTTTCCTAATTGCCGGTGTCTCGTGTCTGGCTTGTCTGAGTGTCTGGGACGACGGGGAAGACGGAGAGGATGGGGATGTGCACTGATATGCGGGAAGCGGTGAGGCGGTGAGCGAGCGACTCTCGCCAATTACACAAAGGTGGACGGGCAGGTTTGACGACCGGGGACAGCAAGACGCTGCAGTAGAGATTGGCTGCTCTGCTGGTCCGGGGAAACTGGACTTTTGGGGGGGCAGGATAAGGTAGTACCGCCGGGCAAAAGAAGCAATACGTAAACAGATTTAGAGGGAAAAGCAAACTCACTATTGATGTCATGACGTATCCCCTTCTCTCCGGGCCGTATCCGGATCTTGTTTGTTTTCACCAATAAAAAGTCGAGCGCAATCAAGCAGAAGCCTCCGGAGGGGAGAAGAGAAAAGAAAGGCAGCCGTGAGGCAATCAACAAGGATTCTGAGAAGTGATACCTATACCTCGTGTCTCGGGTGGGGCGGTGACTATCGGCCACGCGAGACGGCGGCAACAGTAGAGGTGTAAGGGGAAGTTTAAAGTCTGGAGGGAGGCGAGTGCAAGTGAGGCGAGGGTTTTAAAAAAAAAAAGAAGAAAAAAAAAGGACCAAAACGGTGTTTGGAGAAACGAGTTGTATGGATGCAATGGTAATAATAAGTTGTGTGCGGTGGGTGTGTGGGTGGGTGGGTGGGTGTGTATGTTTGAAGAGAGAGCGAGTGTCGGAGAAGAGGGAAGAAAGCAAATGAAAGAGTGACGAGAGTGTGCGTGTGTAGAGAGGCAGAGAGTGGGTATGTGCTAATAAGTGGGTGTGGGTGGTGCGGATGCAGCAAGCAACAACGATCTAATGCAAGTGCGACTGCGACGGGGTCGACGGGGAGGAGAGAGGATGATAGAACAGATGAGGAGTAGGGTGTTGTCGGCGAGGATCGAGGCGAACGACAAGACAAGCCCAAGTGGCCAAATGGGGAAGGGTAACGAAACCCAGAGATGAGAACCAAAAGTGACTCGATGGCGCGTGAGAGAGATGACAGACAAGTTCCCGCCGGGAACGCTAATAAGAAAGCAGTACCAAGCTAAACAGCAACGATGGGCGGGGATCCCGGAAAGAACAGGCTTATGTCGTATGAGAGGAGCGTGGAAAAGCCCGGCCGGATGCGATGCAGGGCGATTCGATTCAGGGCGATGCTGACACCGGCGGGCTCTGGGCTGGGTTTGGGATGGGATGGCCTGTCTGGTTGGCAGTCGATAATACTAGCCATGGTACCAGCGGCCGGACTGACGGGAGCTGGTGAACGGCGGATTCTGCCGACAGTGATAGCCTCGGCGATGAACGACTAAGCTCGTGGAGAAGGAGTTCTGTCTAGTTAAACTAGGCATTTGGGGGACGGCGGGTCGTTGATCACTGACACAGGCACTAGTAATAAGTCGATGCTGAGTGGCTGAAGGCCACGAGGAAGAGAGAGAGAAAACGGAGAGCAAATTCTAGAGAGAGAACCTCAACGGACCCCGCGACGACGACAAGGTCAACCCAGTAACCTCTCCGAGCATTTTAGCTCGCTGGACCGGAAGGCCGTACGTAGTAGTATCAACACGGGGATGCCGCATAGTAAGGGTATACCAAATTAAACTGTAAAAAGTGTATATAACATAAAAGAAAGCATGAATAAATAAACAAAAATTGAGAGAAACCCCCTAAGGAAAAGGGGAGAGCGAGAAAAAAAAAAGCCCACTCTGCAACACGATTTGTGGTTTGGCCAGTGTTGTCTGCATGTATTATCGCGGGTTTCGGCCACCTACCTCTCTAACCTACGTAATGCCCTTTCACCGTTACAACTGTGGCGGCGGGTCATGGCCGAGTACTCGGGACGGATTGGAACTTGGGTTGGCGAGGGTAGAGCTAAGCACAACTGCGATTGGACACATGAGATCGACTGGGGTGAATGAAATGCGACGCGAAGAAATGGCAACAAGAATAAGCCAATAAGTGAAAAGCAGATGCAAGGGGGGTGAGCCTGGGGAACGACGTCGTCGGCCTGGGCTACGGGGCCAGGCTGTTGACTCGCTCTACACTACTACTATTCGTACGTACAGAGACCAAGTACGAATGCCTACTACGGTACGGAGTAGGTAGGTAGGTAGGCAAGTAGGTAGGTAGGTAGGTACGTATATCCGTATAGGTATGTGTGGTAGGTTATCGGATGTGTACGTACTTTCGGTCGGGATAGAACTCGGAGGATCCACCCTGGTGAAAAGGCAGGCAGGCCCACGTCTCATTGTTGTCTTCGACCTTGCCGTCGGTGTCGTCCTCGTTGTCGGGGCTTGTCTCGTCGTCGCGTGCCGGTGGGGGCGGCTGAAGCCTTGCTAGGAGAGGGGCGGGAACCAGGATGTTTGGATGGAGACGATTGAATTCTTTGTACGTAAACAGTTGCTCCGTCGCGGTGCGCTAGCATCGAAAAGAGGTTCGCGGCGGAGGAGGGGTCGCAGGGACGGGAGACGGCCCAAGATGCGAGTGGTTGATTCATTCGTATGAGACGAGGTTTTGGCCGTTAGGCAGCGGAGAAGCTAATGCACTACTTGCTTTGCGATGGTTCCGCACATGGGCAATGGGGCGGGTTTGTTCCGTTATTTTATCAACTATCAGAAACGCTCTAGGCATTATATTCGTACGACATTGAGTTGAGACACAGGACGGTGCCAAGCGGTCAGGAATCCGAGTGGTCATTCGCAAGGCAGTTCGAGACTGATTGCCTCGCCGGCCTTGTTCAAATAACACCACCCATGGTCTGCCACTGGGCTCGGAGCATGTTGCGGGCACCCGGGCAATCATATGTCGTAGTCAGCGACGCCGGATTACATTACATAGCTACCTAGGTACGTGCATACGTGCAGGTAGGCCGGTACTTTACATGCACACGGAGCATTTCCGACCCCAGCAGTCCTCCGCCGGATATAAACTACTACGTAGTAAACTACAGTACGGATACCATCAGGGATCACTAGGAACTAAGAGAGCCCAAGGGGCCCCACCCAGTTCAGCCTACACATGCACATCGTAGTGTAGTGCATTTCTTCTCTGAAAGTCTGTTGTTGCCCGAACCGACCCTGCTCCCAAAGATACCTAGTTAGGTGTACTAGCGCTTGGTACCCAGGAGAGGGGGCCAAAACTCAACCCAACCGGATGCAACTGAATGGGCTAGGTAGTGACCCCCTGACCAGACTGGCGCACGCAGACCCCGCCTGTCGGATGGATACTACGCAGGCCTTTGCAAGGATGTGACGAGGTGCATCCACGTCTTCCAGAAGCATTCCAGCGGGTGGGCCTTGGAGAGACCAAGGCCAGGAACGGGTGCACGGCCATCGGTGAGGTGCAGGGCGGTGGCACAGACAGACAGACAGACAGACAGACAGACAGACAGATAGGCACAGGGCAGAAGCAAAGGGCGATTGTCCGGCTTCGCCCCCCCGGCCTGTGCCGCTCGAAAAGTTGGAATTTCTTGCAGAGTCGTATCGATGCGAGGTGAAGCCAGGTACACTTTGCGTGGTGGATGGCGAAAGAGATACCCAATGGTGAAAACGAAAGGCTTGGCAGAAACTTGAGCGACATGCGACTTAGTAATCGAACCACCCTACCTACTCCTACCTACGGCACCGCAACAACTGTACGGATAGTCATCGGCCGAGCAGGCAAAGAAGAAGGCAAGCAAGGGAAAAGGGGAACTCCGAACAGAACAACCAGGGGTGGGCGGAAGCTCCACGCTTCGGCTCAGGCTCAATCCCCCCTCTTGCTGTGCTCTTTACCTCGGCCCCATTTCATCACCTCTTTGCTGTGGAGACTGTGGTTGATTCTTAACCCGGACGGTTGACGCGGACGATGAATGCTCCTGGCTCCCAGCTCCGGGCTTTGGCTGGTCCCTGCAAACGAGCAAGCATGGTACAGGCAGGTCGGAGGTAGTGTATCCCAAAAACGAGATATTCGAGGTGCTTGACGCAAAAACGAAATAGAAACGGCCATTGGTGAGAAGGACAGAAAGAGAGGGCGGGACGGGGCGAGAGAGGGAACACGAGACTCGTGCCCCGAGTCACATCTCATTGCCGTCTAGCGTCTAGGTCAACTTAGGTAGGTACCTAGGTAGGTAGGTAGGTACGGAGTAGATTATTGCTATTGCTCCTTCCTTCTCGAGTATCCGAGCTCGTGCCGGTGACTGGTCTGGGGAGAGTTGGGAAGGAGGGGACGAAGTGATGCGGGGCGGGGCCCCTCCGTGCTCTGTTCCTTCCTCCACTATGTATCCGTATGCCCCGGCATGTCGTTTGTCGGCCATTTTCCATTTTCCAGCGGTGCAAGTGCAGGCGGCACTTATTGCCTGCCCTGCTGTGTACGTAAATGGAAATTACCTACCTAAACTAGGTACGCAGTACTCCGTACAGGCATGTAGGGTTCTGGCGCGGCCGCAGAATCCCAGGTGTCCGGTAACCGCAAGATTCCGTCCCCCGAGGTAGGTGCTATGTATACCTAGGTAGTATCAGTACTTCCACCGCTGACAGCCAGCCCGTCAATCGTCACTGCTCCCTCCTTCTTTAGATTGCTGGCCCGGCCGTTGCCCATGGACATGCTGTGAGAAACACGGGCCTCGCCTCGCCTCGCCTCGCCTCACTTGGAGACCCTAACCACACCAGGTAAGACTCAACGCCCAGTACCATTTTTCATGTTCCTTGTTCACTGCGCACTTTTCGGGGTAGCAGGTATTTTGCGGGTGCCATTTTGGTATTTTGCGGGTATCTAACCACATCGGGCAGGTACTGCCACACCCCACACATACTACCACATGCACTGCCACATACACTGCCACATGCCCCCTTGCACACCCGGAAATACCATAATCCGTCACGCGAACATAACCCACGCGAATCCTAACCCGGACCCTAACCCGAACCCTAACCAACTAACCCGCATCTTGTGAAGAGCAAAAGACAAAGAGTAAAAGGTGTAAAAGACCTTCACAAGATGCAGGTTAGTTGGTTAGGTTTCAGGTTAGGGTCCAGGTTAGGATTCGCGTGGGTTATGTTCGCGTGACGGATTATGGTATTTCCGGGTGCCTGCCCGATGTGGTTAGACACCCGCAAAATACCAAAAACACACCCGCAAAATACCTGCTACCCTTTTCGGAAACAAAACTGCCAGCATCATGTACTAGCGCCGTGCCCCTTGACTTATTCGGCTGCAAAATAACATGATATTATACGTATCAAAACAACAGACGAAAAGCCCAACGAGGGCGCTAGCAGTCATCTCCACACACCTGCCGTACAACGGGGGCTATGCTTCCTGCAAACTCAATCCAGCCATCTCAACCCTTCCACTATAGCTAGGTAGTGTAGTCGCCGTCTCCATCTACCTGTACTCTCGGATCCGTTGTTTCTCGTCTTACCCCGGTTTCATCCCCCAATCCACTGCTCACCAGCAGCGGCCACGACCGGGCATGTGATTGTGATTGTGACTGTTCGACCCGTTGCCCAGGGGCCAGTACCAGCTTGACCGACTGGCTCTGCCCCCCCAACTGGACCAAGGCTGGACCGCCCGAACTTGGGCCACCCATGGAACCCAAAGGCACATGTCGCGGTATTTTCCACCTAAAGAGAACGACGACGTGTCTCTGTCCACAGCGCCACCCATCACCGCTGCCTCCTTACACTGCTCCGGCGGCGGTGTACGCTTGACCTGCAGCAACGCAATAACACTGCTTTTGTGGAAAGCAACCAACAACCGACTCCAGGGTCGTCTCCGTCTCGGTCCGTGTGCCCCTAGTCCATCAGGCAGTCTCATTCTCACATGCACGTTATTCTCTCGACGAGGCTTTGTAGCGCTTCTAGCATCGGTTGGTTCTCTGCAGTTCTTTGCCCTGCTTCTCATTCAACCCATCTACGCTGCCGTAGCCATGCCGTCGAGGGGCCTGGTAAAACAGAGTGCGAAAGCTTCTGGGTGCCTCAGATCCATCCGAGAGATTCCGGGGAATCGTCCGCGCGTCATAAAACAACGCCCAGACCCTTACTTACGCATGCCTCGTCCGACAGTCATATACTGCCGACTGCGTTTCCCCGGATCTCGTGGGCTTTGTTGCCGGACAAGTCACGGTCGTCTTGCTCATCTCCCTTCATACTTTCTTTCGGTCGTCTGCATATTAAATCACCGGGCATCTGACAGCAATCGTATCGGCTCGACCTCCACGTTTCCCCAAAATCACGCTGCCTTGTTTCCCTCGCCTCACCGCCACACTCAACCGTCGCTCAACACTGGCATTCCAAGACATTCCTAGGCACCTCTCGACAACCCCAACTGCACAGCGGATCGTGGCCTCTGTCTAATCCAAGGGCTCGTTACCCATGTCCTATGGAGCCTTGTCCTCCTTTTTGTCCCAATACAGCCTTGTCTCGTCTCTGCCCTCAACTGCCGCCCGTTGGGTCAATTGATTTCACCCACATTACGTCCTGTGCATCCACGCGCGCATGCACTGTCGCCCCCTGTCCAAACATACCGCCGACCTTGTCTTGGAGGACGCGCTCGCTGTCTGGGGCAAGCGCCGTTGACCCCGCCGCGGTGAGGGCTTGGTCACAGATCATGCATGATGGTTGTTTGACTGGACGCTTGGCCTGACTAGGCTCAAGCTTCATGAACCAGCGCTCGCGGAAAACATCTTCTGCCGCCCGGACGTGGGAAGGAAGACAAAAGTCAGTTTGCACAAGCATGCATATTACGTCAATATCTCCTCTACAGCCTTGGACAAGTCTCGAGCATGGGCCAATTGCCATTCTCTCCGCTAGCAACTTCTCTTGCTCTGACATTCATTCTCGCCGCTCTTTTATTCAGCAAGCTGCATCAGGCGATCTGCGCAGCTACTTCCGTCGTTTTTGAATAAGGACTGGCGATTAGTTGGTTACACCCAGAAAAAACAAGGAGAGAGAGAGACTCGACCAGACCAGAAAAAGAGAAATCTCCCGTTTGGGCTTTGCAACCCTGCAGCTCCCAATACACCTTTACCATGTGTTGGGCCCCGCTCTCGGTGAGCGTGCCGGCCGCCAGCGCACAGACGTGCTGCCACACGAGGTACGTCCGGACGGCACATGTGATTCGACGTAGACTTACACATGACGGCCGCATCTACTACATCTTGAGTACCAAGGTGCCAAGCACCCAAAAAAAACCTTGAGATCTTGCCCGAACTCTGAAGCATAGCGTTGGAAAGCTTGCACGCATTGCAACACGGCTGAGTCGGCATGGCCTCAAAAGAATAGGCGGTAACGCACCTCCTCCCCCCAACCAAGGTACTTACTTTACATCGCCATTCCATGCCGGCTACTTTTCCAAATCTGGGGTTGTTGAGGGGTTCCTTATTTTCTGGTTCATCTCGTGTCCATCAATCCAACCCCCCTTTACTGCTGCGTTAAGTTGCGCTGGCCCTAACTTCCAATAACCCCGACATGCTCCGTGCTCGTCCTGCCGTGTAACGACGGCACAGAACGTCACCGCAGGAAGTCTGCAATTTCCACGCCCTGTTTCGAGGCCGCTAAAGTTGCCGGTTGTACGAATACCTGATACTTGCCAAGGCACAGCCCCCAGAGACTTCATTTCGCGAAGAGTTGAACAACAGTCAGCTGTAGACTACTCGACCCGTGCAAAAAACACCCGTTGAACGAGAGTGTTCTATGTTTGCTGCTTCACGAGGCCCCGGAAGAGCAGACCAAGCTGGCTCTACTCTGTTTTCTGACCCCAACACAAAAGAGATGGCAATTGCGCTTTCCCGTGCCGTCGTGGCTTGAATACACGGCACCAACAACGCCGGAGTACCAAGATCTACCGGCCATTAATTATCCGCACCGGTCCGAAGGAACCCCCCCCCCCCCCCCCCTCATTGCACACCCATACACCTACATACGCATATACCACATCACATCAGATCATCCAAGGCCCCGCTTCGTCTTATCTATTCCCCTTTCGTTCATGAAACCTGCCCAGGGGGTTAGGAATATTTTTGACTTAGCGTCAGTCGCGCCGACAGCCTGGCGTTGGGGACGGGTCTCCACTGTATTCCTTGACAGGAAAATAAACCGACGACTTTTAGTTGGCAGACCTCGGTGTACTTTTACCGAAGATCCCGTCTCATAATGACCATTCTAGCCGACCAGGCGTCGGTTTGACAAGGGCACCACCGCTCCTCTTTTCGACGACGAGGGTCGCAATCCCAATAGACAAGCTTTTGTTCGTGGATTTGGATTTATCCGCTTCACACTTTCGCCAGAGTTGACCAGGGGCGTTGGGTCTCTCATTATCTGTGCCCATGGGATCGCCGGCGATACCTCTGCCCGGCGATCGAGCATGACGCGAGATTATCTTCAACCCCCGCTGAAGACATCCGGCAAACGTCACGGACAACATGCAAATTCGCGATCAGCGATTTGTTGCACGGTGCGGGACTAACCCAATTCATTACTGCCACATGGCTAACGGAATGCGCAGCCCACCACCCTGCAGTCATCTGAGCAAGCCTCTCACGGAGGCGCGGCACGCACGCTTAGTAGCCAATCAAAGAACGCCGAGAACAACTCAGAGAACGGCAGCCCAAGACGTCCTTCCACATACAGAGCACCCAGGCCGACCATCCCGGTTTGAAATCTCACACCGAGACGGGAGTCCCCGGAACCGGTCAGAGGGCATGGGATGGAGATGTGCCAACCATTACAGGACATGGACGATGTGTGTTGTGTCACTCTTGTCACTTACACGCCTCCACCATGCCCGAGGTCGGTAATGATGCTCCTCCAAATATGAGTGTGACCGACTCTTTCGACGTTGAGAGAGACAGGGAAAGAATCCCTGCTGGCCGAGAGGACGCGCAGCCCAAGTCGGCCCGAGTCCTCTGAACGGCAAACACAGGGCTACATCGTGTCTGGGCTTCGCCGTGGGAAATCATTGTGTACTCACTCACTCACGGCCGATCTACCAACCCTCGTGATCAAGGTTGCCTCCAACTGAATCAGTGTTCCGCCTCGCAAAGCCGTTGTCGAGCAATGGGTCGCCCCACCTCCCCCTTCCCATTCCCCTGGGGTCCGCCGGACGGGGTTTGAGGCGGTATCTCGGGCCGCGCGGGTCGTTTTTGGTTTGGGCAGGCATCATGCCCTCCCCCCGGTCAACTTCTTTCCTGCTTCCATGCAATCCCCGATGTTCGGTCATTCCCTCGTCTAGATTGCTCAGAATGACATCATCGCCTGCGAGGAGAGTTACGATGCATCCGCGTCGCAAGCCGAGTGTTCCCTTCCTTTCTGGCCGTGAAGCGAAGTGTGTCTTTGGTGCCCGACGGGTCCCACACAGGGCCGCCGCGATTCTCCCTGCTACGGATCTTGACTTCAGGCTCAGGGGAAAAGAAAGGGGGTTGAGGGGGCCGAGGATCAGGATGCGCTCGCGCTGCCCGGCTCTTGTCTCTTTTCGCAAGCAAAAACTTGGGGGCGATGCGAAGGTAGACACTCCGCCTAAGGGGAGGGGGATCCTAGGCGACTCTGCTGCATGTTTTATCCAGTGGACGAGGCCATGTAAGACGGCGCTGAGGCGATTTCAAGTTCACAGGGTAGAATAATAGGGAAACAGTCCTCCAGACGGGGAGAGAAGCCATTGCCAGCTGTCTCGCTCCTCGTGTGTGCCTACCCTCGCTCCTCTCCAACGCAATCACGCACCTCACACTAGATGGATGAAGTAACTTTTGATCAAGAAGGCCACTCTTCCCGGGTCATGCGTTGACTCCTGCCGTCCCGCTCTGCGGGAAGGCTTGGTCTTAACCTTATTCCTACAACATCTAATCTTCATCTCTCGGTGGAAGGGGCTCTTCATGAACCCCCCTTGGGATATCCTCAAAACCGTCCTTGGTATACGCGTGCCACCCGCCCCGACGTAGTCATGTAAACCCCAAGCCCCAAGTTGTGGGCATATATGCTGTCCGCCCCAAAAGCCTCACCTGAATGGCCCCCCGGGAGAAAACAAAGTGTATGAAAATAACGCCTGGTGATGCTGCTTGCTTTGGTACACGAGGTTAAAGTTACAAATGCCACGCTGCCACAGTCTCTCGATTAATCATGGGTATACGTCTATCCGCCTCACCGTCAGGGGTTGCTTGGGGTATCTTGTCAGTCAGTCAACGGCTCCTCAGCCTCGACCTCGACCTCGAGCCTCTTAGCCGCAGGCTCGCTGTCACCGTCGCTATCCTCGACGTCGTACTTTTCCTGCCACAGCTTGCGCAGCACCTGATAGAGGAACAGGTACTGCGACTCGGCCTGGACCATGCTCCGGCGCTGCTCGCGCAGGGCGTCGACGGTCGCGAAGATGAGATCGTCGCCCTCGGCGTCACCGTCGTAGTCTTCGAGCGCGCCTTCGTCTAGCTCGCGCATCAAGTGTTCCAGCGCGATAAAGGTCCCCGTGCGCCCGACGCCCGCGCTGCAGTGGATGATGCGCGGGTTCTCTGGCGTCGTGTTGTACTCGCGCGACAGGCGCATGAGCGTCAGGAAGCTCGCGAGGTCTTCGACGGCGGGGACACCGAAGTCGGGCCACCTGGTGTAAAGAAGGTGCCAGATGACGCGGTCCTCCTCCTCCTCGCCGACGCGCAACAAAATCTTGCGGACCTCGATCGCACCATCCTCCAGAGTGGCGAGCGAATCGAAGGTCAGTGTGGCGCTCCAGCCGTCGTTCCAGCCGTCCAGCTCGTTTAGCGTCCAGGGCCCTTGTGTTTCGTCCAGCGGCAGGTAAGGGAAGCACTTGACCTGGTGGCTCTCGAAAAAGCTTGTGAGCTGGACGATGACGACTGAGGACGTGAGCTGCTCTGCAACCATGCGCCAGACGAAGTCGACCGAGGCCTCGGTCGGGCCCTGCATCGCGATGTAGCGCAAGGGAGGGAGATCTTTGTTTGTGGTCGAGGAGAGAGATATCGTCGATGCGTTAACGTAGTCGAGCTCCTCGGCAGGCACGCGTAGCTTGATGCGGTTGTGATTCCAGGGCTTGATATTGAAGTAGCGATCCTGCACGCCCCTGCGCAGGTCCGTCTGCTTGTAAGAGCCCCATTTTGTGGTATCGTCGGCGTCGGGAGCAAGACCGGCCGCCAGGCGTTCGCGCTCCAGCCAGACAAGCTCCTGGAATTTGTTTTCTAGATCTGCGGGAAAACCAGCAGTTAGTTCCCGCCTTGCGCCCCTGCGTCGCCGAGGCGGCGGAGGTTTCGTACCTGGTACCGAAAGGTCAAGGAAAGCTGGGATCCTCGGTTTGGGCCTGGTGCTTTCGTGACTGTTCTTTCCCGACGAGGACGCCGCAGAGTCGTCCTTGCTGCCGCTTCCGCTCCCGCTTCCACCACTGTCCTTCTGTCTCAACGATGCCGGGGAGGAGGTGATGCCGTCGTGAGAGACGATAGCCGGCGGCGGCGGAGACTGCGGCAGGGAGGCGGCTGGAGGAGACCGCGCGCGCTTGGCTGGGCTGCGGAGGTGGAGGCCGCGGAAGGCGGACTTGCGCAATCCGGGCTTAGTCGTGGTCGGAGACCTGCCACCGGTGATGGTGACGGTGGTGGAGGGGAAGATCTGCTGGGGTGGTTGCTCGTCGATGCCGTTTCTGGAGGAAGGCGACTTGACGTCTGTCGTGGAGATTGTCGGGATCTTTGGTTTTCTGCGGAATTTGGGGAGGTGGTCCATCATTGGGATTCGCAGCAACAGAGGCTGCTGTCGCACGAAATGTGACGTTGGAGTGTGTCTTGGCGGGACTTGGTGCAGTGGTGGGGACCGACGAGGCGAAATACGACAAAGGTTAAGGCAAGGTAGGAAAGGACTTCGCGACGACAACGTTGGCGACGATAAGAAGGTGCCGGATCAGACAAGCGCAAAAGGTTGGTATGTTGGCCGGAATGTCGTCGGGTTGTTGGGGAGGGGGCGGAGGAAGAAAGGGCAAACCGGCAGGTCGCAGGAAGGCCCTTTCCTTTCCTTTTTTAAAGAGGAAAATTAGTGTGGTCTGGTAAGACGGGGAGCTGTAACCAGCAAGTAGTAATCCAAGTTGGGCACGGTATTGAGGCAAAGAATGTCGGACTGTTGACGGGGATCCGGCCGTTGGTAGGTAGGTAGGTAGGTAGCTGTTGGCCAAGCTGTGATTTCGAAGGGAGGGAAAGAACGAAGGGGCGCGTGCAATGGTGGCTGCTGGCTGGCTGGCAGCAGTGCCTATGGATACAGGCAGGGAGCAGGGAGCGCAGCCGTTATTTTGGTTACGAATCAAGGCGAGGGAGTGGCCGTGAATGTATTTGTAGTCTGTTGGTGGGAAGAGCGCAAAGAGTGCACCGTCGAAAATGGCCGGGCAGGGAAGAGGCAAGAACGGCGAGGGCCGGAACGAAATGTGAAATGTGAAGCAGCACCACCGTTCTGCACGATCTCGTGTGGATGGACCTCGAGGCAAGTACCGTGTAGGACTCTTCAGTTCGTGCGTCACGAGTCGGGAGTGGGTTGTGTTGTGTCACTCGGAGGGCACGTGCTGACGGTTGCTGCCCGTTTGAAAGGTTGGGCTGACTACCTACGGAGTATGTAGTAGGTATAGGGAGGGTGAGTCAAGCTCAGGCGTGTATCCGTAGTTTGAAAGAGGCCAAAGTCCTAGGCCGGAGGCTCGAATTCGAAAGGAGGAATTAGAGAAAGATGAGAAAAGGGCAGAGAGATCCAATGACTAGATAGGTAGGCAGGCAGGTAGGGACATAATCTAAGTAAGGCCGGGTGGACGGGAAGGAGGGGCTCGTGATAAGAAATTGCCACGGTTATAAAATGGTAGAAATTTGATTATGATATTTTAAAAATAAAAATAAAAATAAAAAGGCGGGTATCGACGACCCAGAAGCTCTCTTTTCCCCCCGCCCTTCTCGCGACACTAGGTAGTGTATCTCACCGTTGGATGGAACGAGACGGTGGAGGACCAAGAAGAAAAAGAAAATGGAAACGTCAAGAGGAGGAAGGGATGGAAGAAGAGTAACAAGATGATACGCTCTGTTTCCGCGCTGAGGACAGAGAACGTCTAGGATCCGGATGATTGGGCGGGAAGGTTCTCTGGCTGAACTCGGTGGAACGCGATCGTGTGCCCATCTATGGTCGTCTCCCGACAAGTCCTGGCACAGGGGGGGGGGCTAATGCAGGGATGATGATACCTGTATGTTGGGCGGCGAAAGTGGATGGATGGATAAGAGAGAAGAAGTGGATGTATGCACATAGGTACCTATCCGTACCTACTGTACGGGGATATATATGAGAGTTAGTCTGTTTGCCATAATCTCGGGCAGAATACGCATATGCTTCTCTTGTCCGGACGCATACCTAGTAGCTAAGGTACCTACCTATATATGGGTACGAATACCTGGCGTGCGTGGCGGGGTGGGTTTTGAGTTGGTTGCGCAAGGGAAGGGGAATTTGGGTTCATCATCCATGCCTATTCGTACCTACCTAGCACCCTAGGTAGGTAGGACCACCTAAACTACCTATAGTAGGTAGGTTGTTTAGCCTCCGCCCTGCCGCCGCGTCCCGAGAAGCTGGAAGCCACCTGGGCACTGCCAGCCAAGCCTAGTACTTACCCAGTAGGTACGGATATACCTAGGTAGGTATACAAAGGGGCGCATCCTGGATACCCCCGGCGTTGGAGATGGGGGGGAAAAGGGGCCCCTCCGATGGTGGAACATCGGCACCGCCGCGGAAACCATACTATGTATCGTGATTCGTGCGTACCTCAGCACTCCTAAGAATCGCCACACGGACATCTCCAGAGGCCCACGCCCAAGCGTAAAATACCTACCTAGCGTACTGTATGATTGTATCTGTACCATGTATTCGTACATAGCATACCTACCTATGTACGGATATAGCTTACGATGTACTACTTCAGTTCCACTGCCACTGCCACTGCCACTGATCGCACCCATCAAGAATACAACACGCCTCAGCTAGCATCATTCCCGCCTCGTCTCTCCCGCCCTTCGCTTGTGTCATTTGCGAATCAAATGTATCGTTAATCGTACCTACTTCGTATGTTGCTACTCGTTTCACACGTCCATACGCAGTGGTTCCTTGTCACTCCCCGTTCCTCGTCACTCGCCCTTTCCCGTTCGGCATGCGTGACCACGCCGATGAGAAACACACCGGACAAGAGCAGAGAGAGTGGCCACAAGATGACCTTGTGTCGTACATTTGTCATCGGATATAAAGGGCCGACTGCTCCCCTTCCATCGATGACAAGCTTCTTTCCGTACTAGTTTAAATCCATCGGAACTTACCAGGCTGCCACTGACTAACCCTAGCCCGGCCTGATTCCTCTGCATACCTAACCCTTTCCATCCGCCGAGCCCTGTCCTATCGTTTTGAAGCTTAAATATGCCTTGCGTACGTGCCTACCTAAACTCGTGCATCTTGATATTGGTAATGGACTCCCTGCCGCTCGCTGCAGCGTGCACTTCCCGACCCGGGCTTGTCCCGTCCAACTACCGTCCTGGATCATGCGCACACAAAGGGTCGCTCTCTCGTCTCGAACCGCTGCCAAGCCGAGGAAGCTCTTCAGATGATTCATGTCTTGTGCCAGGCGATCACGAGGTAGGTAGGCCCCGCCACACAAGCACATGGCACGCAACCACCATGTACAGGTGCCGCGCAATACGAGTGGAATTATTCTTTGCCTGCCAAGAGTCGACAGTGTCGCCGTGCGAGAATAAGACGACAATATACCTGAGGCTGCGTGAGAGCACCTCCGGCCCATCGACGAGAACCTCCCCTGCCGCTATCTCGTCTCGGCCTGTGCCCGGAAGGCCCTGCAGCTTTCTCACTACTTCCCTTCCCGAGTTCCATCTCCCTCCGCGTGTCTCTCTCGCTCTTTGTAAATTTACAAGGTCATATCCTTACAATATCCTTCGGGATACCTAATAGTACAACATCCTCTCGCACTTCTGACTTGGCAATACTCCCTATTTCTCTTGCCGTTCCATGGTGAAACAAACATAGTCGCCAGCCTAGGCCATCCAGATTACACCGCCGAGTAGGCGACCGTCACGAATCTCCCGCATTCGATCTTTTGCTCCAAGGTGACCTTTCTACCCTTGCCGTCTTTGCCAAGTCGGACGGTCTGTCGAGGCGTGAGCTGGAACCGGTGCACCTCGCCCGTGCGGCCCATGAGCGCGTCGCCCGCTCCCCCGTCCAACGCGCCGATGTAGCTCGGCGTGTTCAGGTTGGAGCGCTTGCCCGTACCGAGCTGGTAGTGCTCGTTGCCACCCCAGAAGAGCACGTCGGAGCCCCAGTTGGTGTCGTTGGCGGAGCTGCGCGTCGTGGCGCCGGTCCGCGTGACGTTATCCATCGTCGCTGACGCGTGTGTGCTCCCCACCGTGATGTTGGACAACCGAATCGGCGCCATCCTGTTGTTCCTCTCGTCAAACTCAAAGAGCGACGAGAGCGCCTTGACCTTGACAGGCCCGGGCGTGATGTGCGTCCACTTGCCCGTGCCGAGGGTGCCGTAGACGCCTTGGCCGCACGCCCAGAAGTCCGCCGTGACCCTTGGCATGCGGCGGGCCGGCGCGAGGTCCTTGCTGGCGGTCTCGCTGCTGGCGGCCTCCGTGGCGTCCACGGTGAAGAAGGTGTTGTTTCCCCCGGCGGCGATGGAGGTGATCGTCGGGATGAGTCCAGTATTGGCGTAGAGCTTCCCCGTGGGCAGGAGAGACGGTGCGTCGACATTCTGGTAGGTCGACTCCGCGGGCAGTCCAAGTTGGCCGTACGTGTTGTCGCCAAATGTGAAGAGTTTGCCGTCCTTGGTCAGGGCAACGGAGTGGAAGTCGCCGGCAGCGATCTTGGCGACGTTGAAACCCGAGAGGCCGGCGATTTCATGAGGCTGGTCGTAAGGTCCCGCTGGGCGCGAGGTCCAGCTCAGGCCCGGAACGCCCATCTGACCCTTGGAAGGGAACTCGGCCGTGCTGGCGGCGGCAGAGAAGACGCGTCCCTTCGAGGACAGCAGCAAGGTGTGCTGCAGGCCGCTGCTGATGTCGGTGATCTTCTCGCCCCAGCCCAGGTTTTTGGGCGTTAGGTCTCTGGTCTTGACGGACTCTGAGTCGCCAGAGCTCCAAAAGGGGATCCAGGACGACGATTGCTGTGGCTGTTGCAGCGACTTTGAGCCGGGAGCCAGGCCGTTGCGCGATGCCGGGACTGAGTATACTGATCCGCCGGATGAAAGGGCTATGATTCGATCATTGGAGATGGCAATCTTGGAAATGTCCTTGCCCTTGAGCGTCTCAACAGGCGAGGGGTCTGTGTTCGAGAAGCCCAGGCCCCATTGCACGAGATCGCCCTTCTCGGTGACGGCGGCGCCGAAGTCCTGGCACAGCTTAATGTCCCTCAATAGTTTCCCGTCGAAATATTTGATCCTCCTGGGTAGTTTGACAACGGTCTCCTTGGATTCCGGGTCAACCACCTTGCCCACGTTGGAGCCCCAAGCGTAGACGCCGGGGTTCTCCCAGCTCTGCTTGACCTGGAGATGTTGAGAGCTGAGGAGATCGCGGTTCTCCTCCTTGGACAGCGCCTCCTTTCTTGCCTTCTCGAACTCGATCTCAGCCTTTTGGTACTTTGTCTTGCGGGGCTCAGCTTCCTTCTCCTCCTTGGGGCTAAAGATCTGCTTGAGGGGCCCGTTGAAGTGATCGTCGGCGTAATACAAACCACCCGCAGTTCCTGCCGTGAGGAGAAAGGCGGTGGCCTTCCCGAATCCTGACCTCTCGCCGGGTCGGCGGGGACCGGAGCTGACATGGCGACGAGCCACAGCGGCGCATCTCCGAGCTGTGAGAGACGCACAGGCGTGGCGCGTAGCTGTCCTGCAAGCCTTCATATTTTGTTTTGTGATTATGACCCGGGTGAAGAAGTTACGGAACGGGTAACTGATTATAATAAGAAACGTCGGTATGAGAGCATTAAAACACTGTTGTTAGGTTAAACCACTTGAGTGAGGTTGTGGTGAGGTACAGCCAGGGACGTCCGCCGAGAGGTCGTGAGGTCATCCACGAAAACTAAAACTTCGGCACTAGCATGAGTACGGATACTAAGACTGCCTTTTTACGAATCCTTGACGTTGCAGGGAGGGACCGTGCGCCCCACAGCGGATGAGGCACGAACCTCACTTTCGCAGCTCTACCTAGGTACCTAGGCCGGCTGCAGTTGGGGCCAATGATTTTCCGCCCAGTTTAGTGTATGTCTACCTAGGTACCTAGGTAGGTACGCGAGGGCAGAGCTGTCGAGAACATCGACCGGCGCCAGATCGGACAGGACCTCTTCTGCGCCAGAGTTCCTCACCACGCCCCCCAAGCAGCTGCCGAGGCCAGCCACGATGTACGACGACTCCTGGTACAGCTTTGTCCCAGATGTGGCCAAGAAAGCCGCATCGGCCGCCCAGGGAACCACTCACCGCCGCAAAGAGTCGCTGTTGCAGCAGTCCAACGTGAGCTCCAAATGCCGCCCGCCGCCCCCTCGCGAGTAGCCTGCTGACGAATGCCATCGCGACAGGGCCTTCCACAAGCCTCCAGTGCACCGGAGGCTCTTGACGAGATCTTCGAAGACATTGAAGACCGTAACACCCCTCCCGAGGCGACTGTGCTCCGCCGCGCAAGCTCATACTCCGATTTCTACCGCGTTGTCCGAGCTCAACTGGCAAGGGATGAGCAGAAGAAGAAACGCAGGCGGAGAAGGGACAAGACGTGGGAGGCGTTGGACATTGCGGCCGACATCACGGGCTCCAAGGCTGGCCCTTACCAGGTCCTTGGCCTGCATGGGGAGGAGCTGCTCGAGACTAGTCAGCAAGAGTATTTGTCAGTTCGCGCTGCTTGCTGTGGAGAGAAGGTACTAACCCTCGGACCAGGCTCTATAAAGACCAACTTACGCTCACCGAACGACACCTCAATACGCTCATCAACGACACAGACGCGGCGCTGAAGCTCTTGACGACGCTATCCGAGTCGTTCCAGTCCGTGGAGGCACAGACGAGCTCGTTCCAGTCCCAGTGCGAGGACCTCTTGTCTGAGCAGCACAGACTCGAGAAGTTGGCGGACGAGGTCGGCACCGATCTTCATTTCTACGCATACCTCGATAATGTATCCAGGCGGCTCAATGCTCCTGGTGCCGGGCGGCTGGTAGACGATGAGTCCTTCGGCGAGATCCTGAGAAATCTGGACTCCTGCATAGGGTTCATGTCGCAACACGTAGGTGCTTATGTGGCACGCTTAGCGACCGAGGCTGACAAACGATGCGATGCCAGACCGATTACCGCGATGCCGAGTCGTACCGTGCTCGTTACGAAGCCTTGCTCACAAAGGCACTGCATCTTCTCGAGGTTGGCTTCACCAACCGCCTGGACAGCATATCATCCGAGATCTCTGGCCAGATTGCGGGAACAAAGTCTGAGGCCACTCGCCATGCGGTAGCGTACGGCCGGTTTGAAGAGATGATACTCGACTCGTACTCCCTAATCCCCAATATCCACAAGGTGGTCCGCAGTGTGTATGATCAAAACGGCCTTCCAGTCACCGGCGTTGCCAAGGAAATCTACTCCGACACCACAAACAACCTCTTCAGCTCTTACTTTGGCGTCCGAGACCGCGACTTGAAGCCTATTGTGCAGCACGACCAGGACGAGTTCAAAAAGGAGATTAAGGACCTGTCTGTTGAGACGGCCTCGAGGAACTACATTAAGCAGAGCTTTGAACGCGCTTTTAACGAGGCCAACCTGTTTGTCAAGATATTTGGTCTGGATCTGCAGTGGAGCTCTGATCCAAACTCAGCCTACGGGGTCCTCAAGTCTAACCAGAGATCTCTCGTCAATCCGGCAAATCTTGTGCAGATAGCCGCCAACCTGCAGTCTGCGTTGCAAACAGCAGACTTGGACACCATCTGCAGTGTTGTGGGATGGCTGACCAACGAGTACTTGGTCCTTGACTACGACGAGGAGGAGTCGCCATTCGCCCGCCAGTGCCGGGAGCTCAGCGCCAGGCTGCTTGCCGAGCATCTATGGGTCTTCGCAGATGGTGCCTTTGAGGCAGAGATCACGAAGACGGTCGCGAAGGCTGTTGTCAAGGATGAAGCCCTCGCAATTGGGCCCGTTGTAAATGGCGTATCTTCCTCGAATGCCTTTCCCCCTGTCAAGCAAGCACTCAAGCTGCTGTCCATGTACGACCAAGCCATGCCCAAGGAACGAACCGTAAGTTGTATGAGTCTTGGACGTGCTTTCCCAATCTGACATTCAGTAGCAAAAGAACAGCCAAGTCATCTTCAAGATCGTGCGGGAAACCATTCAGGTTCTGCAGCGTGCAGAGGCCCGTATCAAGGCCATCAGAGCCGGCATGGATGCTGATCTGTTCATGGTCAAGAACCTTCTCATCATCAAGAACGAGCTTGTTTCCCTCGAGATTGGCGACATCCGTGGCGACGCTGCAGCCATGCAGCACTTCGGTCACATCTGGGACAACCTGAGCCCCCAGAGCTGGGTGGGTTTCGTCAGCAACATCATCGGCGGCTCCCTCTGGTCGCGTGGCACGCCGCAGCAGCCATCAGTCACGGCCAAAACGCTGACGGTCGAGGATATGAGCGAGCAGCTGGACGAGCTGCTGAGGCAGTCCATCGTGGCCTTCACCCAGCGCTGGGGCAAGCTGACGAACGATGCAAGCGCCCGGAAGACTGGCGTGAAGCCAATCGGCAAGGTCGAGAAGGAGCTGGACGAGGTGCTTCAGCGGGCCTTCAGCAACCAGCCCGAGGTTATTGCGAAGCTGAAAGAGGCCATACAGATCAACGCACAGGCGCAAGAAGCAGCACAGGAGGAAAAGAAGGGAATCAGGCGGTACTAGCGGCTTCGGGGCCGGCAATGATCTGTGATCGGTGTGCAAGACCTATTATGTTGTAGACGTATACTTTGCTTCTAGACGACTGGCTGGGTACTATGAGGGCTGACAAATGACTGAATAATGACTACCAGACAGCAAGATATTGCCCGTGTACTTTGCGCCTTGGAGCTTGCAAATGCTACGGTACTCGTTAATGCTTTGATGTCCTGAATTGAACGTACGAAGTCTAGACAATCTCAACGAGAGAACATTGGTATCCATATGTGACCCACACACGGCCAACAGTTCTGTTAACGCGTTTCAAGCAGCCACAACGGCTCCAACAGACGGACTACGACATCGTGGCGACAACAACGGCAGAGCAATACATTCGTTCAATGTAGCGGGCGCGTTGAGCCTGGCATACACTCAGTACTCACGAAGTTTGAAAGCGGCGTACTGAATGGGAACTCAAGCACAACACCCACTAACATGAGGCTTTCAGGAACACACCTTGCTTTGGTAATTTAGATGATGTACATCTCGCTGCCCTCCGAGTGTGCAAGAAGACATACTGCCAGTATTGAGAGGTGTTGGTTGTCAAGCGCGAGAGGCCCTAGAGGCTTCATACGTTCCCGAGTAGTTGTGTTCTAGAGACTTCTAGAGGATGAACGCTACGAGTGAATTGACCAAGCACGTTTCCCAATGCGGATGTCATGGGCCGCTTCCTGCTTCTACGTTCCACCAGGAGCTTGTCCCCCTACTTCTTCCTCTTCTAGTGTAATATCTTAATTGCCATGTTGGTAGAATAAAGCCTGCGGGGCCATAGCAAGATGGTTTGTGGTGTTGCCGGGAAAGCCCATCTTATCCAAGAGCTGTTCGGGCTCTTCGAATCCGTGGACCGGAGCTCATGGCCCCAGCCGCTGTTCCACTACGCCAATGGGTCCGATGAAGCTTTGAGTCCACCCCCTTGTCGCGTGCGGGCCGGAGAGGGGATCCCACTCACCACCCATGGGCCCTCGTTATGGATCAGGAATACGGATAAGGAACCAAAGATGCCACGTGTTGCGCATGTGAAATCCGGGATTTGCATACTTGCAAGGTTTTGCCACAGAGCGCTCGGTGAAACCTGATACTGTGCCCTTCGATTCCTAGGTAGATAAGACTTCTACTAGCATTGAAGACCCCTTTTGCCGTTGCCGATGAAGGTGTACGGTTTATGATGACACCCAACCCCTCACCGACACTACTGTGTGCTAATGATGGGACAAGGGGAGTGCATCTTCCACACCACTGCGCAGGGTGGTAACATTTTGCCAGCCGGGGCTTTCGGACAAACCTATACTCCTGATTTAACGACTTTCACTCGTGAGACTAGCTATAGCTGGTAGGCTTCGAAGCCGCATGCTTTTAAAAATCGCCCAAAAATCGCCCAACTCGTTCCGCACTTGCTACTATGTACGTCTTGTTAAAGTTACAGTCAAGAAAGGACAGATGGGACTTGAGTTAGGACTCGTGAGTATTTGCCTCTGCTCTGCGGTAGTGAGCCAACCGTCGTCGCCGAACCGGCACACTTCCCGTCTATCCCCATCAGGTTCGGTCTACTCATAACGCTCGCTGGCTGAGGCGATTCCGTTACGTGCTGTACCATATTCAGGCTTAATCTTCAAATCCTAATTCTCCTAGTGGCTTGGCTGCCTAACGTTGGCGCTGTTTGTAGGCCTATGTATTTGGATAAGAACCGCCTTGGACTCTGTCCTCATCCACGAAGACCTCACTTACTTCTGTACAGTAGCCGGATCCAGGAACAGGCCATGGTTAATCCGATCCCGGGCCACAAGGACATCGGGGGTGCAGGTGGGGCGGCGCGTAATAGATCTTGCCGAAGGAAAGGATACGCGGCTCATAGGTGCACTGAGGTACTAGTAACTACACAACATCGTCTGCATCGCGCAGGGCGGGCTTCCCTTTCATGCTAGGGCTGAACACGGGGCGTGTTGGCCAGGATGCACTCCCCTCCATGTCGTGTCGCGTGGTGTCCGAGTTCCTGGGCAAGCCGGTCCACTTGAGTGGCGGGATTTGCGTTGTGACAGGTATGGCAGATCCGCATCATGTTGAGATGCGAGGAAACATCGCCACGGCAATGGGAATCAGATGCATTGCGCATGAGGCCCTTGATGGGCTATGGTAAGTGGCTGAGATAACCGATCAGGGGAATGAGGTCGGGTTGAGATCCTGCACCAAGGGTCCTGTGTGCCCCCCGATCCCCACGAACGATGCGGCTTGTAGAGATCGGGAGGAGGAGTTTGATTCGGGGGTATCCGAGGGGAGTGGCTGATTGGCCCAACACATCTTAGCCTGCCCGAAAAGACACGGCCGGACTCCGGTTCTCGGCCCTGGGCGAAACTTCTCCACACAGCGGGCCGTTTTTGGTCTTTCTTTTTTCCCCCGGCACCGCCCGACATACCTGGCCGGCCCCATCAACGCCGACCTCCGCCTTCCGTCCCAAGGGAGTGACGTAGAAGTGTATTGAAGCGTCTCCTCTTCTTTGCTGGACCCTGAAGAGGGCGGGATTGCGGCGGTGCCTGTGTGCGTGGACGGGGACAGTCTACAGAGATCGCATGCGCAGGCAGGCAGGCCAAATAGCCGGGGGGGAGGGGTCGGCAACGAATGGATGGAATGCTATGACATGGTCAGTCTTTTTCTTCTGCCACCTGGGACGGGTTGAGCCATCGAGCATGACGTAGCCACTGCAGGGTCGGCCTGCCGATCAGCTTTGCAAATCATGGACGAGAGGGGTTGATGCTGGCGAATGACATGTGGCTAGTGGAGACGGAACGAGGTCCGAAATATCTGATTGGACCAGGGTGACCCTACAGTACCTGGCTTGACAGGAAATGGAGGTTTAGGGGTTTTTAGGGGTCCGAGGGTGTGTGCCTGAGAAAAAGCCAGGAGACGACACCTAGGTACATATTCGTACCAACTACGTAGGTATCGGGACCTGGAGTGCCGTTGTGCTTGGAATGGATCCTTGTCCGGTTGACGAGGCGGAGGTTGCGGCGATGACTCCGATGCAGGTGTCTTAGTCGCGAGCTGGGCGCCGGCACGCGACATGGGGCTGGGGCACTTCTTTGCGATGCTACGATGTGCATATCGGCAGGGGACGTGGTTCCAAAAAGCAGTTTGTTATACCTACTGTTCTGCTTGCTGTTTGAATCGGCGATGAGAGCGAGGGCTGCCATAGAAATCAAAAAGTTGGCTGATATTGATTTGGGTGATTGGCAGGGAAATGGCCAGCCGACTTTGGTACCTAGGTCCGGCATGAATGGTTGACGACTGCGGTCCCGGGAGTTCGATGACACGGCAAATTCAAGATCGCGGCTTACGGAATAGCGGGTCCAGTCTAGCATTACTGGCTGTTTCGTGGCCCGTGTGGTGCTCAATGATTGGCTGCACGGGATGGTCCCCGGCCCCGAAGACTATCGGGTCGACGAATTGATTATGAGGGAATGCAACATTAATCGGACGACTGCACCGTGTGCAGATTCTACACAGAGCGAATCTTCTGAATACCACCTACCTATACAGTACATCGTACATACACTGTGACTAGTACGGATAGTAGGACACGGATATCATCTTCTTCGTCCGCCCCCTCTTTACGGATACTACTCACTACCCTAGGGCCAGTCGACAACATGCTGCTTTGCGAACTCTAAGCACCACACGTTCGAGCCCTTTAGCTGGGGGAAATCGACATGACGAGTTATTCTGGTGCCGGGGGAAGATCAAGTGGTTCGATACCGATGGCGACTGAACCGCATGCAACACCACACAGCTTTTATGCCCTTAAGGGCTGCTGGGGTTTCGCCCGACAACAGGGGAGACGATGCCAACGCGACAGATATCGGGATGGGGGAGGGATTGGGGTGAGACGTAAGCTGTTGCTAGCGAGTTCGAACTAAGGTACGTATCCAAGCGGGCCGTTTTGAGGTCGCACAGGGTGACGAGCAGGTACGAAGCAGGTATTTGTACGAATAGGCACACAATAAGAGGTGGGCAGTCTTAACATAGTCGGACCAGAAAGTTCGAACCCGGCATTCGCTGGAAGGTTTGAAGTGGCTATTGCCAGGGCATCGGCATCGGCATCGGCATCGTATGCCGCTGACATATATACGATATGTCACTCTGTCTCAGTAATCTCGTCTCGGTGAGATAGGTAAGCTCAACCAGCAAGCAACACCAGCGACTGATAAATTGGGTAGCAAGTAGGTGCCGACACCAAGTCAACCAACTGCAGTACTACCTACCTATGCACCAATAGGTACTCGAGTTCAACCCACTACCCACCTGCCTAAGTAGAGGCGAGTGGGCATTGCGGGCTTATGCTTTTCTAGTCCTTGCGGCTTTTGCTGTTCAGAACGGTCAAGGTAGGTGGTATTTTGATTTCTATAATCGTCGCCGCGGATCTGGGGATTGCCACCTTCATCGAGACAGGCATGCACGTGATTTGCCTGTCGACTACGGTGCTATGACGTGAGCAGGTGTTTTGTCGGGTGGTGGTGGTGGTGGCGGCACTGTTGTTGATGAAGAAAAATCCGGGACCGTAGAAGGGAAGGCTAGTAATTGGCTGGCAGAAAGGAGGCAGGAGGTCTGGCCGTCGGATTGTCGGTGATTGAGAGGAGGAATGGTCCGAATGGAAGGCTCAAAGGCCTAGGCGAATCCATTCCTCGCTCGATCCCGCCCTTGCCCTGCCGGGCTTGTAAACTACGTACCTACCGAACCGCACTCTGTACACTGCAATGGAGGCCAACAACCAGCCACACCCGAGGCTTCTTAAACACACACCCCTTTCCACCTACCTAGGTAGGTACATGCCCAATACGGAGTACATCACACTACCTAGTAGGTAGTACAATACGGAGTACGTAGTGAGGTAAGGTGGGTTGGTAGGTATTAGGTGGTGCAGGTACGGATAGTTTACCTTAGGTACCTAGGCAGAGAGACATTGGTAGCAGCTGGGCTTGAAAAGCACGCCCATTCGGCGAGGCGGTCCCCACTATCCCTCTTCGATCAACTTCGATTCCCAGAACCCTGCCAGGACCTGGGGATCAGACCAAGCAGCTTTCGAGCTGATGTGGGTCCGCACTTTGCGCGTGGGGAAACTGGCTAGACCTCACGAAACGTCTCGCAACCCTTGGGTTCGATCGAGGTCGAAGTTCCTCCCAGAAAGACACCAAGCCTGCGTATGAGGGTAAGGTAGCCGAGCCCCAGTAAAGCCCTGAACTGAGGCGGTGTTGCTATGGTGGTGCGCTTGCCTCTCTCCTTCCTTCCTTCCACCCCCCCAGTTATACACTCCCCCAATCGAAATCGCCAATAGCCTCTCCCCCTCCGTCAAGGGTTGTGCCGTCTGGACGGGTTCAAAGCTTTTACGGCTTTCCACCAAGCTCTTGGCCCAACACAGATTGGCCCTGTCGTGTTCGATTTTGTTCGAGGTCGGAGGGGGGGGGCCGTGGAGACCTGTGCCCATCTCATCTCATACCGCTGGCCACATCTACTGTTCCTCCTTCCCACTACCAATCTTCGCTTTTTCGCCTCTTACAAATTGATATTTCGGCTCAGCAACGACAAGGCCACCAAAGTGGCATTGGATCCCCCCATCCCCACTACCCTGTTGCTCTCTGCGCTTTTCCGACCGACACTTCGACTTCTACCCGTTCGTATCGACTACACGTTCAGACGCCTCAAGCAAAACAACCACGATCCGCCCGCCGCCCAAACTCAGCTGACGCTCGCGAGATAGCAAAGTCTCTCGTCTCCCGTTTCGCCCCCTTACAAGGCCGGGCTTGTAGCCCAACTCATTTGGCCCTCAGTCGCCGGTTATCGGTTTACCATCAACTGATCTGGACACGCCGTCGTGTCTTTTTCTTTTGCCCATCTCCGCTCACATTTGGACTGTGGAGACGATTTCTTCGCCGTGAGCCCCACCTCACAACACACTCAACGCCTTCACAACAACCGACGCTTCAACCTTGCAGTGAAATAACCGACCTGGTTTCTTCTGTCGCTGAGAACTGAACTTTTCAGGAGGCCTTGTTGCGGCTGTATCATTTGGCTTACTGTGCCTGGCTTCTCCTATCAACCTACCGCCTCATCCGGCTGCTCTCTATCCCACCGAGTTGTAGGGTTGCACCTGCAAACCGATTGTATCGCACAAACGACGAGTTCCCCAACAGCTGAAACCCCCGATTTGGATTTTCCTGCGACGTATTTCCTCCTGTCATTGTAGGTGGTACCGCTTTACAGCGCCAGTTCCTTAACGGACATTTCGTCATATGCGCCTCCCAACATTGATCGATCGATCGCTGCTCTAGCCAATTACAATCCACGCCCACCTCGGCATATACAGCCTTCTACCTCGACATTCAAAGCGTCTCTTTTGCACTGTTGTCAGAGCCTTTTGCTGACCAGATTTCAGCCTGCTATCAATTCGTTCGACCTGAACACACATCAAACCAATCTTTTATTGTAGTGTGAGAAACACCAACACGACGGCGACTACTGCGCAACCCGACAGTCCGGCAACCCCATGCCGTCCTCGTCGTCCTTCACCTAGCGAACGCAGCCCCGATGCCGATTATATTGGTGTAGCAAGACAGCATCCTCATGCCGCCATTATGTCCGAAGTCCAGCATCCATCTAATGGCACGCAGCCGCCGACGTCGCCGAAAGGTCACCCGTTACCGCGTCGGTCGTCCCCCGAGAACTCTATAACCCTTCGCCACCACCGTTTGGCTCAAGAAGCGAGTGAGAAAGCATCGATGCGTGCCGCTGCGGCTGCTGCTGCAGAAGCAGCAACCAGCTCAGGATCATCATCATCACACCGCCAGTCCTCTGGTGATAGCCATAACACCGGGCCCAGTGATCCCAAAAAATGGTTCGAGCAAAGCAATGAGAACCCCACTATCATGTACTCAAATGGGGTCGATGGTAAGGCAGCCAGAACACGCACTTTTCTGATGACGGGTGCTGATTCTTACCTAGCTGACCCCCATTTTTTCAAAAAACGAGCGATTCTTCTCACGAAGATAATCCGCAACCCACCAGCTACCCCGTGCACCTGAGACCTCCCATGGCAGGTGGTACTCTCAAGCCCAGTGCTACGCACAGCAGCAGCGCCGACGACTACCGGAGCGTTATTGACGATTTGACTGTTGAGATCAAGAGGCTCAAGGAGGAGTTGAAGCGATATAAACAGAAGGGTCCTGAAATGATGAAACAAGACAGACTGTTCGAGATCAAAGTCCATGGGCTTCCGAAACGCAAGAAGAGGGAGTTGGAGAGTACCCTTCGTGACTTTGCATCCGGTCTGGAAAGCAGCACTCCAAGTGCTGAAGCGTCTTCGGCCCGGAACAAGGGCAGCCACAAGGCCCGGCTGGCATCTGGATCAGGATCAGCTTCAAAGCACGCATCATCGACGTCAGGGTCTCACTCGCGACCCGTCGATTCTGCATATGCATCGATGTCCACCGGTGCTAATTCGTCTGGGACTTCGCTAGCACGGCCGTCCATCAGTTCAAGAGCCAAGTCGTCGGAGCAGAAGGTGGAAAGTTATCTCAAAGACATACCCGAAGGGTTATACCCACGCCACATGGTTCTGACCGACAAAGACAAGAAGAAACTAATTGTTCGACGGCTGGAGCAAATCTTCACAGGCAGAATTAGTGGCCGGAATGTGAGCCGGCATCAGCCAAAATCCTCTGGGAATATCGCTTCTTATGCTCCCATCATGGTGGAACCAGCGACTGGGAATACCACAACGACCCACGGACCATCGAATGTTCCTATGGGCTTCTGTGAGCCTTCCCGAGAGGCACGCATCCTGGCATCGGAAGGTGGCAAGAACCCGACGAAAGATGGCGGGTCTACCTCCAACTCGAATGGTGACCAACTTGACTCGAGCATTAATTCCGCAGTTGCCGGCACGTCACCGCCGGATCCACCACTTCCGGAGCAGCGACCCACTCGACCACTGGACCTCGATCCGGATCGGAAGCAGAACCCATCCGCGAATATGGACTACATCCGCCATCTTGGCCTGGCTCCACCCCATTTGACCGGACTCGCAACATACGAAGATGTGTCTCCGGACGCCGACGGCTGGGTTTACCTAAACCTTCTTTGCAACATGGCCCAGTTGCACATGCTCAACGTCGCACCTGACTACATTCGCAGCGCTGTCTCCGAGAAGAGCACCAAGTTTCAGCTTTCATCTGATGGTCGAAAAATTCGATGGCGCGGAGGTACCGACGGGACAAAGTTCAGCAGCGACAGCTCTGGGGAGACGTCTCACACCAGCCGTTCGGAAGAGTCGGATGCAGCAAATGACGACGAACATACTAAGAAACGCAAACGCCGCCAAACACCCAAGACCGGAATGTACTCGTCCTCGGCGGGCCCGAATTCATCTGAGCAGTCGAAATTTGACCCGCAATTGTCGTCCGCTGACAGCTTCCACTACAAGCCGTTATTCGTCCACCAATCATCATCGGCCGAGCAAACATCTCTTGATGACTCGAACTCCTCGGGTGCTGGCGAAGACAGCAACAATGGAGCGTCGCGATGGGAAAACAGTGGTTCAGGTTCAGCTCGGCGAAAGAGGCGTCGCTTAGACGGTGCCATTATCTATTACAGCGGCGCCCCATTCTGTATGGACTTATCCGGTGACCCTGGGGACATGTCTCCTTCATCCTACTTGACCTCCACTGGACAGGAACAGCAGTCGTCCAGCTCGCCAAATTCAAGGCCTGACCTGCAGCGCACGCAATCGGGGTCAGCCCTTCCCTACCGCCCCTTGGCAGATGTCGAAAAGGCCCCGAGCGTGGCAGTCATGACAGAAACGGAATCTGATAGTAGTGACATGGATATCGAGGCCGACTTTCCATGGTCCGACGGGCCTCAAGATCCCGTCACCAACAGCTTGGACGCATCTGGCCTTGGCGGAGTTATCCCAGACGATCACTTCCGGGTCATCGCCACAACAAAAAGACCCAAAATGAACACGACTCCTTCCAGCCCATCTGGGCTCAAACACAAAGATGTTGCCAAGCTCCTCGACAGAATCATGTCTCCCTTGGGGTCCTCATCCCAAGTTGGGCTATTCAAGCCTAAGTCGAAGAGCCATCCCCCTGTTACCATTGAGTACACGTCCCGATCCGTCGAAAAGCTGAACCCTACACCTCTACCCCTCCCGGTATGTACTTCTCTTTCGACAGTGATTCTTCTGAGACTTCGGCCGAAGACGCTTCGGAGGTAGAGGATGTGCCGATGGAGTTGGTTGGAAGCTTCGGAATTCATGGCCACCCTCCCACATTCGAGAACCAATATCCCGATGATGTGGATATGTCCAGTGGAGACGAGGAAGATGTCGAGCCAGACGATGGAGACGAGCCGGTGGGCAATGTGGGTGATGACAGCAGCGAGGGGTTCGATATTCCCAACCTACCTCGCGCTGCTCACCGCGCCAGCAGCAGCAGTGCTGTTGCCGCCGCAGGGACAGCTAGAAGTCGCAGTAAGAGTTTTAGTGCCGAGCTCCCGGTAACCACGGGTAGCTCGGTCGCTACTGCCGGTGGGGCTGAGAGTGGCTACAGCAGTGGCCGTGAGGAGAGCGGTTGAATTTGAATGGAGCCGCAAGAAGAGGAGGCTATGGACAAAGGCCGGGTTTGGAAACAACCTTGGTTGATATGACACGGAGGTGCATTGCGAAGCGCTTGACATTTCATCATCAGGGATGAATTTGCATAAGAGATATCCCACGGTCGAAAACGGCATCATATTATTGTTTTTGTTTCTGTCTTGGCTCACGTGCATCAGCACAGACGCAAACTGGTAGCCACTCAACAGCGGGAGTTCTGGAAAACGAGGATCGAGAGAACAAATTACAAAAGTTTTCGAGGGCCAAAGGCCGTAGATTCATGTGATATACAAGGCGTGTTTATGGACGGCGATCTGGTCTCTTCCTTTCATTTCCTTTTCTTTTTTCTTCATGACAATTAACAATGATACCCGTTTTCATCAGTTTGTCCGAATGGGTTTGCAGCGCCTTGTCTGACTGCCTTCAACCATCAAGGGGACACCGGCAATCCCGCTTTCCTGTGCATAACGCCCAACATTAGAGGCATGCCCGGGCGGCAATCTTTTTGTTGCCGACAAACTGTGACTTGGTAAGTTGTAGCGGTACAACGAAGAAGCCTCCGGCATCATCACGTCGGCTTGAATAAGCGCTTGAGCGTACGCGACTCTCTGGCCGGAATAGGCTGTCAAGGCATCGGTCCGTCTCGAGCTTTGGGTGGGCTCTTAGCGCAGGCCCCCATCGCTACTGTCTCGTCGTTTTGACGACGACGAGCCACGCTGCAGAGACTGTAGCGGATCGGATACACGGACGCGAGAGGCTCGTTGGCCAGAACCGCACACGTAGGGTCTGTCTCCCATTATGCCAGAAGCAGTGCGACCCTCTCAAGAAATCAAGATGCTGAAGCATCTTGGTTCATGGCCAGCACATTGTTCAGACTTGTTTGGTGAAGCCCGCCCCAGCAGGGTTGGCATCAGATGCCGCTTGGGTCGATCTCAGCTTGCTCAAGAGTCAGAGCTTCACTCCACGCTTGTTGAAGTCATGACGTTGCATAAGCTAAAAGCTCTTGGTGGGCAATGTTCTCCCCGCGGAGAGGGATGGGGGTTCCTGCTTCTGAGCGGACGGATTTGATCGTGGCTCCATTCTATTCTATGCAAAATGGGGAATCATTTCTGGTCAAGCCCACCGTTTCGAGACCGGATAGTTCTGGAAGTACTCTGGGTCGAGTTGTTGTCGTCTGCATTGCCATTTCAAGAATTCCAAAATACACACCATGTTCATCAGTGTCGATTGCCAAGGGTGTCATCAAAGCGTGTTCTCATTTTCTATAGGTTGTCTATCATCATCATAAACCCTTTACCACACACGCCGCACGCTCTCAACTTTTACCGGTAACCCGCTCCGCAAAGACACCCCTATACATACCACTCCGCAACGACAACTTCGTTTCGAACAAACCCTTTGAACTTGTTTATGCCTTTGCCAACAAGTTGTTGCCCGTCATCTCCTCGGGTTGGGGCAGGCCCATGGCGGCCAGAACCGTGGGGGCGACATCACCCAGAACGCCGCCGTCCTTCTTCAGGCTCCAGCCCTCAGGGGCGTTGGCCATGATGAAGGGCACCTTGTTGGTGGTGTGGGAGGTCTTGGGATTGCCGTCGGGGAACTTCATCTCCTCGGCATTGCCGTGGTCGGCGGTAATGAAGAGGATGTAGTTCTGCTTCTTACAGGCTTCGTAGATCTTACCGATGGCCTTGTCAGTGGCCTCGACACCGACGATGGCGGCCTCGTACACGCCAGTGTGACCGACCATGTCGGGGGGCGCAAAGTTGTTCATGACGAAGGGGAACTTCTGTTCGCCCAGGCGCTTGGCGACCTGGTTGGCGACGCCGTCGGCGGACATCTCCGGAGCCTTGTCGTAGGTGGCGACAGCCTTGTTGGAGGGAACCAGGTCCTGGCTCTCGTCACGGGTCTCGAGGGGGAAGACCTTCTCGACACCGCCGTTGAAGAAGAAGGTGACGTGGGCGTACTTCTCTGTCTCGGCGATGTGGACCTGCTCGACGCCCTGCTTGCCGAGCCACTCGGCGAGGACATTGCCCATGTGCTGAGGCTTGAACGCGACCTCGAAGGGGAAGTCAACCTTGTACTGGGTCATGGTGACCAGGGTCTTGATCTTAGGGTAGTTGAAATCGGGAAGAACGGAGCGGTCGACGTCGCCGAGAACCTGAGTGATCTGGCGGACACGGTCGGAGCGGTAGTTGAAGAAGAAGACGGTGTCGTCATCTGGGTCACTGTCAGAAACGATCAAGGGATTCGGAAGAGCGAGACGTACCCTTGATGCGGCGCTCGTCGCCACCAACGATGATGGGGGTGAGGAACTCATCCTTGTCCTTGTCGCCGCCGCGAGCGTAGCGCTCCCGGACAGTCTTGACGGGGTCGGAGCTCTCCTCGCCCTTGCCGTTGATCATACCGTCGAGGGCAACCTGGATTCTCTCCCATCTCTTGTCACGGTCCATGGCGTAGTAGCGGCCGACAACGGTCGCAATCTCACCGGTACCGATCTCGCCGGCGGTCTTGATGAGCTCCTCCATGTAGTCGGCGCCGGACTTGGGGTCCACGTCGCGGCCATCGCCAAAGAAGTGGATGTAGACCTTGGGGACGCCGTACTGCTTGGCAGCCTTGAGGAGGTTGTAGAGGTGGACCTGCTTGGCGTGCTGCGAGGTAGGATGTCAGTTTCTGGTATCATTGGGGTGACTTTCTCCCCGGGGTTGCGCAAGACTCACCACACCACCGTGGGAGACGAGACCGCAGAGGTGCAGTCTGCCGTTACCGTTCTTGGCTCCCTCAAAGGTCTTCTTGATCACTTCGTTCTCGGCGAACTTGCCCTCCTTGATTGTCTGATCGATGCGGACAACATCTTGCCAGACAACGCGACCGGCGCCAATGTTCAAGTGGCCGACCTCAGAGTTGCCCATCAGGCCTTCGGGCAGGCCCACGGCAAGGGACGAGGCCTCGAGCTCGCAGTATCCGGTCTTGCTCTGGGCGAAGCCGTCCATGACGGGCGTCTTCGCGTTGGTGATGGCGTCGCCATCCTTGGGGGAGTCGGCTCCGGGAACACCCCAGCCATCAATCACGACTATAGGAGCGCAAGATCCACAATATTAGCCAGCCGACCTGGAGATAGAGGATGATGTAGGCAAGGGTGAGGATATAGTCTGGTTTGGATTTGGGGTTTTGTTGCTGAGGTAGAGGAGCTGCGACTCCTCCGGGCGCTTCCTGGCCTTGCTGGCTGGCCTCGGCACTGGCACCAGCAACACTAACACCACCACCGCGGGGCTTCGACGAAGGGTACGGAGGGTCTGGAGGGAGATCTTTGGACGTACTCAGGCAGGCCTTCTGGTCGGTCTGGGCCATGGTGGAAAATGTATGTTTGCTGCTATTTCTTTACAGGAAGGTGGGGGAATGGGGAGAAAGAAGAAGACGATTCTAGGATGTGCGTGATTTTCCGAGTTTTTAGAGGCGGGTGGTGAAGGTCTCTGCCGGTTGAGGAGATTTGAGTGAATCAGCCAATGTACATGGGCTTGCCTGGGTTGTTTTATCGGCGTCGGTTTATGGTGGGGGTTGATGGGTTATGTCATAATTGCCGATAATAGAACCGTATGGTAACATTCCGAAATGGCACTGTCTGTATCCCCAGAAAAATGGCCTGATACACAGTGTCGTAATATCGCCAAACGGCGTGGGTTCCTCCAGATGCCCCTCTGTTGACTTTCAACAATTTTTAGCTACCAATCGCTGTCGCGCTAAAACGCCCGTGAAGCTCCCGAACACGCAAAATGTCTCGGCGGAGCTCCCCCCCCCTGCTTCCAAACCGTTCGACAACCGCACCACACACTGAACCTCACGCCAATTGACTTTGAAGCTTCGTCCGCTCAACCAACGACAGCAACGACTCTGCGCACGTACTCTGAGGCTGAACAGCAACGTGAGAATATCTTCGTTGATAGATTTTTGGTGCTTCGAGTCCGCCATCCAACGCGTGTATACCTAGCTGGTTGGCATCCGTCGAGAAGCTCCGGCAAACTCCAACCTCCTCGCTCCGTCCGCCTCCTACCAATAGATCAAGAAGCCAAGCTTCCCTCCCTCCGTCGGTCTATTTTCATCTCGAAACACCCCCTCGAAACACCCACACGGCTACTCCCCGCCCAACAGAATGCCGCCTCACCCCCTCGAGCTCCCTTCCACCCTCTCCCCCGACGCCCTTGACACCCTCACCGAGCTGACAGGCATCCTCACTCGCCTGCGCACCGCAATCCAGAACTCCGGCTCCGTCGGCGGCATCACCGGCGCCACGCCCGCCGCCACCGGCCCCGGAGCCACCCCGAACCCCCTCGGTGCCAGCCCCAACGCCCCGCTGTCCCTCAAGGACGTGCCCGCCCAGACCGACGCGCTGAAGCACAAGCTCCAGCGGGCCCGCACCCAAATGCGCCAGCTCCCCGATATGGACCGCTCCATCGATGAGCAGGAGGAAGAGATCAAGCAGCTCGAGGAACGCATCAAGATGCAGCGCGAGGTGCTAGACCGGTTAAGGGATGCGGGCGTCAAGTTCGGTCACGAGGAGGGCGGATCGGGCGATAAGATGGAGACGGAGTGATGGACGGACGGGTCTTCGCGGAACTGTAATGAGGAGATGACGTGTTTTTTATTGCCGAATTACTCTTATGATACCCAAAATGCGACTGCAATGATGTTCAATTCAAGAGAAGTGCGACGCTCCGCCACCCCCTTTTCTACGCCTGATTATACATGAATTCACAAGAGCCACCTCTCAAGCTCCGTAATAGAACCTTAACTGAAGGAGACGGCCGACGACGGCACCAGGCCTGTGACCGGACTGGCTCATTACCTCGAGACACCCACAGCCTCGAGGATGTCGTGCAGATCCTTCCCGCGCTCGCCCGGTAGAACCTTTGTCCAGATGTCGTCGGCCAGCCGTTGCTCCTCGGGCAGGACACTCCAATTCGGACTTGGCTCCGACTTGAGCCACTTGAAATCATCAACCTGATCCCACTGATTCTTGACAGGATCTTCGGGGTATCCTGCATAAATGATCAGTACCCGCGTGACGGTGTTTCTTCGCACAGCAAGCAAGTGTACTTACAAAGCTAGCCGGCAGCGGCGCGAAGCGCATGTTGGAGCAGTCCTCGATGATGGGGTGGCTCGAGCAGTGCAGGTAGATATCGACGTTCTTGCACTCGTGGATACGCACCTGCCGCGCGGACACGACAATGACGCTATTCGAAACGCCGGTAATATGCGCCGGCCCAGTGACATTGCCAGCGACGACTAGGCTCTTGTCAATGTTCTTGAGCGCCAGGTTCGCGAACGAGGTGGTGCCAGATAGCGCCATGGACATGTCGACGACGCACCCCTTCAGGTCCGTCAGCCGCCCGGACGACGTGGCCCGCGACGCCGACGACGGAAGGATAATGTGCAGGCCCTCCTGGCCGAAGATGGCAATGTCCTTGGCGGTGGAGAAGCTGGGCTTGCGGACCTTTGTTGAGCTTGGCCGCGCCATCTCTTCGTTGTAGTTCTTGATGAAGGACGGCAGCTCGCCGAGGCCGTCGGTCTCGGCCTGCGCGCCCGGGGCGGCAGCGGCGGCGATGACGGGCCCACCGCGGGAGGCGGGCAGGGGGTCCGCAAGGGAGCTTCCCACGAGCAGACGCGGGTCGTTCTTGGGGGCGGCTAGATCGCTGGTGGCCGTTTTGGCGCCGCGCGGCTTGAACTGGAAGCGTGAGCGGGGTGCTAGCCTTGTTGTGGTCTCATTCAGCTTGTCTGTGAGAGCCTTGACAGCCTGTCGCGTGGTGTCAGAATACGAGCAGTCTCCTGATGGGTGGATCAGCTCACCTGGGCGTAGTTGCGCTGGTCGTACGAGGGAACAAAGTCGGAGGCGTCGGCGACCTCGTTGGAGAGGTTCGAGATGCCAGCCAGAATGTGATCAATGGCATCCTGCCTCTCACCACCGACCTGGGCTATAGAGCCGATGCCGTCGATCTGCTCCTGGAGAACTAGTGCGGGGCTGGTCAGTACGCCAGCCATCAGACGACTCAGTCGGGCCTTGGCCTTGGGCGAACATACTGACAACCTCATCTTGGAAGTGGCGGTAAAACTTTTCTTTGGGATCCTGCATTTTGGTTACCGGAAATGGATCTCCACCCGTGGCGAGATGCTGAAGTACTTCAGGCGCCATTGTCGATTGTCGGTGTAGATATGTATAAGACTATGGTTTATATCTCCGATTCACGAGGGTATGTATGTACGTGACAGGGCAATGCGAAAAGTCGGGGCTTGGGGCTCAAAGCAAAAGGGCCTACCTGGTGTAGGTAGGTGGGTAGACAATTTAAATCCAGCGGTGTAAGACGTTGGAGGGAACAAAGTGGCGTGTTCTTCTTGATGAGTGCGGCGAAGCGAGTGGTCTTTAAGGGAACGGGATGGCTGCAGACGGACACCACGCGACTCTTCTTTTCTGCTTGCTACAAGTGACAGTCTGATCAGTTACAGGCCTGGCTCGGTGACGTCTGTCGAAAGGCTCCAAAGAAGGCCAGATAGAGGGGAGGGAGGCGGGTGTGGGTGCAGACACGGTCGTCCAAAGTACCCAACTTGGAGGGCGAGCAGGAAGAGAGAGAGCGTTACTTTCTAGCGCGAAACGAGATGGCGAGTCCGATGATGATGGGTGGGCGGACGGACTGCAGGGTGAGGTGATGGATTCCTAGGTGAACTAGCTATTCCCAAAAGGAGCAAGCAAATGGCAAGTAGGGTGGGTTGGTATGCATACATGGCTCCTCGGTGCCTTAGTTCAGGTACTAGGTACAGACGGTATTGGGTACTTTTTTCTTCAGCGTTAGTGGGCTGTATGTAGACCCCTGGCCCGGCACGGCTGTACTGTGGGGGCGTTTGTCCAAGCTGAAGCTCCCCGACTGCCAACTTCCACGCCTTTTTTTTTATTCTCCCTCTTACCTAATCTCGAGCTCGATATACGGATAGTCTGGTCGTGCGAGGGTCTCTACGTGCACATCGTCACCCGGGAACAGCGGCGCCAACTGCATCAACTCGATCAAAGTACACCAAATCCACTAAATCACATCCGATGGGGGTGGGCGTGGTCTGGCTCTCTTGGACGCACGACGAACGATGGACGCCTTCCCCGCACCGGACGCCATGCAGACAAACCCTTGATCGGCGAACCGAGATGCGATGGTTTGTTTGTCCGAGGAACCCGGACCAGGTCTGACGTCGTTTTCATGGAGACCACCTGGTGGACACACACTGCCCGATCTCCCAGACGTATCTTAAAACTGGGCGTGAGAAGTCTTGGGATGAAGTAATGGATGGAGAACCCGCTGCCTTGTGGGGACTTGCCAACCAAGGATGCAAGACTACATACACATCCGACAAGGAACAATACTCACCCTGCAACCTTGCACCGACGGCGATTGCAGTAGATTGACGACTGCTGAAGCCTTGGGGGTAAACGGCAAGTGTTTCTTCGTACCTGTTGAGCTTTCTAGGCACTTGGGCTTACCAGCCATTACGAATAGTCTACCTAGACTTCCCTCCAGCATACTAGGTAGGTATGTACCTACCTACCTAGGTGGTTCACGTCCGTCCATTACATTTTGGGGGTGCATGCCCGTCTTCTGGTCTGGCTAAACGCCCAGGTAGTCAACAGATCGTCCGCCAGCGTTGGACAAGCCACCGGCTACCTACCTATGCACGTACGGATGCAGGGGGTGAGACCGCACGGACGGCTACACGCCCTGTCAATGTCTGTCGACGAGGCCCAGAATAGCTTTTGCCATCACGAACCATCCCGCAGAGCTAGGTATCAAAGGTAACCACGACACTGCGAGGAGAAACAATCAGACATTCAACTGGAGTGTTAGACACTCACTAGGGTATCTCAAACATTAAACATCGTCCCAGACCAAGCAAGCTCCATGAGAGAGAGGAATCCAAAGAAGAAGAAGAACAAGCCAAAAACCGTCGGGCGACTCGCCGCCCGATATCCACACGACCGGAAAAAAAGGTCAAGCCTCTCAAACATCATCCTCACGAGCACCGAATCTCTCTCCATTTCTCCCTCCAGCCAGTCCTCCCCTTCAGGCTGTCCCTGATCTCCTGGAGTCTCCTCTCTGCCTCATCTTGCTGCCGATTCATATCATCTATCCACCTCTCAAAGTCGGTATTAATATGCCGCACTTGCGGCTGTTGTGTCTGATACCGCCTCTCCTCGTCTCGGTACCGACGTTCCTGCTCGTTGTATTCGACCTGCATTTTCTGTAGCTGCCGCGCGCGCTCCTCTGCATCTGTCTTTTGGCGGCGTCGCTGGCCCTCTGCCCTCTCTGCGTGGCGTTCCCGCTTCTCCTCCTCGACGCGGAGGTGTCTCTTGCAGAGGGTCTTGTCCTCCTGCGGGCCATTCAGATCGCGAATCTGTTTCCAGTTGCCCGGGATGAGGCTGTTTTCGACGTTGTCAAGCCACTGTCTTTGAAGGGCACGGTACTCGCCCGAGAAGTGGCACTTTGTTCCCTCAGGGATGCCGTCGCCGGTGATGGACTTGCCCCCGGGAGTCGTCAAGATGAGTATCGGTGCATCTGAGTGGTGCTGTTTGCCCAGCAAGCCCACCAAGTCATCGTCCTGCTCCTCCAAGAACTCATCCTGAGAGGCATGCATTTCGCCTTCGTAGTCGTAGTGATCGTATCTGCCCTCGCCCCGTTTCCCCGGGAAGAAGTCATCACCGCAGTAAACCAGGTCACAGCTCTTTTCGTCAAATGTACCGCTTTCGAGGCTTGTAGAGCGGACCTCTTGTTGCTTGTGGTCATGGGTGAGTGGCCTTCGGGTGTCAACAGTTGGCTGGAACCCGACGATGGGCTCGGCCTGTGCGTGACTTGACAGTTTGTGGTAAGAGAGCTTGCCCATGGCGCGGAATGGTGCGTGTGTGGACCAGGAAATGCTCTTTACGATGGCTGCCTTGCATGCCTTGCGAGCAGCAGAAAGTGAGGCGCCCTGAGTGTCCATCATGCGCTGCTGACGGGTGATGACCCCATACACGACTGCGGCGAGAGATAGGCTGGTGCTTGTTGTGGTCATAGAACGAAGCAATAGTTTTGTATGTGATGGTATTAATGATAGTTTGCTGAGGTGTGTGTGTATGTGTAGATTGAGAAGCCGTTGTACAGAAAGTAAGGTTGTGGGAAGACTCTAAGTGATGAAGAAGACCTGGACTCTGCAGGACCACCGATGGTTTTTATTGTAAAAGGAAATTGACGGACGAGAACCCGGCTAGAAGAGATATGGATTCTGGGACGACTCATACCGCTACCTAGCAATCCACGGATCATGATACTGATCTGAGTTAAGAGTCGTTGGATCCGTGGTTCGGGTGGATATCCGTCACGTTGTGAACCCTACTTGCAGTCATCGCGGGTTCACAGTGTATGATTTAATGCCCCCTTTTAAACTCATGGCGAATTTACCTCCTTCTAAGAGGCGTGTTATAATTTCCAACGTTTGGTCGGACTTGTGATTTCCGGTCGTCAACATATATAGACTGCGGCTTATGGATCACATTCGATTCCTATACTTGGGTCTTACGACGGGTCTCGCAGTACGTACTAGAGAGCAACTTTGGCAAGAGTTGTCAACTTTCTTGTCTCTCAATCAGGGTTCTCCTCGGAGGGCCCCACCAGCATACTGTTTTCAGAAGACACGCAATGGCTGCCCAGTGGGAGCACCTTGAAATGACCTTTGATGGGATCCATGGATTCGACATCTATATGCCTTAAATCACCAGCTCATTTCCTACACCCCTCGCCCAATCATGACCTTTTCATCGTCATTGCCCGTATTAGAGGGGCTCAGGGCCTGAAGTGACCAAATAGTCCCAAGCCAAAGCTTGAGAAACGGTACTCGTCCGCCAAAGTACCGAACGAGATACCCTAACAGCTCTATATACCCGCTCGCTACCTAAAGCGAGGTACACTGGAAGCCCTCGAGACCGTTAACTGTCGTCTGCTGGCACGTGAGCCCCTTTGTCGACGTGAAGGTGATGGTCGCGCTGCCGTTGGTCGAAACCTCGTAGTTGACGCTGGCAGGAGGAACACGGGTTAGCCAAATCAGCCGCCTGAAAAAGAGCATTCTCCCCCGTCGGTCTCTGGGGCGCGTGGGCTCCCTCAAAGGGGCAAAAGTCTCGCAGATGAACGGAAACAAACCGTTGGGCGGCCTGCGTAAAGGGGGGTATTCGCTTACCTGGTGTTGAAACCCTGCGAGCCGACGAGGCCGATCCCGAGGCCGATGGTCATCTTGTCCTCGGTGATGTTGAACCCGCCGCCGAGGCCGAAGGAATCAGAGCCGGATTGCAAACCGCCTATCAGGGTCATCGCACGTCAGCCATCCGCTTCTTTGCCATCTAGGACTCCCTCCCTCCCCCCCACTCTTTCTCTCTAAACCTCCACAAGGTCGTTGGACCGAAACTTCGACTCAGGACACACCACAACAGCATGAAGGGAGGAGTGAAAATAGGGGCAGGCTCACCTCCGTAACTTTGGCCTTCCTCCCAGTTGACCCCGCACCCGACCCCGATCTGGCCGAACGGCGCCAGTGTCCCCGCGGCGCTGACTTCCCCCGTCCCCGACGTCGCCTCCACGGTCTTGTTGAGCGTCGTGATGTCGACCCCGGCGGCGTTTTGGCGCGGAGTGACCCCGGCGGAGGCGAGGCCGGCGAGAACAACAAGGGTCCAGATCGAGCGGGCCATTGTTCCTTTGTTTTGTTTTATTTTATTGTCGCGGGGATGGTTCAAATATGTGACCTTGTAGGTGACGGGCTGTCTTCCGGAATTTCCGTGAAGCGGCTTGAGGGTCGAGTATGGTGCGGTCGGAGCGAGTGACTGTAGTGAGTTGGTTCGACGCTTTTTCACGGTGTTTGGTACATTCCTCCGCAAGAGCTGGGACAACTAGAACTGATATTTGAATAGACTCACGGCTCGGCCGGCCGGGGTTTCCGCCATGAAGGCCGTGAAGAAAAGGAAAAAGGGGGTGGGGACGCAATAACAACTGGCCTAACTCTAATCAGCAATAATAACTGTCCCAACTCTAATCAACGTACAGCACGAGAGAGAAGCCGAGTCATGACGTTTCGGGGTTATGAAGAAGGAGAGCAAATAACAATAAGAAGCCTACCATGCGACGAACCTGGTCCCTGCGTCGCTGGCCGAACGTCGCACCGGAGCCCCGGCACTCAACGGCGATCGCCGAGGGTTCGGAATCGTGAACCCGCCACTTTGCCCATGCCTTTGGCCCACCAGTTCGACCTGTGCTGCGGCTCACCCGAGCCACGGGGCTACGGGCCTGGACGGCTGTCGCTCGACTCGACGCGTGTGAGATGAAATCGCAGCATTCTGGACGCAGGATAATGATAAGCTTCGCGTAAGTCTATCTTCAAAGAGCGTTCACACGGCCTTCGTAGGCCCTGACGTCAAGCCATTATGTACACGATAGTGAACGCCCCAGACGTCGTGATCATGAACACATCTAACAATCGTTCTGAACGTTCCCATCGTTCATCCATCTACCCAGTTGATCGCCCAGCGAGCCCTAGCCCCCTGCCTCCGTGGTTGTGCCTATGTCTAATGCTATCTAACTGTGCTGCGTTGTCGTTGGTACCATCATTTCCTTTGTTCACATATTCCGTTTCTCGTAACCCGTTCGTTCCCAATGTGTACATGCCGCGCAGGACCCGTCTAGTCTCTTGATGCTGCGGCATCCAAGTACGTCTACCCAAAAGGGAGGTTCATCTAACCCAACCAGACCATTGCCCTTGCAAAAGTGAAGAAGAATGAAAACACGCAAAGGTGAAATAATAATAAAAAGAAGCCCCGGTCTGCTCCGTTGGAGAGGGCATTCCACCTCAAACGACGACGGGTTTGCGCGGCTCGGGTCCCTGGTTCTCGACCATGTCCAGGAACCGTGAGCACGGCGGAAGGCGCACCCGTGCCCGGTGCGAGCTGGCCGGCCACTCCCGAATCGAATCGTAAAACTCGAGGCGAGCCGGCGCCGACGCCGAGTGCAGCCCGCGCAGGCTCTGCCGGCAGGTCTTGGGCTTCAGCAGCGCGATCCGCGGCGGCGCCAGGCTGAGCGGCCAAACCGGCTCCGAGTGCTGGCGTCGGCGTTGAGGTTGCGTCGGCGGGGACTTGGTCCGCTCCGACACGAGCTGGAGCTTGGGCGGAAGAACCTCCGTCGAAGTCCCGGGCGGCGGGGGCGAGGCCGAGGATACCGAGCAGCGGTCGCCCCGACGGCCCCGACATGGGCGCTGATGATATGTCGGAATCGCAGGCGAGTAAAAGAGACATGGGCCGCGTGTCGGGAGATCGACCGTAGCCGTGATGGAATGGGGCTGGGCCCCGGCTCCGGGGTACTCGTCCGCCTCGCGCCTGGCAACGGCGGCCGCCGCACGCGCCTGCATCCTCCTCTTCCGCGAGCACTCGGAGTTGAGGGAGCTCATGAGCTTCTCCAGGACCTTCCACGGGAAGATGACCGTGCCCGCCTCCCACGCCCTGCCGGCAGCGAGCTCTACGGAGAAGAAGCTTGTCCAGGCGCGGGCATTGGAACACGGGTCTCCGAGGATCATGCCCTCGCCGGACGTCCGCATTCGCAGCAGCAGTTCGGACCGCTCTCGTTTAGAAAAGGGGTGATACGACATTGACGATGCATTCACCATGTGTTGTAACAGAGCCAGGGCCTCGGAGGCCTTGAAAAACTCGGCGAAAGGTCCTCCTAACGGGAGTGAGGTTTGTCTGTAGCAGGTGATGTTTGGCTGTCCTGGCTTGGCTGGGTTACCTGCCGTCAAGATGAGGGTGACGGCGCGGTTATTGCGGGTGAGAGCGACGGCGTAGTTCTGGTGAGGTGAGGACGTCCCCGGGACTGTTTGCTGGGGGGCTGTCTCCGGGTCGAGACATCGAGTCATGATAGGGATGCTGCTTGGCTTCATGGCGAGTCGCTGATGTTGATTCGGCACCAACCCAGTACTGGCTTTCCGGGTAAGAGCTCTGTAGACTGCAGCTGTCTGAACGTGAACGAAAGTGAGATGAACTGCTAGTTCGGACCGGCGTCAGGGGTTGCACAAGCGGTTCCGACGAGAAGTACGAGTCGACCTTGGTAGGCGGCGTCTCCGGTCCGAAAGATGATGTCCGTGTCCTTGCATCCGAAGGGGTGTCGTGTCGCAGCTCGGGAGTACGATCTGCGGGTAGGTGTGGAAGGTCCGGCGAGTATCTCGACATGTCATCGGGGGACGCTTGGGGGACGACATTGCGTATCCGGTGGGCGGCCGGAAAGCAAAGACCGAGTTAAGTCTGCTGACGGTCTGGGCGGTGGAATCGTCTACTTCCCAAGGCGAGGTCTGCGAGCGAAATGACTCTGTCGACGGCCATTTGGCATGGGAAACCGGCCCTTCGATGTTTCTCCGTGGCATGGAAGAAGAATACATGGGAATGTGTGGCATGGTGAACAGAAAAGCAGACGAAAGAGGAAGCGATTTGCTTTTCGGAACGCAGCTCAACCGTGAGGAAAGAGTGAACTCTGGCCGCCCACTGGCCAGCAGGTCTTTCATATATACCTAAGGCTTCTTCTTGATGTGATCCAGCCAAACAACCGGTCCAGAGAGGAGGGGGGGGGGGGGCGGTCAGCCAGCTCGACAGACGCCGAGACAGTGTGTCTCAGACCTCTCCACGACAGGCAATTTCTCTTGGCCAACATACCTGAACAGTATGTTTTCTTCTCCATCATCGTATCCAGCGCACAGAACACCGGGGGACGTTGGTAGGGCTATCCTCGTCAATGGCGTGGGCAGAGAGATCCAAGCCCCCCCCCTCCCGCCTGCCTGACCGGGCATTTGGGAGACACAACACCATCATGTTTGCTAGTGTGCGTCAGTACCTCCCACAGCCTCGATATCCCATGTTCCTCCTTACATGCCTCCCGAAGAGATCATCCATCTGCTCATGCGGAAAAGAAAGGTGAGCTCCAATTAGTGGGACCGGGAAGCTTCCCGCATGCTGCCTGCCGGTTCATGGCCGCGTGTCAACCGGCCGAAAACCGTGGTTTTTCATTGCCGATTGTCAATTGATCGCATGCATCGCTGCCCGAGGGAGGAAAGTAAGCCGGGCAAAAGCAAAGACAGCTCCGAGGGGCCAGTGAATGGTCGGCAACCCGCATGAGAGCGGGCTGCACGCAAGCTTTGCCGCACGATATATCACATTCCCTCCCCGACTGCATGTCGCAAACGAAACAGGCCAAGGGTAGCCGAAATGGAGGGGGCAGTACCCCGTAGCAACAAAAACAACAAGACGCGAACGGACGCCGTGGGTGTTGTTTTGTTGGCACAACAATTTGCCATTGGAATCTACACCCAAGCCGTGTGAGGAAAATACTGGAATGCGCATGGCAAGGGTGACGTCTGTAAGCAATCCGGGACGTGCCTCGGGGTTTTATTTTTAATTTTAATTGCTCACCGCTGTATGGGGAATTCGTGACAGGGCGCAAGTGTCGCGGAAGAAGCAAGAGGGGGAAAAGCAACGTGCTCCGTCTAAGCTCGGCCGTAGTGTATGCGAGCTCGAGAGACAGGACGAGACAGTTGCAGACGGCGGCGGATTGACCCGTGATCATTCAGTATCCCGCAGGGGCGCATGTTCCGTCAAAAGCCAAGAGAAGCCAAGCCGTAGGCCGGTCGTGGTTGGCGGACGACATGCGGAGGTACCTAGGTGACGAGTGTCCTTTGACGTGGTCGGTACACACAAGACTGACTGCGGTAGATTCCTGGGTGTATCGCTCAGCCCGTGGCAGACTCAGACAGAATCAAATGGCGACGAGACAGGGCTGCACCACGAAGGAACCTGCGTCAACGTCATGTGATGCAACAACACTGGAGACGAGGGGTGGGCAGGACTAGAAAGGGGGCCGGCGGACAAGGGGGTCGGGATCGTTTGACGTTACGCTGCAGGTGAAAAGTTCCGAGGCGTTGAAGCGATTGGCTTGTGAGCGGATGCCGCTCGCCGCATTGCAAGCGAGTTACGGATCGCGAGTTGTGACCACGGGAGAAGTGAAGCAATTCGTGACTTGACTGAATAGGTATGGAGCCAAGTACGGAGTATGCAGGTAATTAATTAATAGGTGTCCGTACTCCATACTCCGTACCTACCTATAAATGGATGGTTCAGTTCACGATTGTGGCTGCTGCAAGGGCGCTCCAGCCACATCCAACGTGGAACGTGGCTAGACAGTACGTACCTACCAGCCACCAACCGGTAAGAGTAGGTACCTTGGTAGATACCTAGGTACCTACAAGAGCAGTTCCTACCTAGGTAGGTACACTACCTGCCCGTCATCCACGCGGTCGAAGGGGAGCTGTTTATTGTTTCTGTTGTCGTTGTTGCCGTTACTGCTGTCGAGGTGGGTGCTCATGCCCGTTTAGGTTCTTCGTATGGCAGGGTCGTCTTATTCCATTTTCCATCTGATGTAGGTACCGATATGGTCAGTCAAGTCGTGCCAAGGTCTTGCCAGCAGGTAATACGCCCTTGCAACGACATGGACGACATGGACGACATGGACGACATGGGCGACATGGACCAACAGGCCAATTGCCTCCAATTCAGTTCTGCCCGGACTTCCGATGGGCAATGGTCGTGCGGCGAAGCAAGTCGAACGATAATCCACCTACGCCCATTGACTCATCGCCATGACAAGTTACAGTCATGCCTGTCCTCGGCGTCAAAGGACCAGCACATAAGCGCCCGATCTACCCTTCCTCGTGGGTTTCGGGGTCAATAGAAAACTGCAAAACCACCAAAGGACTGCAAACAAGATTTCAATACTTCCTACCAATTGCCAACATATCACCATTCATCGTATCAACAAGACTCGTCGCAATGGCCTCCGCCGCTACACTTTCACTTACAGCAACACCATCAATACTTGATGGCATTGGACCCCTGTCAAATGGCATGGCACAAGCACCAAGCATCGGCACCAACCAGACTGACAACGACGACGCTACCCACGTCGATCTGGACGAGGCAATCCGGCTGGCCGCCCTCTGCCGGCAAGCCTTGAACCTCCTCGATGCACAGATGCCTGACTTTAACCACTCGAAAGCTTACACTCCTGATGAAATACTCGCTCTGCCCATGGACACCGTCCGCCTTCCCGACGAGCTGCACGGTCTCCCTCGACGGAAATCTAGACGATCTCATCTAGCTGGGGCCATTGCAACGCTGTTGCATCCCGCCACCCATGATGGTGCTGTGTCACCAGTCATCCGGTACGAAGCCGCGCGGGTGAGACTCCGTGCATGGGTCGCCCTGCAGCGGAAATACGACATCTTTGCCGCCACCAAGCGGAACGGTCATAGCTTCCCCGGGTTAACTGGTGGCGCTGCACCCGGTGTGCATGCGCCTGTCTGGGCCTCCCGGATCCTTGCCCAAGGCCCGTGGGACCCGGCCAAGGCGCCCGTTACTCTAAATGGCGTAAAAGCCATCCCGATGCCTGTTGTCGTCGCCGATGCTGCAGACCTCGCCCCGTTCTTCCACCATCTCGAGCAGCGGGGCACCCACGAGCTCGACCAGGGCTCCGCCGGCGCTGCTCTCGAGGGCGACAAGGGCGAACCCTACTACGGTGTTAAAGGCGCCGAGTTCCGCAAAGGTGTCGTCTACGAGGACGGTCGCATGGATTTGTGTAAAATGGTTGTTGGTCCAGACCACATTGGCAACCTGATGGACAGTTTACGGCCGAACCCCTTCGTCCGGCACTTCCTTCTAGGCAACAACATCATTGGCCCGGTTGGGGCGCGGGAGATCGCCCGGTTCGTCCGGGAGCTTCCCGGGCGTATGAACACTTGGTATCTGGCAGGCAACTGCATCAACGCCACCAGTTTCAAGACACTCGTCGACGCCCTGGTCGAGTCAGAGGCAGTGACGAACATATGGTTAAAACGAAACCCCTTAGGTTCCGCGGCTGCTGCAGATGTCTACCGCCTCATCACCGAGACAAAGAACCTACGCACGCTGGATCTCGACCAGACCGAACTCGGCGATGCTGGCACCGCCGAGTTGTTCCGACGTCTGGCCGCGTTCTCTGTTGCCATTCCCGGCCGTAGGCAACTGCCGCTGCGCAACATTTACTTGAACGGTAACGGCATATCGACCAAGGCAGCAGCCGCCATCGCCGAGTTCCTGGGCTCGCCTGCCTGTGGCATCACCTCGCTCTATCTGTCATGCAACCCCTTGGGAGACCAAGGCGCGCAAGCTCTTGCTTCCGGCATCCGCAAAGCCCTCCAGCTCTCGCGCCTGTCACTGCAATCCACCGGTCTAACGGCTGCTGGTGCCAGTCACCTCTTCCGGGCTTTTACGACGCATCCCGGCGTACGCTTCTTGGATGTTGGCCAGGCGTATGCGACCGTCGACCTTGGCCAGGCGTGGAACTATATCGATAGAGATGCTGTGCCGTCCATATGTGAGCTCGTGTCAACAAACCAGACACTCCAGTGCCTGAAACTAGGCCATTGCCCGATCTCACCGCCAGAGCTTCGCAAGATCGACGCCGCTGTCTTGGAAAGCTCCCTGCTGTGTTACACCGCAGCCTCGATCCTTCCCGATCCGAATGATAGAATGCCGACATTCAACCCATCGGCTGACTATACAATGCCAGATTTGCACTCGTGGTCGGTGCCGACCAAAGATGAAAAAGCCCTCAAGAATGCCGTCGACAAGCACCTTAAACGGAACGTCAAAGCCACATATGGCGACGACATGACTTATGCTAGGTTCCTCGAGGAGGAGCAACGATGGCTCGCCAATGATAAAGCAGACGTGCGCAAAATCGATTCGGTGTACCGCAATCGCGACGCCGGCCTCGCCCGACGCAAGCTGCAGGCACTGATCAAAGACTGGGACGAGAACGATGATACCCTTTCCCGGATCATGAACGCCAAGGGCCCGTTCTGCACTATGCGCAAACACTGAGACACTTCGATCAAAGAAATCTGCGAAACAGGACATTTCGATTGGGTATCCATGAGGGTAGAAATCCTTGGAGGTTTGGATGACCTTGGGGCCCGGACGATGGAGGGTCGCATCGATCGCGGAAGGCTCGGCTTACTGTGCTGAATTATGAGCACAGGAATGTATCATCCTCTCAGCAATAACCAATTGTCTAGGGTCTATTAGTCTAGTTGGTTAGGACGTCGGATTCTGATTCTGCTCAGTGTCTTCCGTAGGCCCAGGTTCGAATCCTGGATGGACCTTATTTTCTTTTTACGAGAATTGTTTTCCGTATGTCATCTTGTTTATTATTATCACCACGCGCTTTTCTTTTCGCCTTTTGTTAGACAATGATTAGTCGATGGTCATTTCCGGTATGCATGCATGCACATAGTGAAGGTTGTGTTTAGAAGGAGAGATAATGACTTATCGGGAGCTTATTTTATTTTAGACTTACTACGTAGAGGGAGTTGTAGTCGCACATACCTAGCTAGGTACGTACCTACCTGTATATTAGACTAGCAAGGGGCTGCCTTATGTAAGCCTCAACGTCATTGCTTGGAACAAACACACACACACGCACACACACATACGGAGTACATACACTCACTATGCCATCGATCGATCAACAGTCAACAGACCGTCGGTGGATACACACCAATTACGCCCTGGACATTTCCAACGCAGCGCCGTGCCCTTGTTTGTGACTTAACCCCCTCCGCATATCTCGCTGCGAGACAAGACACGATACTCCTTCTAGACTCAAGATTCGAGGATTGTTCAGGCCATACTCTCTCATACCCGTGGAGCCCTCGCCTCATACCTCTCTCCCCGATCTATACCTGTCTATCTACGGATACCGGATCTCGACTTTCCTTCACCCCTGCAAGGTTGTTTCGAGCCCATGATACCCCTAAAGTTCAATTGATACGTCGCGCATGCTAGGGCCTCTATTGTGAGTTCCGTCACATACTGACCTGCGGAAGCCTTCCGTCATTTACTCTTTTTTATTCTTTCTTTTTTATTATTACTCTTGTTTAAACTTGGCTTAACACGACGCATGTTCCGAGCATGGCGCCGGTGAAGCGCAAGCGACCCCACGACGACTCCGAACCACCGCCGGTCCCCACTGCTCACACCGCAGCCGCAGCCGCACCGGCCGAGTCAACGACGCGTCGCGCAACGCGTCAAACTCCGATTCTGCCCCCTCCAATACCGACTTCCGCCACCACCTCCCAACCACAATTGCACTCTCTGGCCCCCGCCGCTGTCGCCGAGGAGAAGCTTCCGGGCGGACGTCGCCCCTCGACCTCGAGACCTCACTTTCCCACCAAGATCTCCGAGACCCCGATACCCATACCGAAGCCCCCGTCTTCTTCAACTGGCCACCCTCCAGCACAGCACCCACTACCGCCAATACAGCCGACCAGCCAGCAGCCCTCGAGCTCTACGTACCCTGAATCCCGCGCGGCCCGTCAAAGACGCGGAAGCGCAGCCGACGCTCCGATGATGGCGGTCAAGGAGGCCAAGGAAAACGTCAGGCCAGTGACACTCGTCGCGCCTAAAATCACATACCAAGCGCCGCAGACCCAGCTCCACCGGACGGGCAGCCTCGTCCGACCCAGTCCTCCCACAGGCCAGCCACCCATTACGCAGCACTTCCGCCCTGTTTCGACACGGCCGTACCACACCATCCCACCACCGTCACCGCGGTGCCCGTCCCTGTACCCCCAACGTCGTCGTCGACACCGTCGAAGCCCTTTCCGCCAGCCGCAGTAACCGCGACAGCTCCGGCCCCGAAAGCAACCGACAAATCCGCGCCGCGGACGGACCGCAACATCGACAAGGTGATGCTTGGCAACATATGCTTCCGCGCGTGGTATCCCTCGTACTACGGCAAAGAAGTCCTTGGCGATGCCGCGGGCGCGAGAGGCGGGGCCGGTAGCAAGAACTCTCATTCCAACGATGCGGCTGGCACACATAACGGCAACGGCGCGAAAAACAACCATCGAAAGGGCGCCGACGCGCCCATGCTTGACAGACTCTACGTGTGTCCTGTGTGCTTCAAGTACTCGAAAGAGCTGGTGGCGTGGTGGGGGCACGTCCGTGTGTGCGAGCGCGCGGGGACAGTGCCGGGGAGGAAGATTTACGTGCACCCGCGAGGGAGGAGGCTAGTACGTAAGGAGATTGCGCGGACGACAGGAAAGAAGACGAACGTTGCGCCAAAGTTTACGGAGGAGTATGTCACGGACGAAGGGGAGTGGAGTGTGTGGGAAGTGGATGGGGAACAGGACGTGGTGAGTAACCGTCCCGCCGCGACCATCTTTTATAGTAGAAGATGCTATACTGACGTAAATGCTACTACAGCTCTTCTGCCAAAACCTCTCCCTCTTCGCCAAGCTCTTCCTCGACAACAAATCCGTCTTCTTCGACGTCCGCGGCTTCAACTACTTTCTCCTCGTCTACACCCCGCCCCCGAAGCCCAACAGCCCGGACCCCCCACCTCGTCCGCACGTCGTCGGTTTCTTCTCCAAGGAGAAGATGTCATGGGACAACAACAACCTCGCCTGCATCCTGGTGTTCCCACCCTGGCAGCGCAAGGGCCTCGGCGCGCTGCTGATGGGCGTATCGTACGAGATTTCGCGGCGCGAGGGCATCGTCGGCGGGCCAGAGAAACCGATATCCGAGCTGGGTCGTAAGGGCTACAAGCGGTTCTGGGGCGGCGAGGTGGCACGGTGGCTACTGAGTTGTTCCACAAGCGGTAGGGGAGGGGGGATGACGCCGACCCGGCTTTGTTGGTCGATCTCGAAGACTGCAGTCGAGTGACGTGGATCGCGTTGGAGGACTGCCTGGCTACGCTGAGAGAGATGGGGGTGGTCGTGGAGGCTGGCAGGGGGCCCGGGAAGCCGCCTCCGAAACCCAAGAGGAAGAGGAAGAGTGCCGGCACGGAGGCGTTGGATGGAGAGGAAGAAGACGAGGATGTGGAGATGGAGGAACCGGAACCTGATCCCGATTCCCTCCCGGACGTGCCGCGGGTCAAGGTTGACAAGTCGGCGGTTTGGACTTGGGTTACTGCGAACGGTATCAGCCTGGAGAAGGTGTGTGATCCGGATGGGTTCGTGGAGGGGTACGCCATCAAGACGCCGGACGCGGATGAAGACGACGAGTGAAAGATATCCAGCATCGTTTTGTCACAATAACTAGCCATATCCCCTCATAACTTTTGTGCCTGGGTGGGTCGGCGTTTTGCTGACTGCAGTATTGGCGTTGCCAAGGTGCCGACGTTTTGCGAGCCGCCCCCTGCTAGGCACGCCATATGTCTTCCGAACCGTAGCTTCTCGGACCCATGGGCCCGCCTGTGCTATCTCGGTATGGTTTCTCAATCACTGCCTGGCTGAGAGGCATTGGCGACCATCTCGCGAAGCAACGGTTCTGGTTCCTTCGTCTGAATAACGACCTCGCCATCGCTTCATTCTTCGCAAGTGAGGGAGATATGCACGGACAGCCCCAACCTGTAGACTGGCTGGTACGGTTCAGTTGGGATTGTGGCAACCATAAGCGTTGCCGCAGACTCGTGTGTTTAGGTGTGCACCATCAAGGCAAAGGCCCGGGATGGAGGCCCATTTCATGCCTAGTTTACTTTTAGTTGTCCAGTCGAGTGTCTCGCCATCTTATCCTCTCAGGGGACCCTCCCGTGGTTTGCTTGATCAAGCCGGGTCTCGACGGGGAGGAGCATGGAGAGGACGACGATATAGAGTGCAGAAAACGACACGACATGGAAAGAGGGCGGATCTGGGAGCATACCAAATTATGCTTCTCCGATTCAAATCGTCCACCATCTAGGGTGTCATCCACTCCCTTGGCAAACAACCTTGTGGGGAAGGCGCCTGGCCTTCGCTCACAATCCTATTTGCAGTATTCCGAGCATTGTAGCCCAGGTCATATCGTAGTCACAATCGGTTTTCAAAGTCCCGGGCCAGCAGCACACATCACAAGTCGTTACGCAGTATTATAGGCGAAAATTGGGCATCTACGAGCACGGCTAGAAAGAGGCCGGAGGTTCGCTTCCGGAGCACAGCATCTTCCACGACCGCGTTATTCGTTCAAACGGACCCTCAGGGGGGAAGGGGGGGGGGGGGGGGGGGGGGGGGCTTATCGCCCCAGCCAGCGTCGCCCACTCCAGGAAGACTTCGCTTCGTAGGTACGACATTGTTATCCCCAGCAAGGCATCCACAGCACTACCGATAAACTTGCGGGACAGGTTCCCCATGGGGGGCGGGGAGAGGGGTCCGATATCACCAGGTCTTCCGTTTTGTGGTTTGATTGCGTGCAGGTATCGAGCTCAAGCCTGCTCGCCGCCGTCGTCGACCGAGCGGGCGGTCCCCTCTAAAGCCATCCCCCCCTTTTTGGGGATCCCGTGCTTGGAGGGGAGATGCACTTGCCCCTAGCATTGGTGTGTTGGTCGTCCACGGACGGCATTGGCACTGACCGTCGTAGGGTATGATGACCGTAATAGCCACAGGTTATAGCCACAGGTATCCGTACGCAGTGCAGTATTCCAGGAGTTTCTAGGTTCGTGCTAGACACGCGGGGCTGACTCGCGACAGAGCATGTCCGTTCCTCGCCAGCCAACATGAAGCAAGCAGTCGCCGACAGCACCCGCCATAGAGCTCATAGCGAACGGACATTTGGCATCTCGTTCCATTCGTCCATGTCTAACCCCCAAGCAGTGAATCATAAGACACGTCGTCAAAACAAACGAAACGCACACAATCTAGAAACCGCTCCTCTACCGTGTCGTCCCAAAATGGTTAAAAGGTGGGTCACAATCGTACGTTGCACCACGCCCCTCTGCTCACCGAAGGAGGGGGGGGGGAGAGGTGCATGCGCTCCCAAGAATTTGGAGAAAACATGAGCCCAGGTCTCGGGAAAAAATCGAACGAGACCTGGCGTGAGGGGAAAACATTCGTTACCTTGGCTCTAGGGGGGCCGTCGTCATACTTATAAATAAGATTCCCGCGATTTCCGGGACGAGGATTACTTAAGCCTTTCAACGACATCCCATCCAGACATCGTCAACAAATCCAACCCACGATCGCGCGCACCCGCCCCCATCCCTCGTCAATTGACGGTGGGCACTACATATACGCACACGGAAAACGGTGACCAAAAGGGGGACACGAATTAAGAATGTCATGGTGAGTTAGCCTGTGGAGCCTCTCGATACCCGCTCACCCGACCGTTTTTTCCGCTCGTCTCGCCTCGTCTCGTAGGAGGACCCGCACATCTAATCCAGCAGGGAAGGGAGTATCCTGGACAACAGGAGGTGAGTTGGGTAGCGCTGTTTCTTTTTATCTTTCTATTCCGTACGGAGCATCCGTATACACTCACGAAACGGTTTGCAAGAGGAGGGGGGGCCGAGGAGCGGGCTAGTCTTCCACGCACACCCCTCCCCCTTCCTTCAAAAGTGTCAAGATCGAGATCCGAGCGAGAAAAGAAAAAGAAAAAGAGAGACGAGGAAAAAAATGTAATGGCGGTAGAGTGTTGACAATCTGGCTCCAGTCGAGCTTGTCGATGCACCGCGAACTCAAGGCAAGCTCAAGGCCAAAGTTGTTCTGGGCACTGTTCTTTTCGTCTCATGTTACTTTTTGGGTTTCCTCGGAGAGACTACCACGGTGAGAGTTTTCCTTCCTTGTTTGAAGGCGCGCACGCAATCAGTACAGAGAGAGGATTTGTGTGTGTGTGTGAGAGAGAGAGAGATGCGAGAAGAAAAGAGCCAGCCGGGGGCGTGGGGTTTCAACAGTGTGTATCCGTACTGCTCCGTCCGTATAGGGACGCACGACTCGGAGCCAAGGCGCTCGAAGATAAGGTCGCAAAGCGGAGCACACGCACACATATTTTTCGGAGACCGAGCTTAAGTCGGCAACAACGACTGGGCAATTGGTAACAGGCTGGCCAGGCTGGCCAGGCTCCTCTGCGGCGGTGGCCTTTTGTTGTCGGGGCCACAGTCACGAGCTCAAGTGAAGAGGACAACCAAGGCCCAGTGGGCGTCCAGTGGGCGATGAATACCGCTCAATGGGAAGCGAGAGAGAGAGAGAGAGAGAGAAAGAGAGAGAGAAAGTGAGGGAGTCTAGGGCCGGGAAGGCAATCGGACGAGATGGCGTGGCGCGTGTTCGTTCGCAAGGGAAAGGGCAAAAAACCCCATGGGGATGGAAAGCAGCCTCCCCTGGGCCATCCCGACGGACGGGAGGCAGGCAGGCACACGCCCGCAATAAGCTCGAGGGTTAGAGCTCGCCCAATTCTCACCTCACATTGGCCAATTCGCCTCGTTTGAGATCTCGGGGGAGCTTCGAGCTCGCCGTCCCAGAGTGGAGATGAGGGATAGCATCGCGTGCGTCTCCTGGGGGTGAGGAACCGGTGAAGCTTCTTCGCTCGGCGGCGGTGAGAGCCTGATGGGTTTTCATTCTTTTCTTTTCCCAAATTCCCGCCCCAATCCTTTCTTGGTGATTCTATTCGTGATGAATTCTGCCAGGCCGGCCCATCACACAAAAGTCTCAATCACACGATTTCAAGATTCTCAGTTTGTCCAAGTTTCACTCGCAAGTGCCATCCAAAGTTTGGTCATCATGAGTTTGAGGTTTGTAGTATTTTTACAGAAAAAAGTGTATCAGGGCCAGGAGCCACGGGGGGTGGGAACAACCGGCCGAAGCAAAGATCGGGGGAGTGTGCAAAACTTTTCCGCTCGTAAGAGTAGTGCGATACCCGCGTCCGTCTGCCACGAGCCATTCTCCATCTATACAACACAACCCAAAAAAGGTCATGCGGTCTATGACCTCTATACTTCTAAATGCCCACCATGCTGTCTATCCCGTCCATTAACTCTGGGGTTGCTACGCAGTGCGGAGGCGGTTTGCCGCTCCATTGCGTAACCATAGGCGAACCTGTCCCGAAGGGGACCAGACGTGGGAAGACGGCTCCGTCCGAAAGCCATCCCAGCGTTGCGCCTCCCCCAGCTCGCCAGCGCGAAGTAAATCGCTTACGTCTGTGAATGGTTGTTAGATGGAATGAATCCTCACGAGACATGGATGAGAACGGGTGATGACGTACGAACTTGGCCATGAGGGCAACCATGAGGTCGAAAAGACCGATGGCCTCGACGAAAGCGAAACCAAGAATGGCGTAGGAGAAGAGCTGGCCACGGAGAGCGGGGTTGCGGGCAACACCGTTGAGGAGGGCGGCGAAGACCAGACCGATACCGATACCAGCACCGGTCAGACCGATGGCGGCGGAACCCATACCCAGGTTCTTGGAGACCTCGACCATAGCCTGGGCGATCTCAGAGGAGTAGGCGCGCTTGGCCTGGACCTGGGTGAAGACCTTGGACTTGATGGTGGTGGCCTGCTGGCGCTTGACGGCCTGAAGGGGGCTGGAGAAGCCTGTGAGATTTCGATGTCAGAAGCGGGTTCGAATTTTTTTTCTTCGCACCGATTCCTCTTCTTTCTCGACGACGGGGACGGAGAAGGCGACGATGTCGGAGTCGGTGCCGTGAGATGCCAATTGGGTTGGTTTGCTCAGTTGGCTCGTCGTAGGCGTCGGTCTTCTCGATGTCTCCTTCCCATTCATCCCATCCCGCTTCTCCTTCTCACTCCGTTTTCAAGACTTACCAGTGATGGTGCGCTTAGGCATGGCAGAGACGCGCACCGCAGGGCGGGCGGCCTTGGTGGCCATCTGAGTGGCGAGTCTGGAGGCGAGGACGCGAGTGGAGGCCATTGTGACTGATGGGAGGGGAGATTGTGGGATAGACGGGTGATGGACTGGAAGGAAGATAGGAAAAAGGACAGATTGGGATGGAGGTAGGTAAAGTGGAAGGAGAAAGGAGGAGAGAGAAAAAAAGCTCAAAAGCAGGTTCGGAAGGGAAAAGCTCTCGCTCAGGTGACGGGCTGGCTCGGTAGAGAGAGAGAGAGAGAGAGGGAGAGGGAGGGCAGGGGCGGGCAACGGGACGGCGGAAGTTGATCCAGCTGGCTCGGCCGCCAGGCCACGGTGGAACCGTGTGGATGAAGCCTCAGGCTCTTAATCCTTTCTTCACTCTCACACCAACTCACTCGAGATCGGATCAAACAGGAAAGAGACATATGCGAGTACCGTTTGTTCACCCGACCGTCCACGTCCGTCTACGCATACGCAGTACATGGTGTACCGTCTTCTCGCTCGGTGGGGCTTGGCGCCCGGGGATGCGATTCGCAACGAGAGAGGCGTTCCAATCAGAGCGAGACATGAATGGTCGTTGACATACCTATCGTGGACCGTCTATCCACCAGTCACCACAGGGACACGCCCTCGCACCGATCTCGGGCATTGCCGGGAGGGTGGACGGCAAAGGGAATCCCTGAGATGGGAGTGGGAAAGGCGAAAAACCAAAATAAAAATAAAAAATGGTTGATCTTGGACTCGTCCGTGCCTGAGGCGCGCACCTGCGACTTGTCCTCAAGGGAAACACCCCTTGGGCCAGGAACACGAATCATGAGAAGTGGGCTGCTGTATCAAGGCTAAGGAGGATGCGTAAGGTTGGATTTGTTACGGCCGGCTAGCCGATAACCAGACGTCGCAAACCGAAGTAGATTCAACGTTTTCACCAGCTCAGGCTCCGAGACGACAGGAGCACGTAATGCTTGTTCGCAACCACTGGGTTGCTGGAAGCTAAAAACCGAGCATTGACAAAGACCTGGGCTGCCAGGAACCGTAAATATGTGCTAGACGGGGGCTTCCCCTGGGGAGAAAAATTTCTCAAAAAAACATTCCCTCAGGCAGAACGGGAAGGGGGAAAAAAAGTCAGCTTTGATATCAATGGTGACCCCCACTCGGTTCCGTCAAAGGCCCCCCACTTTGAGGTACTCGGGTCCAATCAGCCGCAGCGCAGCACTCACACGTGGGTGGATCCGACAAAATAGCTCAAGAGGGAAAAAAAAAAGATAGACACACACCAGAAAGAAAGTGGATCGCGATAACCAAGCAGTTTAGAACGGCGTCTTCCTTCCCAGAGATAAAAAGGGACGCGGCGAGACCAGTTGTCGTTTGAAGGGGCCAAGTCGCGGCCCTCTCTCTCTTTCTTTATCCCCCTCCCCAGTTTTGCTGCTTGCCATCGATTTACACATGATACCGCATGTCTGTTCCCTTCTCACCTGGTTGCCTTTTTTTTTATTTTATACATTTTCCTTATCAAACTTTTTGGTTGAGTCGCCGCCACCAACCATCAGCATAGATGGGATGAAGTCAATCGAAGCACGCATGCGCGCCTTGGCCGGCCTAGTGCTTGCCAGGTGACGGCATACAGTGCACACGCCCCCTCTCACACACGCCCCCTACTGCAGGTTGACGAGTGGTGTTACGTGAGATCCCAGCGGCAATCCGGAAAAGCCTGCTGGTACTGGCAGCGACAACTGTTTGGGACAGTTTCCGTCATCGGGAGCGAGACAAAACACCTAGAGCGACAGTAATGATCAATGCAGTGTGCCGTTTGCCAATGGGAAACGGTCTCGCTCCTTTAAGCCGACACGACACCCGAGGTTCCAGTGTCTGAGATTGGCTTGGGTGCAACTGCAACGCCGTAACCGTAATGCCGGTATCCACAAAAGGAGTGTCTGCGAGATTGAACCGGCGTCAACACTGCAACAGTGAATCTAGCGTTTCTCAATCCCAGCTGTCGGTACCTACGGAGCATGCGCGGTACGTAGACCACTTGGCAAATCGCGCATGGGTCTACCATGTCTCGAAGGCGCAAGTACCCTTTACGGTTGGGGTTGATCCGTAAGGTACCTGATCTGCCCGAAATGTGTGTGTGGCATAAAAGGCCAGACGAGAGAGAAAATTTTTGCATCTGCCAAGCTGTTTGCTAGGGACCTAGAGGCTAGCTAGCGTACGCCTCAAGGGGGTACAAGAAACACCGACACACACCGACCGTTGGCGCTCACCATTTCTTCCGACTGCCGTTGTCTCTAGGTCCATGCCTGAGGCTAAAGAGCCTCAAAAATGACGCATCACTGTTGTCTCTGTCTCTGGCTCGGTCAAGGGGTCGCAGTGGCACTGGTGCACCAATGGCGTTGAGGGTCCGGACTTTGGAAGTCGGTGGTTGAGCTGGAACTTCTTTTGCTTCTGAGTCGTTGGTCTGGGTCCGACGTTCCATTGAGTGCAAGAATAAGCAAATTTGGCGGCTGGTAACTTGCAAGAAGCCGATCGGTGGACGAGATACGGAAAAGTTGTTGAGCCACGGGGATTGCCTGTAGACTGTATCCGTAGGTACTACTACTAGGATTGGGATGAGGACGATGCATGGCAAAGGGTGCATAGACTTCCAAATGCGACCGTCTCATACTTTCCATCGTATCCCCTTCCTCTTGTCCAGGCCCTCTCCTTCCTTCTTTTCCTTTCTTTCTTCCTTCCTTCCTGTTCTCCTCACCGACGGGGTTTCCCATGGTTCCCTCCTTCCCTTCCGTATTTCTCGCCGGTCCAGGCGCCCTCGGGCGGCATGTCGTCGCCTTAGGCTCATGCTTATTCCGTGGTGGCTGCACCATCAGCCGAAACATCCGACGCCGTCCGGCACGCCCTGCCTCGATGGACGGGCAGGAACGGAACTAGACGAGACACCACATGCCCCCAAGAGGTTCAACCGCAGTGTACCTGTCACACCCCAAGTGTCGCCCAGGTTGCTTCCGGAATTGCAGCGTGAAGCAACCGCGGGAATAACCTTTTTTTTCCTCCCTTCTCTTTTCGCGCAAGGAAGGCGCGGGCGACATCGGAAAACTTTTGAGCTGCAGGAGAATGGGTAAAATTTTGAGAAAGCTCATGGGAATGAATAGCATCGAGGAACCTTCCATTCCTCCGGATCACACCGACTCGTCGAGTTACCAACACCAAACGACCGAAGAAAGCGACGAATATGACATGGCACAACACGAGGCTCGATGCGCAGACGTTCACACTTGGCGAGCCCCCCAGGCATCAATGCATCGACTACGTTTACGATAGCCACCTTGTTGATCGCGACAAACATCCCAGCGAGTCCCTTGAGGCGCAGTCAAAGAGAAAAGTTTTTCACTCCGCCATCTCAGTTGGCGTCAATCGCGCGAGACAGCGAGAGCGCAAAAGGGGGAAAGGAACCATTCCCGAGCCAAACAGCGCCATTGCGATGGCCCAGGGCTCTGCGCCTGGCCCAAGCTCCTTTCCCGATTCGACCTATCATTGCGGCGCCTCCTACTCCCTTTCGCGCTTTGGCGGCCTTTGACCTCCCGATAACTTCCGCTGCGTTGTCGTCTCTTCGTTCCAGTGCATTTCTACACGACTGCTCTGTCAACCCTGGATCTGGGGCATCCACATGACTTCGCGCTGGGCAAAGGCCAGTCGTTCGAAATGAATCAAGCGTATCACGTCTGCATCCAGAGCTGGATATGGGGCCGTATCCTCGTCGACCAAGTCAATGGCTTCAAAGTGGCCAGACTTCCATACGCCTTGATGAGCGAGCCCGTTCATGTGCAACAACCCTTTTGCTCGAACGTCACCACAACCTAGGTCTTGACCGCAAAGTGCATATTTGTTGAAATGCCCAATCCTTTTTCGCCCTTCGCGGCCCTCGTGAATCCACGTACACGATGACGCGTCGATATAGACGGACACGCTGCCTGCTTCATCAAAAGAGAAGTCCTTGTACTCGTCGGGCTCGGGTATGAGGTATATCTGAAGGTCGACGTACCGGTAGTGGTTGCCTAGTGGGTTCTTGAAGTCAAACTCATCCGGGGTACACGACTTGTTGCCGTTGCCGTCGAGGTTCACGTTGAACGCCGTGTATGCCCACGGTGCCACACGACGATTGCCATTCCCGGATTGACTGCGGTGCTCGTCAACTATGCCACAGAGCCCCCCCAGTCGTAAAACATGGAATCTCAATGATTTGGAAGCCAAGTCGACATACACCGGCAGGCCGGCAGGAGCCAATCCGACTCTGCACTCTCGGTGCATCTCTTCAAGTTCTGCCCATGATCTTAGAGCTGGTGACTCCGCCCAGTCTGGGGTCCAGGAGGGAAGTGATGCGCGCGTGGCAGGGCGTCCCATGTGGCTGGATTGATCATGGTGGAAGGCCCTCACAAGCATGGCGGGCACCCCGAACCTCTGAGCGATCCATCCCGCCATCTGCATGTAGGTCTCCTCGGTTGATTTGGTGTAGTTCGCCACGATGCCGTCGGCATCGGCGCAGGAAACAAGCCCGAAAACGGCAAAGAGCTTGTCTCTGGGATCCGTTGCATGACTGCGTCGGGCCAGATCAAGGAGGCGAAGGAGGTCGCTCGAGTCGCGGTACGCTGGCGCGCGAAATTGCAGAACCGACGGCAGCTGAAGCATGTTCAGCAGCCTCGGCTTGTCTTTTGCGTCGATGAGCAGTCCCCGCGCTGCTAGTTGGGGAATTTGCACCATGGACCATGGCATGGAGAACTCTCCGCAGATCAGCGTTGCCTTCCTAGCCAGCGCGACTTCCTGGAGGACCCAAGCCCTCGAAAAGTATCGCCGTTCCAGAAAGGTTTCCAATACCAGCTGCAGTGGCTGCAAGGGCATGGTGGGCACAGGGTCGGCTTGCAGCACCCGGAGCAGCTTCTCTTCCTCCGGGACCGGTTCCCCCACGTAGATGAGGACATGCTGCGCCCTGGAGAAGATCTGCGGCATCAGCCGGACCTGGTGGCCCCTTTCCTCAACGTCCTTCTGGTTCAAGCAGACGGCATCAATCCAGATGACCTTCTTGGCTCCCCGGCTTCTGACATGCCGCAGTGCCATCATGCAATTCGGCGTCACAAGAAACTCCTGCCCGTTGAGCGTGATGCATTCCGTCCACTTCATCTCACCGTCCTCGGTCGCCCACGTGTATGAGATGGCGTCATAATTGATCATGCTGGCCGTGCTGCTGAGGGATAGGTGGCACTTGATGGGGTCGTCAAAGTCCCCTTGCAGCAGGGTGAGTAGCCTGATATCCGTCGTGGATATCAGCGGTTGATAGATGATACCGTTGTCGGTGCATGTGTATTTCGAAGGCGATGTTTCGCTGTCTGGTCGAATGGAGCCGCAGCTGAGGCAGCTAGAGATGCCGCCGCTGGTGAAGACGTCCAGACGCCGGCAGGACAGGTCGTGCCACTCTGTCATGGTGGAGGGACGAAATTCTCAAATGTCGTCAAAGGGTTGTTTTGGTGGCGTCCGTTGCTTTGATGGGGTTGAAGAACCCAGGTTCAGCAAGTGTAGTCAACTGATCAGGTTGCAGACAGGGGGTGAGGCGTTGCTAGTTGATGCATCCTGCAGTCAGACGGCATTCGCGTGTACGGAACAGCTACCAATCATCAAGCGATGCCGTATATTTGCCTGACAGAGACGTGCCAAGTAAGCTGCGTGCGCACCAAGTGACGCAACGGCGTGATTATCATAAGGCTGGGTCTTTTTTAGCAGGCCACATTATTCGGTACAAACGGCGGTACGCCCAAGTCTGGCTATGCAAGCGAGATCGAGATGGCAACGAGGAACTACGCGTTGCTCGTGCCGTGGAAGCCGAGCAGCGTCTCTTTCCGATTCCGTCTTTGAGCTCGTTGCACTCTCTGTGACCAAGCCGCGTTGCTGTGGTGGAACAGGGCAATGTTGCAGCATAGCGGCCGTTGTCGCGTTGCAATGCGGTCAGATATTGCAGAGGAACAAAACGGAATGTATGCGGTTAGGACGTATATCGAGCTAGCCATCGAATAGGCTGGACAAGAGACTGTCGACTCTCATCACTTTCATCATGCTGACAGTAGAGATCGTTACATTATCCACCCAAGAGCAACGTGCTATATATGTACGTGAAAATTCCCGACTCTTACCGAGCGAAGGCGGGGCTCTCAGCACACGAACCGTGGCTCTTCTACAACACTAGGGTGGAACCTCATCTGCAGCTGTCGCTGCCGGGGATAAAGGTGCCATCCGAGTTCTCGCAACCGCACTCGCCCGTGTTAGGGTCCCTGATGCAACCGGTGCCGACGCCGCCCTGCTCGCCGGTGCCGCTTGACCCCACGAACCTCTCTGTCAGCCTCTTATTCACGGAAAGAACAAAGTATCGAACCCGACCGTCCGCGGGCCCCACGGGGGTTGACTCACCTCCAGAAGAAGGTCCAGCAGTCGGCGTCGGCGAGCATCTGCGTGGGCGGGTCGCAGGTGTACGCGGAGCAGGTGCCGTAGGGGGCGCCGTGGCTGCCGTCGTACTGGTGGTCCGTCTCGAAGACGGCGAAGGTCTGGGCCTTGCCGGTGCGCGTGTTGTGCGAGCACTCGGCGGCCTGGATGGCCTTGGAGACCTTTGTGGCGCTGCAGGCGTACTTCAAGGGGCACCTGCCCTGGTGTTGGAGGTGGCCGGGTCAAGCGTCGCGGCCGCCCTCGCGGCCGCGAAGACGGGGAGGAGGAGGGCGGAGAACTGCATGTCTGCCTGGGATGGTGTTTTGTGTGCGATGAGGTAGGTAGGTAGGTAGGTAGTTGGCCTGTAGGCTTTTGACGGAACGAGCGGTGGTAATGATGGTTAACGGAAGGCAAAGTCCCAGCTCAAGAAGTTGCATGAACGAATGAGGTGCTGTCGGCGATACAAGGCAAGAGGCCTTGGGAAACGGACTCAAGTTCATATGTGGGAGCGAAGCTTCTTGCATCCCTGGATTCCGTTCCTTTCCCCCATCTTGTTCGTGGATACGAGCAGCTGCCCAATGTTAATTGCACCTGGGGGCCGGCGTTTCGGACAAACAACGATGGAGAGCGACTGGACTCGGCTCCCGCTTGGCGGCACCCGTGTCCCGGCCGGACGGGAAACATCCCGGTCGCCCGTAGGTTCTGAACCACCCGAGGACTGGGTCAGAGATATATTACAGCTCTCGCTGTTCATCTCGCCATGTCGAAGCTGTACACACCTTCGTTGTCCGAAGTCTTAGTCAAAAGCTTGGCTTGTCTCCCTGTACTGCTTCACCCCTGTACCATCATCCGACCGGGATCTCCGCAACGTGGATATTTTCCGCGGTGAATTCTGGGGCAAACCTCGCCACTGCACACACAGGGTTGACGTTGATAGATTTCGCCCTCATCCCGCCTGGTCTAGTGTGGACTCAACTCGAGGAAAACATTGGACGAACGATTAGACCAGATAATGTGGACGAGGCTTTCCTGAGTCCAGCGCCATGCCATGCACACACAAACAGACCGGGAACACACCCTCCGTCTAAATGCCGGGATGGGCGCAGCGGGGAGTATGTACCGGCACAGGAGAGGGCCAGGGGTTCAGGAGATTAAAGGCGATCAGTGGGTCTTCCCGCTGCCTGCATAGTCAAACACGCAGGCGGGAGATTCCAAGTTGTCTGACAACGAAGCACTGGACCATTCGACACGTAGAGACCACAGGTACACAAAGATAGTGCCAGGTGGTTAGTACGGATGACGACGCCCCGGGAGACTGATTGCGGGCGGGGTCGTGTTCGGGGAGAAGAGGTTCTCTCTGGGCACGAGGATCGGCCGACGAAGAAGCAACTGCTTGGTCCATGCTGACACCCGAGATTCGTGAAGGGAGGGGCCATCTGATCCAAGTTGGACCACTCTGGAGGAGGTTGGGTGTGCTGTTCCTAGTTACACGCGTAATATACCTGTAGCATCATTAGAAGCTTGGTGCGTCACCGTGTGGAGTTGAAACATGGGCTCTCAAGACCTGGCCAAGATCAAGCCTTCTTGGCGACATGGGACCGCTCGCAGACCCCATCTACCTACATCTCGTCTGCAATGGCTCTACCTGTTGCCAATCATCTCCCTCCAAAGCTTCCGTCCCCTCTTACACCAGCCTCTCACCTCATATCCAGCACGACGTTGGGCCCCTTCTCCCCGCCCGTGAATAGCGTAATGTTCTCCCCCACGACCCTACGGATGTTCACCCTCGTCTGGTCGGCGCACCACGCGAGGTGCGGCGTCAGCGTCAGGTTGACGCCCTGCGCGCCCTCTCCCAGCAGCACGCTGTCCCGTCCGCTGCCCGTCGGCTCGACCTCGAACACGTCCGTCGCCGCGCCGGAGATCCCGCCGGTCCTGAGCGCGGCCAGCAGCGCCGCTTCGTCGACGGTCCCGCCGCGCCCGACGTTGACCAACACGGCGTCGGGCCGCATCAGCGCCAGCTCCCGCCCCGCGACGAGGTTCCTGGTGTCCGGCGTCAGCGGCACGACGAGGAAGAGCACCGTGGCCCGGCCGAGGACCTCGTCAAAGGGGACGCGGGGGACGGCGGCGGCTGGGCCTGAGGGCGCGGCGTCCTTGCGGGCGGCGACGAGGACCTCCATCCCCAGCGCGCGGCACAGCTTGGCGACGTGCTGCCCGATGGGCCCGTAGCCGATCACGCCGGCGACCTCGTTGCCGCAGGTGTGCGGCGGGCGGCCCTTGGCGTCGAGGAGGAGGGAGGACATGCTCCCCTTGGCGCGCCAGGGGTTCGTGCGCGCGCCGTCGTGGTCCATCATCGTGTTGTGCAGCGTGACGAGGCGCCTGCGGGAGGAGAAGTACTGAAAGGTGGCACCACCCTTGTCAGATCAAGGCGCTTTTGCAAAGGATGACAACAAAGAAGAAGAGGAAAACGAGAACGCGGGAGAGGGCAGGAGACTCACCAGGCCGAGGGCGTGCTCGGACACGGCCTCTACGGTCGCGTTGGGAGAGTACATGACGGTGATCCCGCGCCGTCTACACTCCTCCAGATCAATGTGATCCGTCCCCGTCGTCTCGGTGATGATGCACTTCCTATGCGGCCCCCAATCCAAAATCAGTCCATCCTCTCTTGTTCGTCTCATCTCCCCAGTCCTCATCTCATACCACCCTCCCACTCCCCCTTCCCCCCTTCCCGTGGGCGGTCCCTCAAACACTAGAGATAAAAAGGAAACAAGACCAAGAAAGGGGAAGACTCACAGGTACGGCGCCTCCCCGAGCGTGTCTTTGTTCATCGGCACCGTCGTCGTGATGAGTACGCTCGCGGGCCACGCCCTCGCCGCCACGACGCCGGCCTCTGAGGGCCGCGTGTACTCGTACCCGATGACCTCGTGCGTCATGGAGCCCGTGTCGACGTCGGGGAGGGGCACGTGGATTGTCTCGAGCTTGACGACGACGTGGTGCGTCGGCGAGGGCAGCCGGACCGGCTTCTTCACTTCGGTTGCGGGGTCGGCCGCCATTGCGAGATGGTGAATGTGTGTGAGTGAGTGTGTGTGAGTGTGTAGCGAGGGGGGGGGGGGGGCTTGGCGACTTTCTGGGTTCCTGTGCCCCAAGTATCCATGAAGCAGTAAATGTCGGCCGGGTCTGAGTTATTGGTGAGCGGGTTAGAGTTTCATCGTTCAACGAGATGCTTTGAGGGTGCGAGTATGCGTACTATATCAGTGAGAGTTGCCAATGAGTCGAACCCTGAATGAGATGAGGGGGATGGGGCTGCGACTTCGGCTCATTCATCCACTCTTCTGCAGAACAGCCAAGGTCAAGGCTTCCCGAGAAGCGCGGGAAACAGTCTCTTTTGACATGCTCCATCTCACAGGGGAATGACGTTGCCGAGGTCTCCAGTAACTGACTGACTGCCCCAACAACAAGAAGGAGAAGAGCCTCAGGGGTATTTTGGCGGAAGGGGGCGCCAGCATGTTTCCGCCATGCCCTCTGGACTCTTGGCTGTATCGATGTTACCTGGCGCCTTGCAGCTCCGCAAACAGCTTACATCACGACAGGAGATCGGCGGAACGTACAAAGTACATACGTCAAATCGGCGGGCGCAACAGCCAACAACCCCACGCTTGTCCGCCGCAGGGACGCGGTGTGGGGACCGAGTTTTTGACACATCCCCTCCATCAACGAGCCCTTCCGCAGGTTGATGACCGGGCCGTGAGGAATTCCGCCCGTGCATGAGACCCCTGCAAATGCAAGACCATCCATCCATCATCCAATACTCAATTGCGGGACCGGCAAGGTCTCCTCAGCCACTCTCACGACAAGGCATACATACATACATGTGCAATGAATGTTGCTGGCATCAGCTCTCTGGTTTGGGTTTGTAACATACCCGGCCTTGTATCCCATCTACAGCCAGCCGGACCAGGGTAAAACACAGACACCACCACCTCAACAAGTAATGCTAATTATCCATCCATAGCCAAAGCTAGTACCATACACTAGACATCCCGCCGAATCATCGGCCAACATCTCATTTTTTGAACGTGGCAGTCCTCTCGCCTCTCGGAGGCACAGCCTTCCTCGCACCCTTCGGCGCGTCGTCTCCCGTCTTCGCGTACGGATCGAACGTCGGCTTGGCGTGAGCCTTGCCGCGGTTACCCGTCCGGGTTGCGTGAAGCACAGACGCCGCCTTGCTGTAATCGAACGTCTCCTCCTCGTCGCTGTCGCCCGATTCCGCGGCCGCGTTCTCCCCCTCGGCCTTCTTCGCATCCTTCTTCGCCTTCTTTGCTGCCCGCTTCGCCTCCTTCTTGGCCTCCTTCTCGGCCTCCTTCGCCGCCTTCTCTGCCTCTTTCTTGGCCTTCTCGGCCTTCTCGGCCTTCTTAGCCGCTTTACGTTCCGCCTTTACCTTGCGATTGTTGAGTGCCGACACATATGTTTCCAACTTTTCTTGCCTATCGGCGGCGACGGCCTTCGCCTCCTCCAGCTGTGTAGTGTCGGCTCTGCCCTGGGCAACTTCCTCGGCCAGGCGCTCGAACTCGGTCATGGCCTTCTCGTGTTCCTCCGTGTAGCGCGCCACCTTTTCGGCCCTCTTTGAAGCCACCTTTGCCTTGCGCTCGCTGGAGTTATGCTTGTCCTTTTTGCTAGATTTTGCCGAGCCAAGCTTCTCTAGCATGATATCGACCGAGCCCTCTCCAGAGTCCGAAACGTCGCTGGCGTCGGACAAGTCCGCTGTCGGAACCTTACGTTTGGTGCCGGCCTTGAGAGTGAATTCCTCCTCCACTTCGGGCTCCTCTGGCTGAGCAGCAGCAGTTGCCTTGGCTTCGGCCTCGACACCACCCTCCATAACCACGTCCTCCTGAGCGGCTGCCTCGATTGTCTTTGCATTCTGTACAAACTTCTGCCATGGAAGCATGACGTACTCGCCTAGGCCATTAGCCGCGACCGAAGCCTTTTCCCAGGCAGTACTGAGGGGCATGCCACCGAACAGTTGAGATTGGCTCAGTGGCGCGGGCTCGAGGGCTGCGTCTGCCGCATCTTCGCTGACGATTTCTGCCAAAGGCTTGACCGCAGCCTTGGGAAGCTCTGACTTGAAGAAGTCAAGCAACCGCGGCTCGTTGATGCCCCGTTCTCTCGCCTCTTGGTAGCATTTCCATATTTCGGTAACATTCCGTCTTGCGATGAAAGCGTGGTTCGGGATGAGGGCGTGAAGGGCTTTGGCGTCGGGGGGCATGTGTTTTGCGATGTCTCCAATGATGGCATTGGGCATTACGAACGGAGTGCTCTCGTCTTCTCTCCGTGCCACCTCATCCCTCCAAGCCCAGATGGCTCTGTAAACGGCAAATTGCTGGCCCGAAAAGGGCATGGGGTGCTTGAGCAGAGTGTTGTACCAGCCCTTGTTGCCCTTGCCCGTCTTGGGGTCGAAGGTTTCGCCTCCGTATCGGCTCAGGGAAAGGGTCTTGGACTTCTGGAGCGTCGCCTCAATGTAGTCGGTGCCGGGGTTGCCACGGTCTGACTTCATCACGAGCTCATTACGCATCTTATCGTAAATGTACAGGAGGTAATGCGTGTCGGAACGAGCGTAGTAGAGCATCTCCTCGGACAGGGGGCTTATTCATTATTAGATCCAAACGTCACCACAGTAGACAACTACTTACCGCATTCTCCAGTCGGCCAGTTGGTACTTCTTGTCGGCATCAAAGTTGACAAACTTCTTCAGCAAGAAAGCCAGGCTCTTTTGGGGGTAGTGCAGCACTTCGCAGGCCATGCCGGTGTCGAAGAGGCCGTTTACGTACAGGCCGAGATCGCGCTGCAGCCATACCATATCCATGAATGCGCCATGAAAGACCTAGACCCGCTCTGTTAGTTGGGTCGACCTGACGCGATACACGTTTTCAAACCTTGATGATGCTGGGATCAGCAAAGACTTGGTTAAGAATTTGGAGTTGCTCTCTCCAGGGCTTCAGGGTGTCGACGATCCAGTCCTTCTCTCGCGTGCTAATCTGCATGAGTGAAGTGAGTCCAACATAAGTCCGAAAGTCATGATGCTCCAGGTCGACAGCGATTTCTTTCGCCTTCTTCAAGTCCTCCAACATCTCCAACACACCCTCGTAGGTATCGACGTAAGTGGCCTCGGTGGTTTCGACAGGTTGCCAGGGGATCGGCTCGGCTTGTTCGTAAACACGGTCCGGGTATTTCGCCTCGAGAATCTCGGTTTCGTAAGGATGCTTGTATCTAATTCGCCCGTCAGTACTGTTAATCGACGGCAGTGCCCTCATTCTTTTGCGCGACTTGGATGCAGCTCGCTTGGAGGCGCGGGACCGAGGAAAATATCAACGGCAAGAAAATGGAGTAGTCGTACTGAACGAAGCCATCGTCCGTCTCGCTTGTTACTAGACTCTTCTCGAGCGGAACGGTCGCGTGAGGCTTCTCGGTAATGATGGGTTTCCACGCGACATTGTTGTCGACTGTCTGAGTAAAATGAAGCTGGGGTTTCGTAATGTTCGCACTGCGAATGACGGTTCCGGTCGTCTTGGGCTTCTTAGACTGGGGAGCCTACATAGTGTCAGTAAACGACGGTTTTTTTCTTTCCTCTCGTAGGAAGGCCCGGCAGGCTCACGGCATCGGCGGCTGGCGCATCCTTTCTCTTCAGAGCCCCGGTGTATTCGTCAATGGAGGTGTCGGCCTTTTCGAGGATCGAGTCGACTATGTCGATGATGCTCCGCCAGCGCATGTCGACGTCGTCTGCATCTTCAAGTTCGGGCGCATTGAGGCCGCAGGCATCGGCAGCGGACTTGAGGAGGGACGTCGACAGTTCGAGGATGCGGGTGGTTTTGGCGTCGAGGTCCTCGCCGACGTTGGGGTTGACGGCGCGCTGGAAGGGCAGGTCTTCGGCGGAAACACGATTGACCGATTTGAGGGCGGAGACGAGCGCAGCCTGGACTTGGTCCTGGAGGGACTTGAAGTCCTGGGGAGACGTCATTGTGTCGGCGCAGCGGTTTGGGCGGGTTTGGCGGAGGCTGTCGCGGGTTCGCTGCGAAGTTTGTCGATTGATCAAAAATTATGCCCGCTTGCAAGAGGTCCCCCGGCCGATAAGATAGTGGGCGATGAATGGCCTATCGATAAGAGAAGGAGAGGAGAGATATTAGTGTGGATAAGGGACCTTGAAAGTTGACGACGGCGCTCTGTGTTTGTTTGAGGCGAAGGGAACAAGGAGGTAATTCGGTGCGTGGACAAGACTTGGAATGTGAATGAATTTGTAGGCATTTCGAGTCCACGACTACCGGCTGCTGGTTTCCGAATTGCGAGGGCGTTTGGATTTGCTGACGAAGAAGGCGAGGGGGACATGATTTGGCCGAGACGTCGTCCACTTACAACAGGTGAGGCGACAGACCTAGGCACATAGGAATAGGCCCTTCCCCCCTGTGACGATTTTGCCTCCATTTCTGGTCGCAACTTCAACCTCACCTTACAGCTTCCCGCGCCTTCCGTCATCAACATCATCAACAACAACAACAACAACAACAGCAACGTCCGTCACCATGTCTGCCTCTCTAGCGCCCGAATGCAACGAAGTCAAAGAGTAAGTGATATTCGTGCATGCCTCGGGTATATGTGAGGCGAGATTATGCTGACTGTACTAAACAGACGCTACGACACATGCTTCTTGAAATGGTACAGCGAAAGTGAGTGTAGCCTAGAGTTGTTTACCTTGCAACGCCAACCCCCCAAGCGCCATGGCATCAAGCTTAGAGAAGGCGTCTAACATGCACAAGAATACCTTCGAGGGACCGGCACAGATAACAATGAGTGCGCCGATCTCTTCAAAAACTACCAAAAGTGTTTGACGGTAAGTGTCAACGGTACCAACAGGCTGGTTGCAGTGGTCAGACAGGAGGGAGGCGACTTTGTCTCGGTCTGACAGCTATCAGGTCGCGCTCAAGGAACGCGGAATAGACAAGCTATTGGACGAGGCGCGAGAGGACCAGAAGGACAACGATGCCACGTACATGGGACGCAAATGTGAGTGCTAATCTCAGAGGGCGGCGGCGAGTGCAGCGAGTGGACAGGACAGAATCTGACCATGCTTGCAGGAGACATGGGGGATTGCAGTACATAGCACACTCACATCTGGTGGCTACTGCTATTTTGGCGTTGTTTTCCAGGGTTGCATTTGTTGGGCGCAATGTGGCAGTGTAGGACCACAATCTCATTGTATGCCCCATTCTCTGCTCTAATCCATGACGCGTGTTCAAGCTGGCAGAAACAGTTAGTTGGTTGACATTGCTTAGCACGATATGGGACAGTCAAGCCAGCCAGCCAGCCAGCCAGTCGGACCTAGGGAATCCCCGGTGGCATGTGCTGATTGCTGAGCTTGGATTCCTCCAAGAGTTGGTACTGACTGTGAATGGTGAATGGTGATACACAGTCGTTAGGGAGGGCGTGCTACCTATGTAGGGAACAGGGAGGGGGGAAACATTGAGATCACCGTTTGGTCCCCATTAACTTGATGCACCACAAAGGAGTCTGCGCAAGCCGGTCATGGCCATGTACCATGCATGCATGTTCCTATTCAGCCGCAGCTTGCTCATCAACCATCCGGACCACTTGCTTGCATGCGTTCTCTCTCATTCATACCTAGGGAGGTAGTGGGTAGATAGATATCCGTACATTACATACCTAGATAGATAGGTACCAAGCGAAGTAGCACTTTGAGAGGAATGGGAAGCCTCATTTCAATCCCACATGGCGCAAGACAAAAAGAGAGAGAGAGAGAGAGAGAGAGAGAGAGAGAGAGAGAGAGAGAAACGAAAAACCCATGGGCCGCAGCTGGGCCAATCTAGCCCCCGAGAATTCAAGCTCATTGTTGAATTTGTGCCAGGTTCCAGACCGTCCACATCCAGTCTGAGACCCTGTCAGAGGGATCGTTCCGTCCACAAACCGTGTCTAGTTTGTAGCTGGAAAGGTAGGGTGTGGATCTCTCTGGTCCCTCACGCGCCACAGCGCACCCAGTACCAACTGCAGTGGACGCGACCCGCTACCAAGAGTCAATTGCACTGGACCAGCACACTAAAAGCAGTCAACAGTCAACACATGAACGTGGTAGACCCGACCCGGCCTCCAATAATTCGCAATTCCCTGATTTGCCGCGAAGCTTGTCCCTTGCCTTGTATTATCTTTGCTCTTCCACCTTCAGCGACCTCAAACGCCGCGCACCCACACACGTCTCTCACTCACACACATTCTCTCTCCACGGCACTTCGACACTTTTCTTCACCCAGACAACCGCGCGCGCGCGCAAAACGCAACACCAAAACCAGTGTCACCACCGCGACTTGACTTACTTGTACCAAGCCGCTTCTCATCCTCCTCTTCCAGGCCCACGGCAAAATCCATCGATTCACCCTACGACCCACGATCTTTCCAAGCTCTGACCCCCTCTCTCCCCGCGCCTGTCCCGCCGTCCCAGCCGAGTTCGCAGTCCGACATCCATCTCCTCCGCTCCCTCAAACGCGCCACCAACCTTGGAGACAAGCCTCGGCATGCACCGTCCAACGAAATAGCGATTCTATGCACCCCCTCTCTGTCCTCAGCCTTGGGATCTTCGTCGCCGGCTACATCACCGCCCGATGGGACCTGGTAACGCGCCTCTATGAGCTTGCCATATTTGCTTGGGACTACGGAGTTGTTGTGTGTTTGCTTCTTCTTCTTCTTCTTCTTCTTCGTATTTTACCCCGGCTGTTGCTATTCGGCCCTTTTGCGCCAGCTGTCTCTAACCTCCGTTGTTCCCAGACACGCGCCGCCAAGGGCTTTGCGCTCCTAACCTTCGTCTACCTCCTCATCTTCATCCCGTGGAACGTTTAGCCACCAAGGAAGCGAACCTGGTATGACGCAAACCTTCGATGCCCCCCGCTTGAGACATGGTTTTTTTTTTTTTTTGCACGACTACTTCGGACGAGCTTGTGGCTAATGACAATACCCGACATAGCACCCCCGACCCCCGGAGCTGGCGTCTCAGCCAGAGAACAGTTGCGACGGAGAGGGTCCTTTTAAGCGCCGTATTTTGCGCAGCGCTCGGCTGACATGCCAGAAAATGACGGTTTAATGAGGATATTCTGGCCGACGGACATCCAGCGCTCCGACCTGCCTGGCGTCGTTGTGGGATGGAGGAACTCGAGCCTGGATGTCTTCGTCGTGGCCATACTCGACGACGTCGATGTCAGCACACCCCTACAGCGCCAATCCTCGCAGCAATTGACGAATTGACAGGCCGGCCATGTTGAATTCGCCCTCAAAATCGGTACCCTCTTCCGAAACCCCCTCACCCTGTAAATAGCGTCTACGAACGGTGCGGTCACGGGGCCATGCATGTTTTGGGTCTCACCAACCCTAGCGACGCCGTCGTGCTCGACCCCTCCCTGTTCGTCGCGACAACAACCCCGGCCGGTGCAAAGGCCCTCGAATCACTTGCGCAAAAGCCCTGAGCATACAGATCATTCTCTACGACCGCCCGCGCCCCAGCAGAATGCAGTACATCTCGCTGAATCCAATCTCGCTTGCTCTGGGAAACAAAGAGGCCCGGGCCTGCCGCCGACAGAGCACATGGCCGAGGAGGAGAAGCAAGAGCTGAAGTTGAAGGAGCAGAAGAGAAAATTAGTGGAAAAACTGAAGCTGCACACCATTATCAAGCGAAACCCGTCGCCGAAAGAAAGGGCCCTACCAAAGATCGTCAACCAAATCAACTGGTCCTGGGAGCTGGAGCAGCTTCTGCAAAAAAACATTTCGCGCATCGGAACGAGGCCCAAGCGGTCACTGAGTGTCTCGGAGCGAGTGGTGGAGAACGTGACAACAGTGCGCAACTTCGTGTGGGACCTCCTAATCCTATATGTGCTTCCGCTGATCCAGTGGGGGTTCGTGTACATGCTCATGGGCCACAGAGCGGTTGCCGAGCTGCTCCTTCAGATCCTGGAGTTTCGACTGAAGGACAACTACCTGGCCCTCAAGGACATCTCGGCGACGGCGCAGCAGGTGGAGATACGCCTTCAGCAGTTTTGCTACTGGCCCATGCAGTATACGACGTTGCGGCAGCGTAAAAACGACTGGGAGAGCGTGACGACTAGCCATCCAGACTATATCCGCTTCTATAACAGCTTGTGGCTCGTCGCCAACGACGTCATCATCGGCATCGCGCTGGGTTCCTACATCATCGACAATGCGGATTGGGCCGCCAGCGCAATCAGCGAGCTGTTGAGGGTGTACACGGTCGAGGCGCTGCAACGAAGCATTTCTTGGCTGATGGGCTGGCCTGCGGGCCTAAAATTGAACAAGGAGTTGGCGTTGTTTCTCGGAGATCTGTTTCTATGGGTCATCGAGTACTGGTCGAGTAAGTTACCAAGGCCCGGAATGAGTGAACCCAACCCATTGCTAACCCAACCAGACTGCATCGCAGCCCTTCAGCCGGTTTTGCCTCGCATCATCTGGTTCATTGGCTTCTCTAGCTTCGCTGGTGCCAGCATGCCTATCGCCATGTTCTCCGACCTGCTCTCTGGCCTGACCGTTCACATCTACTCCTTCTACCTTGCGTCTGCCCGAATCTACCACTGGCAGCTGACGATCCTCATCTCACTCTTCCATCTCTTCCGCGGCAAGAAGCACAATGTCCTCCGCAACCGCATCGACTCGTGCGATTACGACCTGGACCAGCTCCTTGTCGGCACTATCCTCTTCACTCTGCTCTTCTTCCTTCTCCCGACGGTGGTTGTATTCTACCTCAACTTTGCCATTGCGCGGATGGTCATCATCTCGCTCAAGGCCGTTTTTGATACACTTCTGTCTTGTCTAAACCATTTTCCCCTTTTCGCGCTGATGTTACGGGTCAAGGACCCGAGACGACTTCCAGGTGAGATGCAGTCTCTTTCTCAAATGGTGTATTGCGACTGACGTTGCATAGGCGGCATTCGTTTTGAGCTTCGAGATACCCATAATTATAGACTTAGTAATACTTCCAACGAACCGCCCACCTCCGTCATTTACCTCAAGGTGAGCCCCCCTTTACTTGAAGCCACATGAGTCTCAGCCCTGACCATCGCAGTCCATACCCCTAACCTTCCGAGCCATGTTCCATCAGTACTTTCAGATGGGGGCCGCATCCGCAAGCACTATCTCTCCCACGGGTGCTCCTCTGTCTGTTAACGGGCCAATTCGTTCCGCCCTCAACCGCAAGAATCTTTACAGTCTGCAGTACGGCATGCTGCCTGCCCGCCGCGCGAGCTTCCGTCAGATGTGGGACGCTATTACAACAACGCAGCCGTTGAGCAAGCCCGTGCCATTCGTGGTGAATGGGAGGAGGTACCCCTCGGGGCTTGGTGGCGGGGGCGAACGAGATATCACCACTAGATAATGAATGAATTCAAACGCGTTCCTTTCCACATGCTGCGTTGCTTATTTTTTTCTCTCTTCTGGCGCGAGGGCCTCTGTGCTGACCCTGGTATGTGATTCGAATTCAGGGCGTCGTCCAAGGTCTCGTTGTCATCTGCTGGAGGTTGGTGAACTTGCACATCGTCAACTGTGTGACACTATGGCTTGCCCATTTCAACTCTTATGTGCTGCAAATCGTGCTTGGAGAGAATTCGGAGGCTGTTGGTAGGTAAGTTGGAGGGTTATGATTTAAGCGAGAGGAGTTGGACATAGTGCTCATCCAGTGCGGCTCCAACTTGGAGCACCTCCTCAAGACCCAGGCAACCGAGAGATGAACCTCTCATTATTTGACTCCCTTGCGAATTAGCGAGTGCCTTGGACCCAAGAGAGGGTCACATGCCAAGGGGATGTGGCGTCCCTTGCACACGTCGACACTAACGGGGTCGGGTGGCCCCGCGATGGTGCCGTCACTGGCCTGAAGTTAGCGTGCGGATCGGATCAGCCTTGGCCAAGCCATAAAAACAGTTTGAACAGTTTGAACATACGTGCATACCTACACACGTACCAGTATACGACTTGGTGTCTCGAGGACGCGCTAAGGATCCTGCAAGGGACGTACACAGCGGCGGGGAACCCCGCAACGTCTTGTCCCGCGCCGGGCGAATCCGCCGCTTGGCGGTGGCGGTGGGAGGGCCGCAAGCTGCATTGCAGGAAGATCCGTGGGGCCCTTGCAACGGGGGGGGGGGGGAGATGCCACGAAAGGGGGAGACGAGGTACCGCACAAGGCTAATGCCGGGCGTAAAGGAAAAGCAAGGGAGTCGTGTGATTGTCACTCAAGCGAACTCGTACGTCAAGAACAAGAGTGGGATGGCAAATGGTGAACAGGTTCTTCGACGCCAATGCCCCTTCCCCTCATCCTTCGGACCTTGGCTGCCGACGTACCAAGCAATTCAAATGGCCTGACGACCAAAGATCCCTCAGTTGATCCTGGCATTGTGGATACAAGAAGCTGTCATGACGAGGACGGATAGTCTCTTTGTCTCTCCCTATGTACTGATCGGCTCGTGTTACAACTGTTTCTGTTGTCAATCCATATCTGGATGTGGTCCAGACAGTCAGCATGGCCTTGGCCTACCGTTTGCTATTACCTAAAGAGTTGTACTGTAAAGATGAGAAAATAAAATAAGAAACGCCGTCTTTTTGTTCAGTTGACTTAGGGTTGTGAAAGCTCTTGTAACTCGACAAACACGTTATACCACCAGGATAGGCAACCTTTGCTGTAGGTGACCGTCTTGCGAAGTAGCTGTGACGGGGGAGGCAGAGTCTCAGAGACATGAAATACAACCAACATGGCCAAGAGTTGCAACATACATACCATCATGACTAACCGAATACAACAAACCATCCTGCTTGGCAGACAAGTTTCTGCCACGCAGTTGCAGCCGTAGCACAATACTGGCAGCAAAAGCCTGATGCCCTGATGATGGCTTTGATTATAAATCTCCTGTCTTGTCCACCTTGTTTGATTGATTCCCCCTTTCCTGTTCTCATCTGCACCTCTCACACTGATTCTCATTGCAAACCTTTTGCTTTCTCTTTCACCCGGATCCATCTTTTGACAGCTCTCTCCACCACTCGTCCGGAACCTCTACCAAACATGCTCTTCACCAACATCGCCTCCGCCACCGCTGCGGCCTGCGTGCTCCTCGTTCCTTCCGCCCTGGCGCAGGTAAGGCTGCAATGGCACCCCTCGGGCGACTGCAGCACCTCCGGAGGGCCGCAGAGGGTCTACGACTCGGGCGTGTGCATCAGTCTGAGCTCGACCAGCAACTCGGTCAACGTCCTTTCTCGCCAAGGGTCCTGCAACCGTACGTGCCCCCCCCCCCCCCCCCCCCTCCACCAGTGGCTTCACGCTTCTCCAAGTTTTGTATAATTTGGACCACCCTGCTGACGCAACAACGTGCGTGGGTGGCAGTTGTGACGTACACCGCCAACGGCTGCTCCGGCAACCGAAGGGTGTTGAACACCAACGGCTGCTGGACCCTGAGGGGCAGGAACTCCGCGCGGGTTGAGTGTTGAGTGCTTGACCGCCGGAGGTTGTTCAGTTCAGGCCAAGACGACCCAAGACGGTGAAACATACCGTACGCACCTCTGATGGAAGCCCTTTGGCATATTTTTCTTCCAAGTCAACATTCATTGAGATCCTTTACGACGCCTTGAGGTCAACTGTTGTATTAGTCTACAGATACTACACAATACACTCATTTGATATGTCTATCAATGTGCATGAGTGACAACATGTGTTGGATTGAGTAACTTGGAGGTAAGAGAAACGTACGAATACTCAATTAAGAAAGGCTGATAAACACAAGTACTTAAAGAAAAGTCAACGAAATCCTAAACAGTTCACTACGTAATATTGATTCTTGCTAGATTATCTACAGCCATAGTCGTGTGCAAGTTACCTGACCCAAGCCCTCGAGCTCTCTAATAGAACTGTTTCCAGCGCCCTTGATAGTTAGATAGACAGCTGTGTATTTGAAAATAATACCGCCCAGTTCTGTCCCTCCTAAGGAGATGAAAGTGAGCTTATTCGCTACAACTAGGGCTTGCGGGATAGTTGGACGAATCTCCGTACTACGGACGGCCCTGTTTCAACGCCGCCGTCGCCTCTTCCGCACTGCAGACGGGATTCCTGACGAGACCGCCCTTCCAGACGTTCATAACCCTCGATTTCTGTTTGCGTCATTGCAGGGGGTGCACGTAGAGCTCGTCAATAATTGATTGTATGTTTGGTACCCTACGTGCGGGCTGCACGGATATTGTTCCTCACTGCCATCTTCTTTATCGACACCACCAAACCTATTCTCCGTCCCTACTGTCTGCTGATGGCCAAGTTTCTATGGAAGACGAAGGGTATGGGGGTATATGATGGAAAAACTCAATGTTTAAGGGGATTGCGTCATAGGGAGAAGGGAGAAGGCACCTCCTGATGATTGCGCATCGTGGAAGGATTCACACTAGCTAGGCAAGGGGACGTGCTCAAATAAGCAAACGACATTTGTCTATTAATTTGTCATCTTCGAGTGAAAAGGTGGGAGTGACAGCTAGCAAGTATCAAAGTTGAAATCAAAAAGAAATTGAAGTCGCAGGCCGCGGCAAATCGGCTTCAGTCAGTAATAATAGTGCCTTTGAGCACTTCGCGAGTGGCCAATAAGGATAGTAAGCCGAGTTCACATCAGGGTGGTGATAGCCTGTTCCTCCTAGCGTGTTTCCAGGTTGTAATTGTCGTGCAACATGGACGCACCTCCTCACGATGGAAGACCGTGATGAGAAGATAAAAAACAAGACACAAACACGTACACAATCCCGGCGGCTTTAGAACGGGGCTTTGCAGCGCGTATCGTTTCTGGTAAACGATCGGAAACTTCCTGTTTCTGGTTTCGTCTGAGTCCCTTGTCAATCGTTGCGTAAACCCAACCCCCTTGGAACGATCCCAGGGCCACGCGATCTTTTTTGGAGTATACGCACGGAAGCCCGAACTCATGGAATGTCAAGACTTGCACGTTGCTATTCGTACGCGCACTGCAATAGTTTCCCCTTGTACCGCTAGAAGTTTCAGTCACGGTAAACGCCATATCGGATCGCCAGAACCTATTCCGCGGTAATGCGCCACAAAACTCGGGAGTCCCACTTGGCACTCAACGACAATGGTGTTTTCGGCAGAGCTTTGTTTCAAAGCACCACAAAATGTCACAAGTGAAGGACACGAAACCTGCATCTAAATAAAAAGGCGGGGTAAATTTGACAGCCAGAGGCGTCTCTAGAGTCTAGGTAACAACCGTGGCTTACTGCATCGACACTGTTTCGCTCAAAAGTTCCAACTCCTGGCTGGCGGTCCCCGCGCGCAGCGTATTATCCTCGCAGCCATCCGGATTTCCATAATAGCCGACTGCGCGACACCCAGCAACGGCAGATCTGCATGCTTGCTACCCTCTTACAGTCTCGCCTCGATTACTGAATTACAATGACGCCGGAAAAGCACTACGCGATTCCAAGGGGAGCCACCGTCCTTGTTACGGGCGCAAATGGCTTCATCGGCTCCCATGTTTGCAACGAGCTGCTGCAATTAGGGTTCAACGTCCGCGGAACTGTCCGTGATGTGGAGCGCTGCACGTGGTTACCAAAGGCTCTTGAGAGCCAGAATCCAAAAGGAGAGTTCGTGTTGGTTTCGCTACCCGACATGGAGAAAGAGGGCGTGTTCGACCCCCTCGTTGAAGGTTGGTCTAAAGCTGCCAGATCCGGCTTATCGGTAGAGCCCATTATGCATTCCATATGTATGCTGACAGTCATCCAGGCGTATCTGCAGTAATACATGTTGCCTCGCCATTTTCTTTCAGCTCGAACCCCGAGTCCGTCATCCCCAGCAGCGTTAACGCGGCAATCAACGCTCTCAAAGCTGCCAATAAGTCGCCGGGCGTGAGGCGTTTTGTCTTCACCAGCTCAGCTGTTGCTGCAGCGCTGCCCAAACCAGACACCAGTGGGATTGTGGTGACTGCTGACAGCTGGAACACCCATTCGGTTGGGATCGCGTGGAGAGAGGCACCGTGCCACCCTGAGCGGGCGTGGCATGTGTACGCAGCTAGCAAAGTTGAAGCAGAGACGGCCGTGTGGAAATTCAACTACGAGAACATACGTCGCCGGTATGATTTGGTGGTTAACACAGGTCAGCCTCATCGATTGCAACAACTTATAACCAGGCGGGCGATTGGCTGATAGCTGGCAGTGCTCCCGGGCACGAACTTTGGAAAAGCCCTTGATGCTGTTAACCAAGGCCACCCTTCCACATCGTCATTCATCGAGAGCCTTTGGAATGGGACACACTTGGATCGGCTCGCATCTATCCCCCGCGTAAGAGCTGCCCGTGTTCCTAGGTCTCCAATTCTCGGTGCACTGACGCGAAAGTAAAGAGTACTTTGTGGACGTCCAAGACACTGCCAGACTGCACGTCGCCGGTGCTGTGCTCCCAAACGTCCGGAACGAACGCATTTTTGCCTGGGCAGAGACATTCAACTTCGATACAGTCCTTGGGATTTTGCGAAAACAGTTTCCCGGGAAGAACCTGGTCGATAACTTTCACCATTATGAGGAGTCGTCCACCGCATCTGAGCTCCGTTCGCGGGCGTCAGATCTGCTGAGGCAGCTGGGGCGAGATGGCTTTGTTTCTTTGGAGCAGAGCGTTCTTCTAAACATTGAGGACCAAAACATGGCTCAGCCCTGAGCGTGCCACTTTGAGCACAACAATAATCCTCACAAAGGTCGAAAGCTCGATGATGTTCGGTTTTCCTCTGCTTTTACTTCAGTTCAACGGGCTAGCTACGAAGCATAACCAGACTTCATTCCATGTATATACTTGATCTACCCATTTCACAGCCCCTGTCTAGCTTAAACACAAAATCCAGTCATAGCACCGCTACTCATGTAAATCCTCTCAGGGACATCGATCCGGAGCAGACAAGCTCCAGGAAAAAGGAGGTCTCTACCCATTATAGCGGGCCATATGTGATGGCGAAGCACTATTGCCTGTCCTCATAATCGATGGAGAGTTTCGCGAAGAGGGTCGGATCATCCGATCCGGCATCCTTAAGCTAACCTTTCAGCTGTATTTTTGTGGGGAGTTAGCCACCACCGGCACTCGATGCCGGCTCGAACATTATAAACAAGTCTACCTTTAATAACCTCCAGTGCACATGGAAGGATATGTCATTCGTCATCTTACCGCCATCTTACTATCACGCATACTCCTCGTATTATGTATATGCCTCGCTTGCCTCCAAGTGTATAAATGTGACTGCATCTGCCCTAGCTCTTAGGGTATAGGATGTCCAGCCTTAGTGTGAACCTAGCTAAGGGACCTACGGCTATTTGATAATACTAGAGACGTGTGTGCGTGTAGATGAAAGCGCTTGTATGCGCATGTTGATGATCCTTAATAACTACCGCTAGACATGTGACCTTTGTGATGAAATCAAAGTAACTTGGAACAGACGTGAGGTTGAAATAGACGCAAAGGTAATGGCAAGGTATAGACGCTAAATACTGCCAAGACTTCTAAGCTTATGGTGACGGTAGCTACCCAACCCTAACCCCGGCGCAGCGGGATTCGCAAGATCAATGCTGGGCTGGGGGAGACGACCCAGTGGTACCGGGCCAGCCGAGGCCTCGGGAAGCGGGATCGGCGAGCCCGGCTCTGTGGCAGATGGTCTCTTGGGGCAAGGATGGCATGAGTCATCAAGCCTTATGTTTGTGTACCATATCCGTAATTCAGCTTCATTAGTATTACGTGCCTGTGCGACCTTGAGAGGGTCCGCCTTGAAAGGGTTATGCTGAGTGTATTGGGCATTATGGTACGGAAGCCAAGAATGATTCATACAGTGAGTGGCGTGTCTCTTTGACCACATTGAGTGTTTTCAGCGATCTTTGTTGATGGCTAAACAGCGTTCTGGCATTAAATGAAAATCATGATGGCTTTTAGCCTCCAATGCTACTGGTTGCCTTTCTAGTTTTCCGTACAAATAGAAGGGAATCCATTCTCGATAGCTCCCTGTGCATCGCAGAAGAAATATGTGTTACTGCTCTGGTTAAAAGCGAAAGCAACGTCTGCCTCAGCAACGGGTTGCTATTGCAGAAGAAAGAGTGCTGTTAGCATACTGTACAGCTCAAGGCTCGGAGTCATGGGCTGATGTCTGCAAAACGGGAAAACGGGGGCGTACCGAAAAAAGAGGGACTTTGGAGAGCGTTGAGCATTTGCCAGACGCAACATTGGCGGCACTTTCGTCCAACTTGATTCCCTTGGGGCCCACGATGCCGCTCTGGATTTGGGCCTTCTGGATGGTGGCGCTGCCATCACCGGTCTTGCAAGTCAGACTGTTGGGAAAGCCCACGAAACTCTGAGCAGAGGCGAAGGCGCCCAGAGTCATGAGTAGAATAGCCTTGGCAAGCATGTCGAGTGAGCTTGTGAGCTTGAATATATAAGGTTAAGATACGAGTGTGCGTGATGTGTGGGAATTACAGAATGGAAGGCGAGGTGTGAGGGTATGTGGTCTGCTAAAGAGATAGTCCCTTTGAGAGATGCCATCACAATTTAAGTGCACGCCGGGAGTCATGAGTTAGGAGACTGACTATAATTGGATTATAGTCTATAGACCCGGTCATATCTTTCCGCAAACCTAGTTTTTGCCAGCTCCTGCTGTCAGTGAGAGCATGGTTCTTTGCGGCCTAGTATATGGGTTGTCTGCGACACCCCCTTGCGAAACAGGCGTGCTTGCATGGGAGTGTGTCACAAGGGATATAAGGCGTCAGTCATTGCCCGTAACCGGCGGCGTTGCTTCTGCGACAGTTATAAGCCCGGCTTGCCCGAGTTGTGCGAGAACAGTGGGAGTGCAGTGACCCTATATGCTAGAGCACTATATGTTGGGTCTCTATTAGAGGCAGAATCTTGACTCGCGCATAAGGAAAAAGGATGCTGCAGATGTGTAGTACCTAGACGTCTTACTCACTACAGGAGGCATGTCATTAGGGATATAAGACCTTAATTATTACGAGTAATAATTGATGACGTTATTTTTTGCGGCAGAGTGTTATACGGCCGCTCTTGCAATGAGTTTACGTGTAATAATATCTAGGCCAAATAACTCCCTATGCTAAGTGAATGGAGTTAATTGCTTAGGTCTAGGCACTTATTTAGTCTGCCCCTTCAACTCAGAGAGCACTCATAAGAACAGCCCAAGACATTAGTCCTAAAAGAAGGAGTGTAGGTAGTTGTTGAAGTGTGGGCCATGGATATGCGACCGGGCGGTCTACATTCATTCCTCTGTGGGCGCAGAAAATGGAAGAACTATAATCCGAGATGCTGGTTCGCTTGGTTAGTCATTCTGCTTGGCTTATTGCATCTTTGGTCTCTATTGCCCCTGCTGGTTGCAGCCATGATGCTGGAGTGAGGCTTTTTCGACGATGACATCGACTCTGTCGTGGCCTTAGCCTGCAAGATTGCTGGCGTTTATATCTTGCCTGCTCGCCCACAGCGCGCCTCTCCCCAAACACCGAGCACCTCGAGTCACCCAAGGTCGGCGCCCGAAATCTGACGTCCAGGATCCTCTGCTTATGAACGCAGCCAGCAGCTCTAGAAATCGGCGAAGACACTTCCCACACCCCAGCCAACTGCCCCCCCGGCTCTCTTCTCTCTCTCTCTAAGCGCGATGCGATGCCGAGTCAGCCTAACAAGAACAACCTCAAATGCAAGTTCGCCGGCTCCGGGAGTAATGTTATTGTTGGGTAACTAGAATTGCGTCCCAACTATTTTTTTGATAGCTTTGAGATAATTTTCTGCCGATATGTTGCTAAACACGGAAGCCGTTAATGCTGGCCTTATTAATCGACTTCTCGTTATCCTTTTTGTTAAAGTACAACCCCATAGGTATCTTTGGTGGCTATGGAAACCCTCTCCTGGTCTAATGTCTGTATTCAACATGTGCATCAAGGTCAAGCTAGTTGCGAGCCTAGCTGAAGCCAACGCTATGCGATTTGTGGCCTGACACACCTCCGCTCCCGTCCCGAAGGTATACTGCGCCTTTATTCATAAAGGCGCCGCCTATCTTGTAATGAGCAAGATGCGTGGTAAGATGGCATGGTATGGCTGGTAAACCCGTACCCAAGAGTCGAAATCAGTAGTTCTTGCCTAGCTCCGTCAAATGATTACCTTTCAAGCTACTTTGGGGGCCATTTGCTACCACCCGCGACTTCCATGAGGCTCTTGCAAATGGTGCAGATTTGAACACTGACTACGCGGGTCTGCCTGATGATATGCAGGAGCTCTTCAAGTTCTATCGACAGTCAGATAGATACCCAGCTTGTTTTGACCCATGGTGATCTCAGCAGCCTGAATATTTTGGTCGAGGGGGACAACGTCACAAGTATTGTGGACTGGGAGACCGCAGGATGGTTGCCACCATACTGGTAGTACATCTGTGCCAAGCATGTTAACCCTGTCAATGAATTCTGGGCGGCGGAGATAGATAAGTTCTTGGACCCTATGCCACATGAGCTGAAGATGGAGAGGGTCAGGCAGAAGTATTTTGGGGGTCTCTGAATTTACGCGATTCTGGTGTCTGACAACCCTGGTCAATAACCTCCACGAAACATCTCATCTGCTTGACACGGGCTGTTAGTGTTGAAGTGTGGGCCATGGATGTGCGACCGGGCGGTCCGGGCGTGGATCAATTGACCGAAATGTGCAATGCCGCTGGATAAATGTCGGCAACATATCCGTATCTGGGATGGATATCCCCACCCCAATAAGGAAATACTGATGTCACGTGCATTTCACCCAAGGGATTTCCCCTTGGAGGTAGCAAATAGTCATAGCAGATTCTAGTTACATACACATGACACATCAATCAATTGAACAAGGATAACCGCGATACCCGTACATGCGACTTCGACAGTTATGCTGGAAGACCTTGAATTATGCCCCGCTCATCATACATCGCTGAAAAGAAGTGCTGTGGAGACTTTCTGCTTGGATTTGAGCCATTGCAGACGCTGTATACAGTGTCAAATATCGGCCTTTTTGACCAAAGGCTTTATAAGGGAGATATCTTCTGAAGCCACTGCAACTCGGATCATCGTAGGTTGACGGCTCTTGGGGTTGTTGTCGCGGTGCAGATACGGGACTGCGGCACCCACCCGCGCGGGCCGTATACTCATCATCGGAATGACGGTCCGACCTCGTGGCTCCAGTCGCGCATTTCTTTCACAAGACAACGTGTTCAACGTCGAAGCTGTGTGCAGCAGCATAATAGGTATGCGATAGTCTCTTAGTCCAAATAATAATAATAACAATAACAATAATAATAGTAGTAGTATGTTACAAAGTACGGATTTAAGGAAGAGAAAACTACTGGCCATAAGTGCTAAATTATCCAAGTTCCAATACAACTTTCCGTGGCACCAAACGGGGTTATTTTGCTCCGGGTTTGTTGATTGTGAGTTTGCCATCGTCGTCATAGAATATCGGCTCGAATTTGACAGTTCTCAGGTAGTCGGTGCCGTTGCTCATCGAGGCGTCGTGGAAGAAGAGCCACCACTGGCCCTTGTACTCGAGAATGGAATGGTGCGTCGTCCATCCGATAACCGGCTCCAGGATGCGTCCGGCATACGTAAAAGGGCCAAGCGGGCTTTTACTGGTCGCATAGACGAGGTAGTGTGTATCGCCAGTCGAGTAGGAAAAGTAGTACGTGTCGCCCTTCTTGTGCATCCAGGGAGCCTCAAAGAAACGGCGGTCATGGTCGTCGGCCATGAGAGGCTGGTTGGTATCCGGGTCAAGAATCTGCAGCTCTTTGGGCTCGCCATCGAATTGGTGCATGTCACTGCTGATCTTGGCGACGCGCGGGCCGAGAGCGTAGACGCCGGTGCCGTTTGGCGCCTGGTCTCCCTCCCACAAAGGGTCGTATTTGTTGTCCTTCTGGTAGCACTGCAGCTGGCCGCCCCATAGACCCCCAAAGTACATGTACCCCTGGCCGTCATCGTCGATGAAGCTCGCCGGGTCGATACTATAGCTGCCGGGGATAGGCTCCGGGTCCGGCTTGAAGGGGCCTTCCGGCTTGTCGGAAACGGCAACGCCAATCTGGAAGATATTCTGCTTGTTACGGACAGGGAAATAGAGGTAGTACTCGTCGTTTTTGAATGCTGCGTCAGGGGCCCAAAGCTGACTGGAGGCCCATGGGATATCCGCGATGCTCAGGGCAACACCGTGATCGATGGCGGGGTCGTAGGGGCTGAGTGACGAGGTACTGAAGATGTGGTAATCAACCATGTCGTATTTTGCGTTACTGTTGTTGGACATTGTTACATTGCTCATGCGATCGTGAGAGGGGTAGATGTAGACTTGGTTGTTGAAAACATGGGCCGAGGGGTCCGCCGTAAAGATGGCACTGGTGAGTTGCACAGCCATGATAGCGACCGAAGGGAACACAGAGCCCCCCAAAAATGTATCGTACGAAACAAAGAGATTTGAGAGTGGAAGAAATGCTTGTTCCTGAGCAAAGAGTCAGAGACTTGCCTGTTTGAGCCGAGAAGCGCTTTTGAATGCAGGCTAGAGTCACTTGTAGACCAGATCGACTCTTATTCGGAAGAAATTTGCGCCCAAAGAGATGTACTTATAGTTTCCAACGTCGTTGGCGACGCGCGCATAACTGGATGCAATTTTATCCAGAGAAATTTCCCGGTTGAGTTTATCTTTATTTATGCTTTCCGGGAACATGGTGTGTACAGGGCGACAATGTTGCCTTCGAGGTGGGCGACAGAACGTTGTTCATACCACGCACACCAAAAGATTAATATATACCCATGTTATCATGTGAATCCGTCAGTGCGCTAGGTAAAGACGCAGCCTATCAAATGTCAAGACAAACTGACAGTGGTTCAACCAACGACAGATACCTATATCGAACCGAGATGGAGATAAACACAACCCTTGCTTGTTTGGACGACCCTCTGACTGGCATTGACCGCCGTTTGCTGATATCAAGATATCGCTCAACCCCCATATTCTACCATAGTCTGCTTTTCCAGTTGTGATGGCTTGTCTTAAGGTTTAGTAGCCGGGATGTCGTAAAGTTTAACTGATTAGCTTCGAAATAGGGGGTTATAACTGCCCTAGCATTTTGAAGCTAGCACTTGATGGTCCTACTATTGAATGGCCTACCTCCCCGATACTTGACGAAGAGAGACGTGGATACTTGATCCCGACGTCAAACCAGGGTTACTTTTATCTTTGGGAACAAACGATGCCTGCCGGTTGACCTCAGCGAGGGTGAGTCTGAGTGACTGACCAAGATAGGACAATATAGCCTCGACTGATGAGTTGGCTATAAAGGCGCGCTTTCGATAGCTGTTTGAAACCCCTATTCTCTTTATGTCGTGACATGCTTTTACGTAAGAACAAATGTATTCGTAACCAAGCAACCCTGTCCGCAGTGTACGTACTACGTAGTATTGGGAAATATGAAATGTGAGTGTGTTGCTGCTTGCACCAGGGTGTATCCGGGCTTGCCCCAGATATTTAACTCAGACCAGCCGGCTAAATACCCCCTACTATCGAATCGCTAGCCGCGGCTCAACGCCGCAGCCAGGATCCAGAGTTTTTCGCCTCAGTTTGCCAGGATCTTACTCTCCAAGATGGAACGGCCTGATCCGCAAGCTGCGATCTCTGTCGTCAAAGGAACCATTCGCATTTCTACTATTTACCGCTCAAGACCCCAACCCTTGCTCAGGATACACTCGCAAGTGATCTAACCGCCCTGTTACCATGAAGAAATAAATGGGGACTCAGATAATGAATACTCTTGATTGGCAAAATGTATGATTTAGAAATGAATGCTTGAGAGAACGATACATTCACGCACACAAGACCGGTAAATAGATCACAGATCCAGGATTCGATGGCTGCCCTGCTTCATTGTTCTCCTTCACCCCGGTTGCCGTTGTGGCTTGGACGAGCATGCCACCTTGGCCCCCATTGTTGCGGAAGCGGCAGGCATAGGATGTGGTACTCGGTAATGCATGCTCGTAAACCCCGGGTCGTGGCCCTGTGCTTCCAAGCCTGAGCTGAAGACCTTTTCGGTTGCACATGTTCATCGTGCACTCATTACTTCCGAAGGATGTTGAGATCCGAGCCCAGCCATCGACGAACGGAGAGCATGTCAGCTCCAAGTCTACCTACCTAGACCACACTAGCCTCCATCCCTTACGCTTCATCGCCATCTTGGGATCTTGCCAGGCCGTCTCCAAACCCTCACCTCGTTCTCCAGCTCCTGTTTCATTGTCGCCGTTCCTCACGTTTCTCGCCAGGCTCACAAGCGGGGGGCGGCTGTCCTCCGCCTGATCATCTTCCTCGTCATCCAAACAACGTATCCTCCCCGCAGCACTCCGAGTCACCTCCCACTCCGAGCCCACCTTTGCTTCTCAAGCACCGATCCCCTTTGCCCCGGTACTTCATCTCAGAGAACACGCTACATGGTCGAGTCCCGGCATAAGACGGGCCACCGACTTCGAAACAGGCATGTCTCTCTCATCCCGCCGATGAGCTTTTCCGCACCTTGAATAGGGTTATGCCTTTTCATGGTGTACCGGTACATTTCGACTGAGGGTATGGCTCACCTGCTCGAGTGAGTGTGCTGCACGGTGTGCCGCTGGCCGGTTTACTGTAGCCGTCCCCGTGGCGGGCGATCGGGTCACATGCAAGTGGATTGTGAGAGCTTCCCGTCGGTGAGTGCAAAATCCAGGACTCCGTCTTACTCCACTTGGAGCATTCCGTGGTTGATAGGGTCCTTCAGATTTCACTCACGACCCTGCCGGCAGAGTTGGAAGAACAGCAGTGCTGAATTGGCAACCTCCTCCGTGTCTTGCGCTATCTAGTACACAGGGCCCACGCGAACCATCGGACCATCGAACCAGCCCAGTTCACACATACACGTCGGTCGCCAACGGGCACCCCTCTCCTTCTCTTCAGAGAATAGGGGTCCCCGAATTTTCTGCCAACTGGCAGACACAGCAGCTTGCACGCCCGGGTACGAAAAATGAAAACATGTCTATCACACACCAGGAAGCAATCCCCCAAGGCTCCTTTCCGCCGCCAGCGCCACCTTCTTAAGTGAGTAAGTAAATGTAAAGCCCCGACATGTTTCCGGGCCACGTGTTTGAATTTGTAGTACGAGTCGGCAAGCATCGGTGAAAGAGTCGATAAGACAACAGTCAAGTAGTGGATAGCGTTGTTATTACATCCCGTCAAAGTCGCCACCGAGGTCGTCCTCGTCCAAGTCTCCCTCCTGTATCTCCTTAGCCATTTCACGCTCGCGCTCACGCGCCTCCTGAGCGTTCTTCAGTTCGAGACGGTGCTGGTTCATCGGGAAACGCATAGCCTGCAAAATATGATGTTAGCCAAGTCTTTGGAATGAGGTTAGGTGCGTTCCACCCACCTTGACACTCTCGTCGTGCAGGGCCAAGCACGCGCGGATTCTGTCGTGGAAAGCTTCGCCGGGTTCCCGCGTAGCATAGACATCGCCGACTTCCTTGCTCTTCATGTAACCATGCTCGCGGTCGAGGGTAGCCTCTATGACTCCGTCACGGATGGCCTTGGCGACAATGTACTCCGCCGACTCTTCACTACCAAGATCGAGACGGATGCAAATATCACGAAGGGAGATGCGAGAGTATGATAGAGACATCATGCGGATGCCAGTCTTGATGACGTTCTGGCGCAGACGCAGGATAAGGCTGTAGGTACCGTCCCTCCGGAAAGTATCGGCGTGATCCGCGATGATGGTCTCGAAGTTTTGGACCTTGCCGACCCGGACGGCCTGCACAAGGAGGAAGTAAGGGTGCAGCGAGAGCTCGAGGGTGGGTTGGCGGAATGTGGTTCGTTCAGGGATATCACCCATCAGAAGCTCGACAACCAGCAGAAGCTTAGTAGCTGTCTGAGAGAAGCCCACTGCGCAGGCGCTGGAGGGCGCCTTTCTCGTCGCGGCCGTAAGGTGCTCATGTGCCTCAGTGTATCTAAGCTGAATGGCGCGGATACGTCCGAGGTAGTACAGGAAGCGGGCAACCTGGTTATTGGCAGCGTTCTCGGGGAACTGGGTGTGAGAGACGAGCAAGTCGGCTTGCGCAATGTGAGACGTGAGCAGGTAGCTGCGGAGCAGAAGCACAATGACCGAAGCCTGAGTGTCGATGTCCTTGCGGAGGACGGCGGTGCGCAAAGCGGCCAGCAGAGTGGGACGGATGGCGACAACCGGAGACTGGGGCGAGGGGGGCTGCGGGGCGAGGTTCTCGCAAAACATCGAGTAGTAGAAGTAGACCTTGGCGGAGAGGGAGTCTAATGTGCGGCGGTTGAGGGTGTGGATGCGGTCGGTGAGCTGCTTGGAGAAGTCGGCTCCGCGCTGGTACTGCTTCGAGTCGTAGAGGTGGACCTGGATCAAGATGCCAAGGAAGATGTCAATCTCTGGAATGATGTCTTTGGCTTCTTTCTTCGGGGCGTTCTTCGCCGCCTTGGTGGAGTCGCTGTCAACCTCCATCTCGACACCGCTGGACTTGCCGAGGGGCATGTTCTCGCGGCCGATGGCGATCAGAAGCTGCTTGGCAACGTTGCCAGCGGTGACGGTCGCGGGGAAGGTCTCGACGATGGCCTGGGCAATGATGTCGGGGGTCAGGCGCTTGCGGATGGTGGAAATCGAGCGTAAAGCCCGGAGGGAGAATCTAGCGTCGAAGAGGGCAACCGCGCGGTCCAGCAGAGCGAAGTTGCTCTTGATATCTGCAGCAAAAGTCACCGTTAGTATCGCAGCCATCGTGGAAGCAAGGCACGTATGCCCGCAGCTATAACTTGTGACGTACCCGCCACAGCCTGCACCACAGGGTCGACCTTGACCTCTGCGTCATCCGCGCTACCCTCATCGCCCATCGATATATCGCCGTCAGCGTCTGCCGGAGCAGCGGACGCCTTCTTGGAGGGAGGGACGACAACGGTCATCTCTTCGTCACCGTCCTTTGCCGCCTTCTTGCCCTTGCTCTTGACGTCCTTGGACTCGGCGTCCTTGTTGTTGCGGACGCCGTTCTCGAGGGGGTCCTTCCCGTTGCGCGAGGGTGGTTTGCCCGGCATATCTGCTCAACCGGCTAGCGGTGGATGTGTGTGGAGAGAGGGGTAGGGTGCTGCTCGGAATGGCAGCGATCGAGTTCGATCGTGGAGTCGCGCCCGAGGAGCAGAATGAGGGTTGAGTGTGTGGTTCAGATGCGGAATCACCGTCACGTTGCTTGGTCTGGGCGGGAAGGGGAGGGAAATGTCATGTGACGTGAGTGAGCGTCCAAGGAAGCAAAAAGGTGGAAGGGGAAGTTCGGTGTCGGAGCTGTACCGGGGGCGGCTGTAGTTGATGGGAATGGGTAGGTTTGTTGTTTTGGCCGTTTGCCTCGTGATGCAGGAAGGTTCGATGGAGAGGGAGCTCAAAGATTGAGTACCTCAGGCTTAGGTTGTTGCTCTCAGGTCAATTGCTCTCAGCCTGGGGCAGGTACCTCACGCCCACTCCCACGCCAACCAGCACCACGGTATCTTGATGTGGGCCCGATACGAGTCAGATACCTCTTGATGTGCATGCGAGGCAATGACGGTGGAGGTATCTCGCACGTACCCTCTCTGAACGAGCATCTACCTAGGTACGGAGTGTGTACGGAGTACTCCGTACAGTGCCTAGCAAACCCCAAATGCTGAGGAGGGACGTGTCCCAGGCGGGAGTGACGTTGTCGATGCTGCCTGCCTGACCCGGCTTGCCAGCTGTGTCGCTATACATATGCACTCTGGTATAGTTATGCAGGAATTATACTTACTATATGTAATTATTCGCAACTGCGGCTGCCACACGGGTGGGCACTGATTACTAAACTTACCTATGCTCTTGAGCCATCTAGGTCCAGTTCTTGAATTTCCGTTGATATACTCCGTATTACAGGCAACTAAGGTCCTTAGATGATGGTCCTTTCTCTTGCAGCCTCGAGTTTCCTCTGTGTTCATCCATTTTTGTGTCTTTGTATAGGACTTGCTGTCTTCGCCATTACCAGACTTTCTACAAGCCGGAACCAGCGCCGCTGGCATGTTTGCCCACGCTCAGCTGAAAGCGGATGTCTGCCCCGTCTCCCTTTGCTTGACAGCTTGACAGCTTGTCTGGGCGGTTAATCATCAAAACTCGATCACTAAGCTACGTCTTTGCTGACTCAGCACGGATACATTTGACTCGGCCGGTGATGAGAATTTGGCTCATACTTAGTGAGGTGCAACGACAGACAGTGAGTCTCAGTGGATGCGTCATATCAATTTGGGTATAATCTAGACAACCTGCGAGCCACTCCTGAGAGCAACCACGTGGGATTTGGGCTGCCCTGAAATGCCTGCTCATAACGAGATTACCAAACGCCGCCATCTTGCTTCTTCCCAACCCGTTCCATGTGATGCCGTGATTTCAATTCATTTACTGTCATAGCGCGATACTTGTCTCGCTGCCATGCTTTAAAAGCCTAGTTCTCGTGTCCGATAAAGTTGATCTCCACCGGGTCCGCAGCCGACAGGCCCAACTCGTGCCCGCCACTCCCAGCCGAGTATGGCAGCGAAGCGGGACCGGGGGCCTGGGTCGGGATACTGGTCTGATTCTGAGCCTTCGTGGAGGGCGATGCGGCTCTCTTGCGCGATCGAGGCTTGGCTTGTACTCCAACATTCGATTTGGCTGGGGATGTGTCAATGTCTGCATCCCCATCCTCCCCCTGATTGAAACGGACATTCTTTGCTGTGCCCGTCTTCGCCTGGGGTCGCTTTCTCTTCGCGGCTAGCTGCGGTTTCTCGGTGGGCGCGTACTACTCGCCCTTGCCGGAGGTGACCTTGGCGGCCTGGATAGCGCTCATCTTGGTGATCCAGGCGGTCGACGGCTGAATCTTGCGGACGGTGCGCAACTCGTCGGACGAGTATCCGGGAACGCGGATATTGTAGGTGCGCTCGAGTACAAGTTGAATGTCGCGGATTTCGAGAACCTTGGATCCTCGCTCCTTGGCGTTGCGGCAGGCCGTCTCAAGAACGTTGTCGACGAAGCTGTCGGCCATGGCCAAAACGCTCTGCAGATCTGTCAGCATTCCGGTAACTGGTTTGAGAAACCACCCGAGAGCTTACCTCTTCGACCTCAGGGGTCAGCATGTTGATTTCCTGGCCCTCGGCGTTGCCACCGCAGACCTGCCGAACAAGCTCGTCCAGCTTCTTTTTGCTCAGGACGTGGTCGCCCTCGGCCTCATGGACATAAGCGGGGATCTTGGACATCGCGGGTTGTCCCATGACACCTCCGGCAATGCCGCCACCGCCTGTATAGGTAGGACGACCAGCGCCGGCGCCTCCAGTCATGGAGACTGGTTGAGGGACTGCAGTTGCCTTCTCCGGAAGCTGCTTAGGGATGGGGAGCTTGGATTGCAGCGTCTGGGTCGGCTGGGTAGGGTGCGCCTGCTGGTGCGGAACGGCGCCGGATCCCATGACGCCTTGGGCATGAGCGCCAGCCGAGCCGGGTGTGCCTGCGGCCTGCTGCTGCTGTTGTTGCTGTTGCTGCTGCTGCTGTTGTTGGATAGGTATGGCTGAGGTCTGTGAGTTCATGCGCTGGTTGGCGCGCGAGACGGCAGCGGAATGGCTGAGGGCTTGACCGGGACCGGGAGGAACAGCTGACTGGGGAGTCGCAACACGCTGGGTGGGAGTGCCAGTTGAAGCAAGCCCACCGGCTGCAGAGACGGAGGCTATGGCAGTATTAACAGGAGGAGGGTGATGCTGGCCTTGCGGCATTGTTTGCTGTGGTGCGGCACCCATGCCGAGTTGGGCCTGGGCAGATTGGGTAGTAGTCGGGGTTTGGGCGGAAGGAGTGGAAGCCTGGCCTTGTGCTGCTGCCTGTGCTTGCGCTGCCTGTTGCTGCTGAAGTTGCTGTTGTGCTTGTGCTTGTGCTTGTGCCTGTGCCTGTTGCTGCTGTTGCTGCTGAAGTTGTTGTTGTTGAGCCTGTTGTTGTTGTTGTTGTTGTTGTTGCTGCTGCTGCTGCTGTTGAGACAACTGTTGTTGTTGCTGAGGGGGAGTGCCCCGACCAGCAGCCGCGGCAGCCATCTGCTGGTTCTTGGCCGCCTCAATCGCGGCGTTCACTGCGGTCGTGGGATTCTGCGCGTTCTGTAGAGCGGGGGTGCCTTGTGCGGTAGGAGCCGGACTTGGTTGAGCACCACCAGGCTGCGTCGACGGAGGCTGCGATGTCGTGAGAGCCGGGCTGTTCTGTTGTTGCTGTTGGTTCTGAAGTTGTTGCGGCTGCGTTTGGGGCGTCTGGTGTTGTTGCTGCTGGGAAGGAGGCCGTGGGGTGGCAGCGGCCGCACTTGCCGCAGCTGACGCAGCCGTTTGCCCCGCTGCGGCGGCAGCTGCAATGGCCGCTCTTGCCTTATTAATACCCTCCTGACTCTTGCGGAAGTTGGTAACAAAGGTGTGCGCCTCGTTGTACATTTTCTGAGCATGGTCCCTTCTTATCTGAAGCTGTTTCTGCTCATCTGCCCCGAGCACACCCTTTTCCTGCTGGTTCTTGATGTGAGCATCGATCCTCTTCATCTGGTTCCCCTGCTGGTCCATTTGCATCAGGGCTCGTAGGTATTTGGCTTTGAAGTCGTTCGACCATCTGAGTGCACTCTCTTGTCCCTTATCGAGGATCCCCTGTGGCGGGTTGAACGTCATCTGTCGGATGTGCGCGAGGATGTGATCCGGGAATTGCGTCGTCTGGGGTGCCTGTTGGGGCGCCGCGGCAGTCGGCGCAGGCGCTGGGGTCGGCGCTGAAGTCGGAGCTTGAGCAGCCTCTGCGGTCGTCGAAGGGTTGTTGTCGGTCTTTGGTTCCGACTTGACGGCAACACCTCCGGCGTTACCTTGGTTGACTGTCGCAGCCTGGGGCTGCTGTTGCTGGGTATGTTGCGCTGGAGCAGGTGCCTGCGCAGGCTGGCTCTGTTGCTGCTGAGCAGCTGGTTGGCCCTGCTGCTGCTGCTGCTGCTGCTGCTGCTGCTGTTGTTGTTGGGCCTGCTGTTGGGCCTGTTGCTGTTGCTGGACCTGCATCCTCCTCTGCTGAAGCTTGTTGAGTAGCATCTTGGTGAAGTCCTGAATCTTCTTCTTGGCGTCCTGGTGCTGTGCAGACTCCTCGGGGTGCGTCTCGTAGTGATTCCATAGCTGGCGCAGGCCTCTCTCGTATTTTGCCTTTTCCTCGTCGTTAAGAATAGGAAGGTTTCGCATCATCTCTGGCCGGTACATGGGCGGCTGTCGCGCGCCAGGCACGGCTTGGCCGGCCATGGGATTCGGCTGGGCAGGCTGGCCCTGATTGTTCATCGCAACGGCTCGGTCGCGAGCTGGTAACAAGGGTTGGAAGGGGGGTCGAGAGAGTTCGAGAAGCCTCGGCTTTTCGACAGAGTGGTTACTCTAGCGGACGCACACTTTACGAATGTTGGAACGGAGGAAGGATCTGCAGGGATGGCTTCCAGTTGAATTGATGGATGGGAAAATGTAGGCTGAAGAGGGCGACGAAGAGGTCATATGTGTAGTTGCGACAAGGCACGCGTAGGTGGAAAGTTCCGTGTGGGGTCTGGCGAACATCAATGATTGGACAAGAACGCGTTCGCCCTGCCGCTCAGGCGTGTCTTCGCTAACAAGGCGGGAGGCCCAGTTCATACTTCAACGTTGCTTGCGGCCCACCCAGGTCAGGCCAACCTTGTTGGGCAACCTGTATGAAGGAAGAGTCCTCCAAGACGATGATATTTCAAAAACAAGATGCTCTTTTTCTTCTTCTTTTTTTCTTCCGTATCTTGGACACTCGAAGACCAGTCGATTTTAAACCAGTCCATGCTCTAGTTGCTTTTACAGTGTTAGGTAACATAAGACCAGATGTCTAATGGCTTCTAACCATGCGGACAGAAAGCCATCGCAACGATAGTTGAGAGTGGTTTCTCCACAAAACACACATAAACACATATTAGATCAGTTCAATCGGAATTTTGGTCTTGCAGAGTGCACTTTCATTGTAGCCGACCACCAGCTAACACATATTCGCCGATAAGCATTCACACAGTTACATGGTGCAGAGTTTTTCGACGTGGGCAACCGATGCTTCTCCAAGGGAAACCTCAAACCCAGTTGGGTAAACCGTGTTGGCCGTGAAACTGGCAGAGCCTCAACCCAAGGCGCGGAGTAGAGCCCAGGTTCTTCCGCAAGAAGCAGGCTTCTCGAACAAACATGGACAGTCAAAACCACACACCACCGCCGATGGGCCACACGTGGAGTCAGACGCTGCTGGACTTCCTGCGGGAGAAGCCCGCCGGACCTGCAGATGAACGGGGCCCCCCTGGGTCCTTGGGCCGCCTTCTCTGGCGTAACGTAACCTACTTCGTACTCACTCCCCAAGGCGCAGTTGCGTAAGTTGACGATGCAATGCATATGGTCGGCCAGGTACAACAAGGGGGGGAGGGGGTCTGCCCTAACCGGGAGGATCGGAGGGAAAACGATGCACTTTTTTCTCCTCCAACTCAATTTTGACATTGAGCATATCGTCAGCTGGCGGAAAATTTAACGCTCTAGTGTTGAGAACGTCGTACGAATGCGAGGCTTATTGCTGTTGGTCCTCGTCGATGGATGGCCCAAAGCAGTTTGGATCGGATCAATGGCACTCAGTGTTCACGCAGACAAGAATGCCTCGCCAAGGAAGATGGCGATTCCAAGAGAGTAATGCGATCGGGCCGGGTTGAGTCTGATTGAAAATTGGCTCTTGAAGGGTCTTATCTTCCTTTTGGGCCTTGAGCAAGGGATAAGAAGAAAGATT